>ML681966.1:1177879-1250825 GCA_007922195.1 Podocnemis expansa
GGTGCCTGCAGGGGGCTGCGGGCACCCGCCAGGTGAGGCGCGGTGCCTGCAGCCCTTTGCAGGCACCCACGGGGTGCAGTGCGCCTCTGCACTGCACCCTGTGGGTGCCTGCAGCCCCCAGAGGAAGCGAAATAGCAGGTCCACACTGTGGACCTGCTATTTCGCTCCCTTATTTCGAGGACACAGTTTTGTTATTTCGAAACAAGTTATTTTGAAATAACAGGGTTTTTCGAAATAAGTTATTTCGAAATAGCTTCTTTCGAAATAACAAAACTGTGTGTAGACATAGCCTAAGTGAGATAAGGGGCAAAGTAATGCAAGGCCCAATTAGGAGTTTATGTGGAATACAGCTTTCTGGTAGAGAGTGGATTTAAGTTGTTAAATCAACATACACCAGAGCATTTGGGCACATTGAACGGTATATTTTAAAAAAGTATAAATAAAATAAATATCTAAATATTTAGGTGCTGTCGTATCTCCTTGCCACCTACACAGAAGCCAGACTCAGTCCTCCTAACCTCTGGCTCAGAAGAAGTGAAGGTGTGATAGAAGGTTGCGTTTTGATGGATGTATCCCTGTGAAAGGAGGTCAAAGCTGCATCTCTGCTCCAGCATTCCTAGAGATATTTTGGAAGCTTAAGTCTTGGTGCCTCCCTGTGCTGCTACCAGTTCTACATCTATTTCACACCCCCTCCTGCAGTCTATGGCTTAAGGCCTTGCTCTAGCATGTTCTTTGCAATTTGACATCCTGCTCTAAAGACAATTTCAAAGAAATTTTTTTCTCAGAAGGATTTTCCTTTCCAGTTTGTTTCTAAAATAATAATAGTTATTAATAAAAATATTCTGTGCATTAACAGTCATATAAATTGTAGTTAATTTATTTCCCCCTGCAGCAATGACCGCAGCATCCTTTTAGAGTTGAAAAGTGAACAATGAATTCTGCCTTCTGTTTTGTACATCAGGCAATGGCAAAGGGTGAAATGCTGAAACATATTTCTACTCACGCTCCAGAATGATTGTGGAGCTGTATACCCTTCAAGAGACAGCAAGCAGTTTTAGGAATAACACAAACAGACAGAGATTCAGGATTGCATGTACACAGCAGCTGTGTATGTGTAGGAATAAGCCATGGGCTACATTTAGTCTGGTAATATTGTAGACTTTCTCTTTGTTTACCCTTGCGTCCTTTATTTGTTAACTTTGTCATTGGTTTTTAGAGCTACTTAAAGTTTTAAAAAAATGTGATATTTTGGCAAAAAAAATCGTCACCATTTTTCAACCATCACAAATTGATATGTATAAAAATATGAAGTTTCTGTTCGGGCCAAACCAGCCTCAAGTTAAATATCTAAAACTTTCAGTAATGTTGTAAAATGTCCATATCTCTCATGTGTTTCAACAAAAAGCTAAAACATCTAGATTTTTAGTCAAATGCCTAAAAATGCAATCAGGTTGCCTGAACAGGTCATTATAATACACATTCTTCTATGATGATGCTGTTACTGGAGACAAAACAAGGAGTCTGGTGGCATTTTTAAAGACTAACAAATTTATAGAATGAGGTTTCGTGGGAGATAATCCCACTTTGTCAGTCCTTTAAAAGTGCCACCAGATTGTTTTTGCTGGACCAGACTTACATAGTTACCTCTTTGGAACTTGTTACTGAGGGGTATCTATAACCTGAGTATTGCTAATCTAATTTATTCATAACTAAGATTATCAATTTTCATGAGAAAGCTGTCTCCTTTTCCAGTGGAAATCTCTTATTTGGTCTTGGAGGTCACAAAAGAGACTCTGTAGTTTCCCCTATTTATCCTTGATTGTTGAGGTTTATCAGCAAGCCCAATGTCTTTTTGTATACCCCATAATTCCAGAAAACATTGATAGATGACCTTTTCATCCCCTGCAGCTGCAGGGGCTTTTGTCTTATTACTATCCTCAGTTACAAGGGTGAGAGGGAAGACATGTCTTGAATCCTGGCATGTAAGGGGTCTCAATGGGTGTGGGAGGCACTGAGAAAGATATGTATTTACCCTTGCAATTACATGATTTTCATCAGCCCCTACTTGTGTTCTTGTGTTCTTTTCCTCTTCCTCTATTATTGTGTTTAAATACAGGCAGAACTTAAACAGCTAGTCTCCTTTACTTATCCCATTTCACAGCAGCACGTTAGACTGCACATTTGCTTTTCTCAAAATGCAACACTTTCAGATTATGAACAAGAAGAACTAATTAAGCAGTAGAACTGCTAACTAATGTAAGGCTCTTACGATCATAGTCACTCAAACTCATATAACTGGACACACCAAGGACCTGATCTGTGGCTGAGATATGACAAAGATGGCATTTGCCACTACCTAGACAGACGCCTTGCATTCCACCCAGATTAAAGCATGTTATAATCTGGACACTCCTAAAGAAACTAACAGATTTTGCTAACTACCATCTAGTATAAAATCACCCTTATCTGAGTAGTTTTTGAACAGCCATCTCCAAGTATGGCTAGCCAAAGCCAGGATCCTAGATCCTTCCCAAACTAATTTCAGGAAAGGTAATGGAAAAGAAGTAGTTCTACCTGGTGCTGCTGATAGATGATTTCCTGCTGACTATGGAGAATGGGCAAACATTTATACTCATTTTCTTAACTAACTCAGCAGCATTCAACAAGGTCAGTCATAGGTTCTTCTTTTTTGCCTGAGAGATATAGTAATATGAAGCAAAAAGGCCTGAAATGGTATCAATCGGTCTTGGAAGACACGTCTGTCATTGGACATCTCAATCCAATCCTAACTCTAATTCTGGAAACATTTACATGCAGATATTGCTGTTGACACTGAGACAAATTTAAGATATGCATTTTATTATTAAGATAATCAGTGGTGAAAAATCCATAGCTCAATGTTTCACCTGAAGGACTGCATGTTTTACCTACACATATTACATATGCACCTTTTCTTCACTTGCATGGGATCTCAGAAGAAAAAAGGATGATAAAAGATTACAGAGGACCCTTTGCCTCCAAAAAAAGGAAGGAATAAATTATATTTGTGTTTCTGATGAGGTCATGAATGTAATTCAAACAGTAGATGCCTAACATTAGGGAAAACTACAGTCAGTATGAGACACAGCACCATGTAGGCAAGTTCCAAAGGGCAGCCATGTTAGTCTAGTTGAGCAAAACAAACAAGGAGTCCCTGTGGCACTTAAAGACAAACAAATTGATTTATTGCATGAGCTTTCTTGGGAGAAAAATCCCAATTTGTCACCTTCGAAGTGTCTGATGAAATGGGATTCTCTCCCACAAAAGCTCAGCTAATAAATCAGTTAGTCTTTAAGTGCCACGGAACTCCTTGTTTGTATCACCATGTAGAGGACAGATACTGTGATATGTAGATAATATGGTTATATACAAATATAAATGCATACATAGATTAATGCTTTCCCTCTGGACTGCCACCAACGAAGAAAACTGCTTTTGCATACAGCAATTAGTATTTTATAGAAAACTTAACTGAAAATTCATGGGTGCCAGCCAGAGGCTATAGAGCTCATAGCAAGTTTAGACTTAAACTGTGAGAATGAAATATGCCTCTGTGCTGCAGTCCAGGACAAGGTGTAAATAGCCTTGAGTGGTGTATAGAACAATGCAGTGAGTCAATTTCACACCCAGTATAGTGGGGAACATACCAAGAAAAACATCCTGTAATTAATTATTAGGTATTACTTGAGTAATAAGTAATTCACTATGTACTCTGTAACTTTCTTTAAAAAGTTTTGTTCTAGTATTATTAGTTGCATACCCAGAATTCTAGTTTTTGTACTGGTATTGAAGAAATTATTTCTTATGGAACAAAAATAAATTTCCCTGTCAACTGATAAAGATATATCAGATCTGGCGGTAACAGGAACATCACTACCCTGGAGAAGGACTAGGGGCACTGGCCCAGGCCCCCCCCCCAACCGCAGGCCATGCCCCCAGCTGGGGACAGGGCAGAGAGTGGCAGCCGCGGCCGTGGGGCCGTCCAGCCTAGGAAGGGGCCGCAAGTGGCCACCGCCGTGGGTGACTAGGCCCCGGATCTCCGGCCAGATCCAGCTGGAGACTGGGAGAGGCGGGGCCCCACCAGGATTTGGAGCACTGACACAGGGATTCGGGGCATGGGCCCCATGTGCCAGGCACCAGCGATGCCCCTGGGTGGTAATGGGCCACAACTCAGATCCTCGTATGACAACTCAGATCCACGTACGAAATTTTGCTGTACATGTGGTTCTCCACTTCTTTTCAAATAAGGGGGAATCAAGTGTTTACATGACGTATACTCCCTTCAGTCCCCAGGTCTTGCAAAGGGTTTTACCTATAGGCTGGGATCTCGACGCAGAGAGATGCATTGTTCCTTCCTCTGTCCCTGTGCAACTTCCTTGAAGGGGTTAATAGAGTCTTAGGGTGTGGTAAATTTTTCATGGATCCTGTTTGTTGGTGCCCCAGCAGCTGTTGTCACGGAACAAGAAAAGGTGCTAAGGGTCAAAACCTCATGGCGGTTTCAGGGCCTCTGCATAGATTGCCCTAACCTATTGAGTATGGGATTTGCCAGGCTTTCAGTTAACTTTTCTATAGGTGGATCCACAAACCTGGCTTCCCCATGGCAGGACAAAAGAAGATAATCTTGTTTAGTGGTTTCCTCAGGAAAAATTTCCTTCTGTGGGTTTTAAGCTGGAAAGGGGATTTGGTCCATTCTGTAAAATGGAGCACCAGACATATATTACGGACGGATGATCACATTTATCTCACTATCTAAAACCAATGGTTAAGAAATCAAGGGCCATATATTTAAAACAATAAACTTTTGAGTTGCACCCACAAAATATGTGCCTGCATGAACAAATAAACAATTATTTTTCTCATAATGGGTAACCAGATATATTGGTTCCTCTCTGCACAACTACCCATGTCAGCATATTAGATATACAAATTGATAACTATTTTTCAAAGTTTTGTCCCAAACATATCATTAGTTACTGTGAAATTTAAAGCTTAATTAAAACATTTTTCTATAATTTTTATGACATTGAGAATGAGTCATTCACCAGTTCTTCTAATTGGGTGCACTGCCACCTGGAACCATCTGAGCAGCAATGTGGTCTGCCTTCTCTGTTCCAGATGCATCTTGTGAGACAGTCTAGACTCTGGTTTCTGACCCTATTTTGCTGGCTTTGCTGTGTGACTTGTAGGTGTAACCTGATGCCTGACCCTGATTTCCTGATACTGTCTGCCTCCAGATGGCTGACTCTCAGTTTGCTCTCTGGCTTGACCCGGTCTGTGCCCTCCTGATATCTGACTTGGCCCAACTCCTATCTCTTGCTCCAGCAACTGGTTCTGACTGCCCTTGTCCTGGATGTGACACATATAGTTTTAAAAGATATCTTTTGTGCAGGACATTCTAGAAACTGAATTTTCAGCATGCCTGGTCTTTGGTAAACTATTCACCAGCAAGTATAAACTGGGTAACTTCAGCATCTGCGACCTTTGGCTGTGGATACTGATATTTTGCTGTACAACTGTCAGCATACCAGAGAGGGAAAGATTTTGCTCCTTTACCATTTTAATTCAGTTTGCATGTACAGAGTTCTTTTCTTATCATTTGCAGGAGCCCTGCATGTCAGCAGCATAAGTAATTAAGGGGTTCAGTAGTTAACTGTTGCTATGAGTAATTCAAAAGTAAATTGTTATTTTCTGAGGACAGACTGAGAGACAAATACATATAGATAATAAATATGGCATATGTGTGGAAATGCGTGACTGGAAAAAGTGATACTGATAACATACTATTTTCTGACACAATTTTTCATTAAAAGAAGATAACTGTTGAAATTTAAGGGGAAAACATGAAGGAATAAAGCAATTTCCATTATAGCATTCAGTAGTAAGCATTATAACAAAGACAAAATCAATGCAAACATCGCATTTGCAAACCAAAGCCAATGTTTATTTTTTCATTTGTCAAAGCTTTGGATCACAGTGCTGAAACATTTAAACGAGCTATTTAAATCAAGCTAATCTTTCTAAGAATGTCCATTTATTCAAAACATTACATTTAATTGATATTTCCAGAGAGGCTATATTTCTTTTACATCTTCCAATACCATAACCCAGCCTGCCAGTCTTCCCTACTGACTTTTTGTTAGGCTTATTAATACCCATGGCTGAAGTTGAGGGCAGCTGCCAGTTCAGGAACAATACATCACCACAGTCTCTTCTCCATTCATTGAAACTGATTGTATTATTCACAATGAACAGTAACATCAAGCCATGGCATCAGAAATACCTTTATGTATCACATAAATTGTGTAAGCCCAGCATTTTTGTTATATTAGAATATTTCAAAGATCTTTTATGGGAGGAACATCACACCCTGCAACAAAACATAGTATGCCAGCATCTCATTATTATATAGACAGAAGTTGCTGCAGTTCCGTCCCCAGTAAATAAATTCAGTAATTCATGTTTTCATAAATCCTGTTCACCAGACTGACCGCTCAACATGTAATAAGGAGAGAGATGATATAAATAGGACCTAGAGCATATTGCCAAATGTTTCCTAGTGTAAGAACTTCTATAATTGTATAGATCTTCCTAAGGGACCAGGAAAGTTCTAACATCCCTGTACTGACCACTCCAGTTTCTACTGAAAGATGTAGCAACAAGTTTCTGTAACAGTACTTCATATATTAAAAAAAAAAAAATCCTTTCCTGATACTTAAATAGCATTAATGTGTAAAACGCAAAATAAACATGGAACACAAGCAATTTCATGAGGTTTCACCAATTATTGTAATTAAAAAATGGTAGGAAAAGATATGTCACCCAGGATTCCTTGGCACAGCAACTGCAAGCTGGTATCAGAAAATAAACCAAAGGACAAGTACCTTTGTCTGCTACATGGCTAACACAAACGAAAGTGCTTTTAAAGTTAAACCTTTGCTGTATTGTCCTTTGACAATCCACATTGGAAAGTCCTTTGCCAAAATCCCTACTTACTATTCTTAAATACATACACATACAAAAGACTAGTAGAGTAATTTAAACCTTGATAGTCACTCACAAGACTGATTCCAGAAATTGCAAGGAGGAAGATACAACAGGAGAGATAATCGACAGAGGAAAGTAGGGCAGTTGGCCCGGTATTTTAGGTGCCTGTATACAAATGCGAGGAGCCTGGGAAACAAGCAGAAAGAATTGGTAGTACTGGCACAGACAGGGAACTATGATGTAATTGGAATAACAGAGATGTGGTGAAATAGCCTGCATGACTGGAGCACTGCCAAGGACGGGTATAAATTGTTCAGGAAGGGAAGAACAGGTGGAGGGGTAGTGCTATATGTAAAATTGCTGTATGACTGCTCAGGGCTCCACTGTGAAAGTGGAAACAAACTGGTTGAAATTCTGTGGGTTATGTTTAGAGGAGAGGGCAATGAGGAGGATGTCATGGTGGGTGTCTGCTATAGACCACCAGACCAGAAGGAGGTGGTGAATGCGGCTTTCTATGGACAGCTAACAGAAGTTTCCAGATCATGGGCCCTGAATCTTATGAGGGACTTCAATTACCCTGACATCTGCTGGGAAGTCAATACAGCAATGCAATCCAAGAAGTTTTTGGAGATCATTGAGGATAACTTTCTGGTACAAATGCTAGAAGAACCAACTAGTGGCCTCGTACCTCTTGACCTGCTGCTCACAAACAAAGAAGAATTGATTAGGAAAGTAGAAGTGAATGGCAACCTGGGCAGCAGTGACCATGAGCTGGTAGAGTTCAGGATTCTGTTCAACAGAAAAAAGGAAAGAAGCAGAATACAGACCCTGAACTTCAGAAAAGCAGATTTTGTCTCCCTCAGGACACTGATGGGCAGGATCCCTCGGGAGGCTGATCTGAAAGGGAAAAGCGTCCAAAAAAGCTGTATTTTAAAGAAACCCTGCTAAGGGAACAGGAAGATACCATTCTGATGTGCAGAAGGAACAGCAAATGTGGAAGACCCCCAGCATGGCTTAGCAGAGAACTTTGCGGGGAGCTGAAACATAAAAAGGAAGCTTCTAAGAAGTGGAAACTTGGATAGATGACTGGGGAAGTGTATAAATATATTACTCAGGACTGCAGGGATAATATCAGAAAGGCCATAGGACAATTGGAGTTGCAGCTAGCAAGGGATGTGAAGGATAACAGGAAGGGATTCCACAAGCATGTTAGTAACAAGACGAGGATCAAGGATGGTGTAGGTCAGTTACTGAATGGAGCAGGTATCCTTGTTATGGAGGATGTGGAAAAGGCTGAAGTACTCAATGCTTTTTTTTACTTCAGTCTTCACAGAGATGGCCTGCTCCCAGGCCACTACACTGGGTAATACAGAATGGAGAAAAGAAGAGCAGCCCTTGGTGATGGAAGGCCAGGTTAGAGACTACTTAAAGAAGTTGGATGTGCACAAGTTTAGGGAGCTGGACGAACTGCATCCGAGGGTGTTGAGGGAATTGGCTGATGTGATTGCAGAGCTGCTGGCCACTATCCTTGAAAACTCATGGCAAACAGGGGTGGTGCCGGAGGACTGGAAAAAGGCAAATATAGCACCTATTTTCAAGAAAAGGAAAAAGGAGGATCCGGGGAACTACAGACCGGTCAGCCTCACCTCAATCCCTGGAAAAATCATGGTGCAGGTCCTCAAAGAATCTATCCTGAAATAGTTGGAGGAAAATAGAGTGATCAGGAACAGTCAGCATGGACTCACATGGAGCAAATCATGCCTGACCAACATCATTGCCTTCTATGATGAGATGACTGGATTTGTAGGTGTGAGAATAGCTGTTGACATGATATACCTCAACTTTAGCAAGGCTTTTGATACGGTTTCCCACTGATTCTCACTGGCAAGTTAAGAAAGTATGGGTTGGATGAGTGGACTGTAAGGTGGATAGAAAACTGGCTAGATCAACAGTTTCAGTGTGTAGGAATCAGGGGCTCTATGTCTAGGTGGCAACCAGTAACAACTGGAGTGACCCAGGGGTCAGTCCTGGGGCTGGTTCTGTTTAACGTTTTCATTAATGATCTCGATGATGGCATAGACTGCACACTCAGTAAGCCTCGTCCTTTCTGATTTTCCCCCTACATAATTGTTATGTGTTTATAGTCATCCTTTGTGATTTGTCCAAGTATTCACTTTTTATAGGACTCTTTCTTCATCTTTAGATAATTGAAAATCTCCTGGTTAAGCCAGGGTGGTCTCTTGCCATACTTCCTGTCTTTCCTGCACATTGGCTATGTTCACACGTAAACTGTTATTTCAAAATAAGTTATTTCAAAATGAGTTATTTCGAAATAAAGTCATTATTATGAAATAAGTTAATTTGAATTAAGAAAATGTTAACTCGAATTAAAGGAAAGCCTGTTTTTGAAACGGCTGTTATTTCGAAACGGTTATTTCGAAATAAGGTTGTTCAGACATGTTTTTTCAAAACAGTTGTTTCAAAACAATGGTGTTGTTTTGAAACAATGTGTCTGAACGCCATTGTTTTGAAACAACCATTTTGAAAAAATGGCTATTTTGATTTCCTACTAGGTTTTACAGTTTCGGAATAATAGCTGTTATTTTGAAACAACAGGACCCATTGTTTCGAAATAACAGTATGTTGTGTGGGCATAAGAATTTTTATTTTGAAACAACATGTGTTGTTTTGAAATAAAACTGTCATCTGAACACAGCCATTGGAACAATTTGTTCTTGTGCACTTAATACTGTCTCTTTGAAAAACTACCATTTGTCTTCAGTTGTTTTTCTTCTTAGGCACGCTTCCCATGGTATCCTACGTATCAGCTCCCTGAGTGTTCTAAAGTCTGCCTTCTTGAAATCCATCATCTTTATGTTGGTGTTCTCTTTCCTACCATTCCTTAGAATCATGAACTCTACCATTTCATGATCACTTTCATCTAAGTTCCCTTCCACTTTCAAATGTTCAACCTGTTCCTTTCTGTTTGTCAAAATCCAGTTGAGAATAGCCTCTCCCCTAGCAGCTTTCTCCACCTTTTGAAATAAAAAAAATTGTCTCCAATACATTCCAAGAACTTGTTGGATAATCTGTGCCTTGCAGTGTTGTTTTCCAAACAGACGTCTGGGTAGTTGGAATGCCCCATAACTACCAAGTCATGTGCTTTGGATGATTTTGTTAATTGTTGAAAAAATGCCTCATCCACCTCCTCTTCCTGGTTAAGTAGCCTGTAGTAGACCCCTATCATGACATCACACTTGTTTTTAACTCCTTTTATTTTTACCCAGAGACTTTCAACATGTCTGTCTCCAATTTCCATCTCCACCAACATGGTTGTCTAGTTCAGCAAAACAAACTAGGAGTCCTGTGGCACTGTTAAAGACTAACGAATTTATTTAGTGAATGAGTTTTTGTGGGAGAAAATCCTCATGAAGTGGAATTTTCTGCCACAAAAGCTCATACAATAAATAAATTTGTTAGTCTTTAACAGTGCCAGAGGATTCATTGTTTGTTCCACAAAACTGAGGTAATCTTTGGGTGAGTCAGCTGCAGATTTCCAGATGGTGTATCCTGTCATCTATGCCTGGAGATCTTTTTCCAATGTCCATGAACTGACTCAGACTTGCTACCTCGCTTTTATAGCACAAAAGTTACAGAGGTAAGTCAATCAAGAAAATTTTACATAGCTGACCAAATCAATCAATCACTGGGCAGAAGCAGGAGTTGTGAGACATGTCATTTAAAAAAAGAGAAAAAAATATCCTGTTAAACAAGCAGTCTTAAGCTGCTAGTCTGATAGCTAAATTTCCTCATGTTGACAATTCTAAAATATATCCACACATCCTGTTTTTCACAGACATTTGCACCAGCATATTCAGCGAAAGAGAATGCATAGAGCCAGGCTCACTGCATGTTTTCACTGTCTAATTACACCTCCCATTCCCCTGCTCCTGTTTGCTTCGGTACGCTGTTTCTACAAAGACCTGGAAATTGCTAAAAGCAGCAAGAAGCTAAAAGCAGCTAGCAGAATAATCAGTAGTCCATCCCCATAATTTGCAGTGGCTCAGACTACTCGCTGGTTGATAAAATGGCCCTATTCAGATGGAACTCAGGAAAAGTAGAATCCTGTACATTTTAGTCATTATTACAGTCAATTGCAAATGGAACCTTTTTATTTGTTTGTTTATTTATTTATTGGTGCTGAAATATTTGTGTTTTCAAGTGCTTTTTGTGCCTGAAAATGGAAGTGCAAAAAATCATGAGAGAGTCATTTTTTGTCCGATGACATTTCCTACCCCATTTTACAGACTATTAAGGTTTTGGATGTAATTTGAATGTTCATCTAAACCCATGCTCTGAAGGTTTTTGTGGTTTTCTCATTCAAAATAAATGTATTTTAATTCTTATTAAAATACCCCCAGATTTTCAAATGCTCAGTTATAATACACTTAGAATCAGCATTGATGAAAGTTGAGGTTTTCATACATACTTTAGTTTGTGTATAAGCAATTAAAGTTGCAAATACAAGTCCAAAATATGAAATTGGTGCATTTGAAAATCTGTCAATTTACACAATTTAAATGCAAAGGATCAATTTTTATATTTCATGTTCATTACTAAACAAAAGTGACATTTAACAACTATTAAGATATTAAACTATGACATAGTTATTTCCCACGGAAATAGACATTGATATCCAGTTGGTATTTAAGTAGGGTTCCCATTATAACTAAATTAAATGTGTAGCTAAAAATCAATGGAAACTATTTAAAGCATTATTGAAATGTGACTACCAAATACTCTTGTAATTAGATAACTGGTGCTGCATCTTATTACTTTGGATAAGGTAAGGTACTTTGGTGGTCCAGAGAAGATTATCAGATTCTAGAACAGCTAAAAAGCTGAAAAACAATTTTATTTTAAGTATCATTAGCTATTTTTCCTAAACACTCTAGAGTCATCACCCTAACTTTCAATATTGTAAATAATGGATTCTAAATGGTGAACATAGCATCAGATCAAATACTGAATATCATATTTCTTTACCATTGATAAATGCATGTGCAAAATAGAGCTATTATAGACAGTTTTCAGGGAGAAATATGAAAATGAACATTTTCTTGAACTTATTTATCATTCATAGTAATGAAGGGTCCAATTCTTCCTGTCTTACCCAGGATGATTACTATTTCCCTACGTCTTTGTCCACACTTTAGGCAGTTAAATTGATTTAAGTTAAATCAATTTAGTAAAATCACTACAAAATCATTAAATCAATTTAAGTGAAATTGATTTAACATGTGCCCACTAGAAACTCAAATTGAACTAGCATGTCCATGCATGGGACTTGCTAGTTCGATTTAGGAGATTGGTACTATGGGAGGTGTGGCAAGATGGCCCCCTAGAAGGGCCATGCCCACACACAATATAGAGAACAAGGACAGCACTCTGGGAAGGAGAAGGGCAAAGTGTTAAATCGAAATAACACGTCCATACAGCTTTATTTTGAAGCAACAGTTTTGATTTAACTGTTATTTCGATATAGTACTAGATTTTATTATATCAAAATGACTTTCCTTTTTAAGAGATAAGGGAGCTCCTCATCTTGATATAAGGAAATGTAGTGTGGACGTGCAATCTTTTAAATCAAAATAATCTGCATTAGTTCGATTTAAAGACTGTGTGTGGACATACCCTATGTGAGTAGGCCCAAAGAAAATATCTGCTCTGTGTGAGCAATGTTGCCAGAAATGGGCCCTCAAATCATTTTCATCAGGGCTTTTTGGCCTGTAGCTTGTTCATGAGTAGTTTGTTATGTGAATATTCAGTGACTGACATTTGAACACACTGGTCAGTTCTGATCGTGTAGCTATAGCACATAGTTTGGTTCTGTTCTCTAATAAGATAATTATGACTCTGGGGATCTGTTTTCTGGTGTAGATGCTCCTATTTAAATATTCAAATTTCTCTCTGTGTGAATATATACAATACTAACTGAAAACATGTTTGTACAAATATCTGCCAAGAAACTCATTTGTGAAAAATGTTTCTTCATGGTAGATGAAATTCACCTGTAAAGGAATGCAAAACAGTAACCCAGGACCGATGCTGCATGTCAGTCCCACTTAACAGCTTAAGAGGTTCTTTGCACTGGGTGACTTTTACTCACAAAGAGAAAACAAAAGGGATTCTAGCAAAGTGTATTTGTTTAGAAGTTCACACAAATATCAGTGGAATATTTAAGTATTTTCCCAGGTCTGGTTGTGTCTCGTAAATGATACATTTGGTTTAATCATCTATGTTCTTTTGCAAAAACCAGTTTTATTTCTGAAACATTTTATTAAGTGGAATATCAAAAAGAAATGAGATTCTAAGGACTGGATTCTGTAATAATGCATTTTAGCTAATGACAGTTGAGTGCATTCAGCACCTCTCTGTAGAAACTATGCTGCAGGATCAGATTCTAAGACTGGAAAATATTATTATTTTGGGCCCCGGCCATGCTGGAAAGATTTTTGGCCAGAGTTAGATATACATATGAAATTGAAACCTGACAGCTCACCAGGCTCTGGGGTATGTGTCACAAGCTATCCTCTTCATTCAGTGTTTCAATTAAGGCAACAGCCATTTGTACACTACTGATGTTAGCCTGAATGTTGGCTTTCATTTTGATCTAGGGAGTATGTGTCACAAACAAAATAACCTCTTTGCCCCTACAGCCTCAATCACTGAACTGCCTATACATTATAGAAAAAGTGTGTTTACTTATATAGTCATGTTCAGCAGGCCAGACCTTAGAAGAGAGGAATCTGTATCACATTCAATTTCATTTTCTTCTATTTTCTTATCTGTATTAGAAAGGTCATTGGTAGGTTCTTTCTATGAGGTTGAGGTCTTTTTTAAAGCTCTATGTCAATCAGAGATTACATGTAGCATATTCCTCTTATACTGTTCTGTTTTAGTTATTCTGAAGCTTTTGAAAAGGGGCTTGTGCGGTTTTAAAAAGAAAGAATTTGCAGATCAGTTCCTACTAGAAAAGTTTTTTTGGACCCAGACCAGGATTTCTGGTGTGCCAGAGATTAAAGTCCTTCATTTGACTGTGCAAAAGAATAGCATGATTCTGTAACTGGTAGAAGATTAAGTACTATTAATTCAATAATGGAGGTTATTTTAACAATAAAAAGTTTACACCTATATTTATATGTCTATCAAAATGGCTGCTATACCAGAGTTCTGGATAAACTGGCTATGTCACCTTCCTATGAGCATTATTATGTTTGTAATAATGATGAGAGACTTGACATTACCTCTAGGGGTAAGTAATGCACTTTTTATGTAAGTATTGTACTTGCATATTAATGCTGTAAATTAAATACATCAATCTAAATTTCCATGGCTCTTGTGCAGCTGTTCCTGGAAGAATGACCATATTTCATCCATCATCTTCATTGGCTACTAACCCACCCCTGAATTAAATTCAGTTTCTCACCTGATTTACAAGTCATTCCAGAATTATTTCCCTGCTTGCTGACTATTTTCCTCTCAACTTGGCATAATCTGAGTTTCTTCCACAATTGCAGATGTTGCTCTTTAACTGAGGTGGTGGAGAAGGAGAAGAGGGATCAGTTCATGGTTTCATTCTGTATGGATAGGCCCTAAATACAAGTTATGAGTGAGATCTCCGATTGATTAAAAGTTTGTCTACTTCTAAGTCCCCTTTCCTGTACATATGCCCTTTCTGGTAACTTGCAATAGATCCATTTTACTTTCTTCCCTTTTCTGTCTCTTTGCTCTGTTGTCTCTTCCTCTCTTCAACCCCCTCCATTTCTTTCATGTACTTCTTCCTGTCCCTTGCTCTAGATTTTTCTCTTTCCTCTTTCCATTTTTGCTTACTTTCCTGTCCAATCCCCAATTCACCAGATAATTTGATAGTTAGGCAGGTGGCAGTTTCCTTCATTTGTTTTGCTATCAAATAGCTGCATCAACAGCTGCTGAAGGTGAATGTTTTTTTTTTCCAAAGGGTAGCAGCTAATTATGTTTTCTTCTGCTGACTTGCCTTGGAGCAGGAGCATCAGATGGTGCAAATTCTTCTATTTGAGGAGGTCCAAAGGTGCAGTCGTGTTAGTCTAGTTCAGTAAGGAACCAAAGAGTTTTGTGGCACTCAAAGACTAGCAGGACCAGGCAATATTTAATAGTTTCTTCTACACTGATGGAGTCCTTCACAGTCCTGGTGCAGCTTTTCTCCCTGTCTTCTCCCCTCTACTCATAGACCAATCAGAAGCTGCAGGGAAAGGAGAGGTCTTGGAGACTCTTTCTCTGAAGAGTGCTGCTGTTTTTGCAACCAAACATCAAGAGTGAAATGTGGGAATTACATGCCTGGATCAGTATAAAATACTTTGCCAGGAAATTCATTAGCAACAACATGCTAACAGAGATGACAATGATTCTAGTTCTCTATATATTCCCTATCAAGGACAATAGGTGCTACTGCAGAGCATAACAAGGACAATAGCTGACAAGATACTGAGTCTTCTTCAAGAGAAATGGAACCTTCTGCTTAATCCTGGGGATGTACAAATGTTCTTTTGTGGTCAGCTCTTCTTCCCTGTCCCCATCAGTGGATGGGGGTTATATGACAGGGCTGTTCCCTTTCCATACAACTATGCTCAAGGCGACTGCGCTCTTGGGCCAGTAGTGGGTTATACTGGGTTCCTTAGTAATCTCTTGTTCTCTCAAGTCTCATTTATTTTTTCATCCAATTTTTGTATATGATCTAAATTTCTTCTAGATTCCAGAGGAAAATAAATATTAGTTATATCTATTATATTCCTAACAGGTAAAGCCTGTTTTATCAGAAGTAACAGTAATACAAAAAAAAGTCTTATATTCTAACACACTTAGTCTTGTGTTATCCAATCTTCTAGAAGGATTCAAGGAGTCATCTATATCCCTGGTGAATTTAAGAATAGGATTAATTCAGTACAGTTGACATCTAATTAATTTTACTCTGAGTTGCAAAGCTCTGTGAATGGCTAGCTGTGAGAAAACATCAGTCTTGTTAGAATAGTTTACAAGTTTGCTTGAAAGTAGTTTCAAGTACCTTTATAACCTTAGACAAGTCCCCAGCATGATAAGATAGTTTATCCCTATGACTGTTACATCCTTTATCTCCTCCTGAGTTTTCAAACAAGCATATCAGTTAGTACCAAGTATTATGGTAGATAAATATCAACTAGAACTGCCAACCCACTCTACAGAGACCAATGAATGGCTATTGGCTAGTAACAACTTCCACTTATTATCAGCCCAGGCTATATTTAAACTATAACCTTGAAGCAGAATCTTCTCTGGTTTATTTCCAGTCTTCTGACTCATACATGTGAGTACATTTTTTTGGTAATGAGCAGGAACTATTTTCTCCAAGATACATAGTGATATTTACCTGTATAGTTGAGGACAGAATTTAGTTATTATAAATATCTGATTTTGGCCATTTTTGAGTGGGAACTAGGAACTAAATTTCAACATTACAGATAAATTAGTCTTTGCTTATTAACAAATAAGAGAGAATACAGGGATTTTACATAATGCAGAAACACCATATGTAAACATTCCATGCTGTTAACTGTTAATGTTATTAATGTAAAACAGTGGGATGTGCTACTCCAACTGTGCTTGCAGCAGTATAAACTGATCTGATAACATAGAAATATCCTAAATGAACTTTTCCTGCCTGTTTCTGAAAGTAACAATGCTGAATGAGTTCTGGAAATTGAAGAGGAGATGAAGAATGAATGTGGCAATTCAGAGCCACAGAGGAGAAACAAAACAAGATCTTTTGGAGTGCTAACTGAGTTGAGAGCTTTGCAAGCATTTCTCTAAAATGTTTGATGCCATCCATTATTTTTCTCAGAATTTTCTTTTGAAGGAAATTTAACAAAAGAACAACTGAAAGATTTTTTTCTAGGTACTGGTTTGCTTACACCTCTTGCTAATCCACACTGAACGATAATGCTGTCGGATCTACTCCAGATCAGGCTCGGCCAGTTTGTGGATGATGGCACTTGGGTTCAGCAAGTGGAAACCTTCCTTCTAAATCAGTATCAAACACATTTGCCAGGGCAGTGGCCGTGTGTGATAAGGTCACTAAGGTGATGTCTTCTGAAGGAGAGCTAAGCCCGAAGTTCTGATTATTTGCTAACTATTAAATATTCCTCTGCTCTCTGAGAAGAATATTGATTATGGTGCCATGGCCAATCTCCAGATTAGGTAACTACCTTCTGTTTCCTAACACATCCTCTGAAATTTCCACTGGGAAAAGTATTCATTTATTGTCCAATGCTATATTTCTTAGACTATTCAATGCTGAAGCTACACACCCTGACTCTTTAATGACACCCCACAGGAGCCCATAGAACTACTCACACAGAATCAGTTGCTCATGCGAACTTTTACATTTGAATGCTTCTGTAGCTATTTTTATGTCTATTTGCTTTGTTTAAAGTCTGCTCTTATCAGTTAAATATCTGATATGGTAAACTGATAAGAACAGTCTTGAGAGCTAGGGGCTGCAAGATTCGAACACACAAACTGATCACTGGAGTCCTGGATATATTACCACACTGCCAGTCAATCCGTTAGTATTGAAACTAAAGATTTTATTATAAATTAGAAGAAAAGAATGAGGGGAGAGTTGCTAAATGGTCAAAGCAATCAGATACATACAAATGACTTCAGAGTCCATATACCAGGTTATTTTCAGCATTAATGAATTTGCTAGCTGGGAAAGTCCCTCTTGAACATATCCATAGCATGGATGGGTTTATTTGTCCTCTGTTTAAAGTTGCAGTTTGTAGGGAAGTTACTCAAGATGTGAAAAGCAGAACTGGAGGCAAAATGGGGAAGATACCACTGCCTTTTTATGTCATTTGCCATGGGGGTTGTATGACTGTTGTCCCAAACAGAAGCTTGCAGCACATGGTCACAGAAAAGCACTTGAAGTCCCCTGTCCGCAGGCATGTCTCTACATGTCCTTCTGGCGCACAGCTTGACATGTAGCCCCTAGCTTCTCTCATGGGCTCACTGTAGAGCTGATTGTTCTCGATGGGCCATAAAGCAAGCTGGATAGTGCTGATGTCAATCTGTCTGGAGGTGTCATCCAGAAACACAGCTCATATTTGAGATACAAATATACCACACATATTTATAGCTCATGATACAAAAATGATGTATATTACAAACAAGATTATCATATTTAGCAAATCATAACATTTCAACAAATACCTTACTTGGCATATCTTGTAAGATTCATAGCAAGTTTGTAATATTGTTATCAATAATATAACTGGCCATCCATATTCCATACACTGTCTCACTATTTATTATACAAAATAAGAGAATGGTAGACTCAGGCAAAATAATTAATTAAAAATAGAATACGGGAAGTGGGCTTTATAATGGTTTCTACACTACAGTGATTCATTCCTTTGACTTGAGATTTGATTTTGGTCTGATGTATTTTAGAAATATCAGTCTGTTCCCATGTTCATAAAAGATAGAAATAACAGACAGATAAAGGGTAAAATTGCACTTTTATTGTAACTGTATTCCAAAGTCTATTATTCCAGCTGAGAGCATGCTTGAAAAATTTGTAGTGTTCAGACCATAAAATGATTCTGATGTTCCACCAGTATAATAACTTTGTAAAGGTACAAATTGGTGTCCTGTCAGTCTAACACATCTCTGCTGTCCTTTAGGAATTATAACTAGATTTCATTTTTTCATTTAGCCTGGTACATGCTATACATTTATTAACAAAATGGAACTTTAGTCGAGCTATAGTGAACAGTGTTCATCCTTCAGGCAAACAAGTCCCTAAAAGCTCTAGGGGCTTAGCTCACAGCTGTCTGCTTTTATGTTGACTTCTCATTGCAAACCTAAATGAACTCAGCAGGCACATTGTAAAGGGAAAGCCTAAAGGAACTGTGAAATAGTTCAATACTGAACTGATTTGCAGTGGAAGAGAGGGAGAACTTACATTTACAGTTCAGTGTAAGCTGATGGTCAGAAGGAGATCATGGTTATTAGGTACCTAAATATATTTTTTGAGGGGAAGATGTGAAGAAATGAAAGGTTCATATTAGTGACTGTCTGAAAACTGATTACAATTAGAAGTAATAGGAAGGAAAGAGGATTGAATACAAAGCAGTTTATAGCCAAAAATACCAGATGAAGAGAAATTGGAATGTGTAAATGAATTAAAGAAAATACCCCCAAGTTCCAGATTCTTGATTAGCGCTTGGCACAGCCTACTGTACTCAGAGAATCAAAGCTAGGTTTTACAAGATTGGTGCATGCTGGATTTTGGGGCTTTAGTTAGTACCGTGTGAATATTCAGATAGTTCTGACATTACCTGGAATATTAACTTGGTCTTTAAATACTTGAGCCAGCACATAGCTGCCTTGGTGAAAATTCAGAGTCTTTCATATAGTGGGTCTATATTTGGGTCAAGGCCTCTGGGTGTGCCTGGCTAGCAGTATCTGAATGTTAGAAGCTGTAGGTATAAACAAGTGTTTAAGCAGCCAACTTGGATTTTTACAATGTGCGGGAGGATAGAATTTAGCTATATCAGTGTGTCTCAACTGCTGTTCTGTGGAACACCATTGTTCCTTGGAGATAGCGAAGGTGCTCCATGACCAATCCAGATCCCTCCCCATTGTAGGGGGGTGAATGCAGAGGAGGGATGAGCAATGCAGGGAGCCAATATGTGCCTGGGAGATTTAAAATGCCCCAGCTGCAGCAAAGCTTTCAGGCACATGTTAGCATCTGCCAGCTCCTTGCTTCTTTGTAGTGACTGAGGAATTTTAAGTTTTCTGCCACTATTACTGCCAGCATTGAAATCTCTTGAATACAGCTTCCATGTAAAGATTTTCTTTGACAAACCTTACTCTAAGAAGATAGCATTCATGCCCAAAATTCCCATTAAAACTTGAGATATATCATTTTCAGTTTTAAATTATTTTCATAGTCATGTATCTATTTTTTATAATAAATGCAAGTTATAGTAAAAATTGTATTTAATTCAGTTATCTGAATAGTTTTTGCAGGAATGCATAGTACACAGATATAAAAAAACCTTACAGCTGGTATACACGGGGTTTTTTGGGAAAGTTTTTATTAGGTGGTCCATGTAAAGTAATTAATACAATTAGTTGTTCCCCAATTCAGTAAAAGTTGAGAAACCCTGGTCTAGGTAATACTTAGTCCTGCCATAAGTGCAGGGGACTGGACTAGATCACCTATCAAGGTTCTCTCTTGTGCTGTGCTTCTATGAAAGTATGGATGGAAAGGATTAAGTTCTTGAACATTAGGTGTGGACAGGGCATAGCTTATTAAATGTAAGGACATGATTGTTAAAAATCAGCTACCCATTGGTTGCTAGGGCAACAGCTAAGCGATGAAAAAAGCATCAGCTGAAAAAGGAAGCCCAAGAACAAGAAAGTCTTTGACCAAGACAGGTAGAGGCCTAGTTTAGTGGTAAGAACAGATGGACTGTCAGAACTGGAGGTTTGTGGAAGCTGTTGTGTGAGGCAGACTGATATATGGAAGGAGAGAAGAATTGCTGGGAGAGTTGCTTGTTGGTAGGGCAGGGAAGAGAGCCAGTGTTTCATATGTGGAGTAGGGGCATGGAGCATCCTACAAAGTTTGGCCACTACTTTGTCTGGAGGCTGTAGAAAGAAAAAACAGGTTTTACCTCCTAAAAGCTCTATAAGTCATGTTAGAGCTACTTGGCTATGTCTGCATCTGCCAAAGTTAGTTCAGACTTGATAGTCTGAACTAAGAAGTTTGAGGTTAATTCAAACTAACCTGAGGGTAGTTTGAACTAACCTCACACTTCTAAGTTCAAACTAACCACACTTTCTAGTTCAAACTAACTCTTAGTTTGAACTAGAACATGCAGTTAGTTCAAGTTAACCAACTTAGTTCAAACTTCTTAAGTTTGAACTAAGCATTAGTTCGGGTCTTGGACAGACTGAGTTTGATCTAACATGGTTAGCCTGGACTAAGGGCTAGTACTAACTTGTTCGAACTAAACTTTCCTAAGAAATTTCTTAGATTGAACTATGGAAGGCCTAGTGTGGCCATGGGCTAAATTAGTCTGAACTAAGCCTCCTTAGTCTGGACAAATTTGCCAGTGTAGACATAGCCCTTGAGTCTCATGGAGCAAAGGGAGAAGTTCTAGAGGGTTAGCTGTGTTAGTCTATATACAAGAAAAATGAGAGTCCTGTGACACCTTAAAAACTAACAATTTTTTGGGGGGTGTAAGCTTTCTTGGGCTCCAACCCACTTTGTCAGACGCAGGAAGTGGAAACTGCCAACTCTGCTTGCACATTGACTCTAGTGATACCATCACAGGTCCCAACCACATGAGCCACAACATCAGGAGCTCATTCATCTGCTCATGTGATATATGGCATCATGTGTCAGCAATGCCCTTTTGCCATGTTCCTTGGCCAAACTGGACTGCCCTTAGGCAAAAGAATAAATGAACACAAATTGGACATCAGAAATGGTAACATCCATAAACCAGTAGGAGAACACTTCAATCTCCCTGGACACTCAGTAGCAGATTTGAAAGTGGCCATACTTCAGGGGAAGAGGGAAAACAAAAAACAAAAAACAGACTTCAGCATGAAACTGCAGAGCTTGACCGCGTTTGCAAATGTGACACAATCACACTGGGTCTGAATGGGGACTTGGAGTGGTTAGCATGTTACAAAAAATAATTGTTCCTTTTCACACATTCACTCTGTCTAATCTACTGGTGTGAATCAGCCTCATCTATCCTAACTGAACTGACTTGATTAGCCCTTGCCCTCCCCATTGTGTTGCCTCTCTTTTATCCTGGCATGTGTATGTATTTCTTTCACTGTAGTTTCCATTTCATGAATCTGATGAAGTGGATTGGAGCCCGTGAACGCTGATGCCCAGACATTTGCTAGTCTTTAGGGTGCTACAGGACTCTTTTTCTTTTTTAAATGACACAAGGGAAATGTTTAGAGTATAAGTTCCACCACAATTCAATCCAACATCTTTGTGACTTGCTCAAGAATGGCTGAAAGAATATGACATAGAGGACTTAAACCCTGACTGTTCTTAGAGTATCAGAGCACTGGTTATCATGCCAACAAGATGCTTTCTAGGAGCCCAGGGAAAACTCTTTTTGACATGCTGGGATCCAGGGTATGAGACCACAATATTTATGTGAGATGTTTTTGAGAAAACAGGAACACAAAATGTTCTATTAAACAATTCCTATAGAATTGTGAACAACCAGACTTGGCCACCCTATAACAAGATTCACGTAATCAGCCAAGCAACTTTGCAAATTCTTTCTATAACCAAATAAGTTTGTAGATACAGTGAGTACTTTGAAAGTGCAGATCCAAGGACACTGGTACATAACATGCTAGGCTGTATTTTTTCAAAACACACATTAGGGAAGCAGAGGTTGGGGCAAATGTTGTTCCAGGCTTCAAATTCCACATGGTAAACCTCTGTATCTCAAAGTCTTCATAACTGAAAAGAGAGAAGAGATTCCAAAGCAGCACTTCTTAAATGGTTCCTTACAATGTTTTACCCAAACAATGGTTATCAAAGACACTTTCAAAGTATTTCATTCTTGGAGGCTTATTCAGTTATTTTTGTATCAGACAGTCAATACAGAGATGGACAGACTCATATTTCTGTGGAACAAATAATAAAATAGTAGGTTTTACTGTTATATCTCACATTAGTCATACACAGAGAGAAAGTACTTAAAGCTTCAGGAGTACATTAAACTTTAAAGAGCACTGTAGTGGCATGAAAATTCAATATCATTGTACTCCCAAGTGGCAATAATGTGTGTATTAACCCATGAGTTATGGAGGAAAAAAATGGGGTGATGGTTTCAAATTCAAACACTGATAGACAACTCAGGCCACAGCAGTAGGTTGGAGTGCCTCATTACTACTGTAGTGATTTTGTTTTCACATACAGTACCTTCCCAAACCTGTTCTTCATAGAAGAGTGCAGGGTGGATACAATGTATCTCATGTCCAGGATCAGCACAACGGTATTCTGGAATCCATTGAGAAATGTTACAAAGATGCACACAAATCCTCTTCGGCTTTGCCAAAACTATATAGTGCCATCCTAAAATTTTCTTGTGCAAGGATTGTCTATATGGGTATAAGATTTCTGGGCTCTTTAGTTTACCAGAGTGAAGCATAAGTTTCATAGAAGGAAGCTGTACCTAGACAAATTCAGACTAGGAAAAGCAAAACATTAACAGGAAAATTAACCCCTGGGGCAGCAAAGCTAGTGATGTAGTAGATTTTCACTTTAACTCTAAAAATGAAGTTTGCATATCATTGTAAAAGATAACGAGAGTCCTGTGGCACATTAAAGACTAACATTTCTTCAGGGATAAGCTTTTTTGGGCTCTGACCCACTTTGCCAGATGCATAGAAGATATGTTCTGGCTAAAGCAGAAAGTGTGGGCTTGATGCAGCAATCACTTGATGAAGTTCTGTGGCCTATTAATATAGGCTTGTCAGAACCTGATTTTTTTGTGAGTTCAGGGTCTATTTTCAAGCATTCAAAAAAGTGACTTAAATTTTCACAGCTCTGGGAAATTACAGAGAGGTCAGAAAAGGAGGGCTTAATCAGTAATAATTTAATGACACAACCCAGATTTAAAAAGTTAAGGCTTTTATATCTATTAAAACAGAAAGTGTCAACTTTACATGACACAATGTACAAAATAAAGCAAACTATCTCACTAAAGCTAATGCAATAAATCAGGTTTTTAATCTTCAAAAGTGCCACAAACTCCTTGTTTGCTTTTCTGTGTTCTCAAGCACCATTTTTCTTTTCATATATGTTAATTTCAACTATTAGCGATGAAATTTTTTTTTGGTCTGTATACATGTACATGTGTGCATGTCCTGAAGGTAAAATCAACATTTACCACAAATACAATCTTTCAAAACCTAGTTATTCAGGATCTCAGACTGGATGATCATAGTGGTTCCTTAGAGCCATAAAATGTATTAATCTACTCAGCTGTCAGGCTGCAGGGCTTTTCTTCACTCATCACTACCACTTTACAACAAGTTCTGCCAATGGCTGCACTGTATGGGTATGTCCACATGAGGTTTTTATTTCAAAACAAGAGCCATCATTTCAAAACAGCTTAAACCCCTTCCATTTTGAAATGACGGTTATTTCAAAATGAGTTGTTTCAAAATAACTGTTGTTCGGACATGTTATTTCAAAACAACGCTTGTTTCGAAATAACAGTCTGACATTCTTCCCAGGGTGCACAGCACCCAAGGCAAACAGGAAGTTCCTGCCTGTGCGTGAGCAGAGGCGTGGCACACATGGCAGCACGTGGCAGCAACACCCCAAGGGGGCGACGCTGTGCCCCCATCTGGACAGCAGATGAGGTCCGCTGCCTGCTATCCATCTGGAGGAGGGAGGACATCATGTCCCAGTTCCAGGCGAGCCACCGGAACCGAGACATATATTTGGACATCGCCGTGGCCATGTCCACAGAAGGGCATGAGTGGACCACAGAGCAGGTCCACAGTAAAATAAATGGCCTCCATCAGGACCACGCCAGGACCAGGGAGGCCTGGGAGCTCATAGCACTGCTACCTGCCCCTACTACGACGAGCTCCATGAGTTCCTGGGGCCGGAGCCCAGTGGTCTACCCTCAGAGGTGGTGGACACTGGGGCGTGTCAAAGCCCATCGTCTGGCCCGGAGGCTGTGGACACAGGGTCTGAAGTCTCCATCGGGGAGCCTCCCACCACACCACCACCAGCAGTGGAGGCTACACCCGGGACCCTGGAGCTGTTCTGTGGCCCCGATGGAGGGAGCAGCACCAAGGAGCAGGGGCCTGAGACCATCCCGGCCCCTGCGGAGTCAGAGACAGACATGGGGATATCGCGCTGGACCTCTGGAGCCCCTGTGGGTGAGTATTCCCCTCCTGCAGAGGCACGCAGGGCTGGGCCTGTCCAGGTCACAGGCAGCAAGGGGGTACAGGGCCGGGCACTGAGGCTGGTAGGGCATAGGGTCGGCGGGTGCAGAGGCCCTCCCATGGCCACGGGTACCTGACAAACAGGTGGCACCAGGGTCACAGGCCCCTTTGTGCCTGGGGGTGGTTAACAGGGGCTGGGTGTCAAAGATGCAGGCGCATCTTGGGCAGGGTGGAGAGCATGCCAGCCTTGCCACTGGCAAGTGGCCTTGGGAGACCCCCTAGAGCAAGGCGTGGGTGAGTCCAGCTCACCATTGTGGGCACCACTAGCATGTGTGCCTCCAGGGTACGGTTATGAGATGTCAGGCAAAAGGAGAATGTGGTCCCTTTTTTACTGTCCTGTTCTTCTTTTTATCCTCACATTCTCTGTCTGGCAGGCAGTTTAAAATACAGGATTTTGTCAGGCTTTTTACTGTAGGGGTTGAAGTATCCTGGAATGCCATAGAATACTGATTTGTACAGGAAAGTGTTCCCAGGCCCCCTAAGCACTGAAGACTATCACAGCCATACTACTTTTTCTCCCATGTGTCCTCCGATGTCCTCCTTTTTGTACTTTTCTGGCCTCCTTTCGAGGCTTTGGGATCCAGTAGCTCTACCCCTGGGCAATGTCCCACAGGATCCTGAGTCCTGCTGACAGTCAGGGGAAAGGTGTGTGCTGCAGACAGGCTGCACACAGAGAAGGCCAGCAGGCAGCAGGGGCCAACTGTGTTTTCTGCTTCCCTCCAGCAGGTTGCCCAGCTGCTCGTTGTGACATACCACTTGCCCGACGCCTCAGCCCGAGCCCACCACGCCGGAAGAGGAGGCCCCCCTGGATGCGAGGAGAGATCCTCAAGAACCTAGAGGAGCAGGGGGAGCAGACTGAGGCGTCCACCCAGGCCTGATGGCAGGAACAAGCCAGGTGGCAGGACTCAGCCCTCCTCCTGCTGCAGCAGACGGCAGCAGCAGATGACAGGGTGGTCGCCGCCCTGGAGCACCAGGTGCAGGCCATCGAGCACCAGGCGCAGGCCAATGAGCGTGAGGCGCAGGCCATCGAGCGCCTGTGCGACCGCCTGCCCACCCCAGTGGAGGCGATTGCCACCAGCCTGTGCCAGCTGGTGGAACAGATGGTCTCTCCAGCAGCTGCAGGGGGTCCACCACCTGGCCCTCCCCGGAGGTGACCCCAGACCCAGGAGGGCTGTGGGCAGGGGCGGGGAACACCACCAACCCCGGACCTCCCCACAGGCCCTGCCTATGTTCTCCCCTGCCACCCAGATCCCCCACCCCCTCCCACCAATCTATCTCCCCCTTCCAAGTTGCTGCCCCCCGAACTCCTCCTTCCAAGTTGCTGGCCCCCCCAAACTCCTCCTCCCAAGTTGCTGCCCCCCAACTCCCCCTCCCCCTTCCAAGTTGCTGCCCCCCCAGACAGGCCCCACATTGCCCCATCCCGTAACCCTCCCCAGCCCTTCCCTGCCCCAACCCCTGTTTCGTTAATGAATGTTTGAAACTTATTCTTGGTTTTGAGTGGTTTTATTGGGGGCAGTTCACAGTGCAGGTGGATGGGTAGAGGCTGGCTGTGGGTGAACGGGGGAGAGAGTGGTGTGGGGCAGGGCAGGACTGGCCCACAGAGTTCCTCCAGGGCAAAGGCGTTCATGAGTGTGTCCTGCACTGTCACGGCTCTCTGGGACAGCTGCTCCCATGGGGCACAGGTCTGGGTTCCTCGTAGTCCCTGGCGAGAAGTTGTGCCTCAGCTTCTCACGCAGCTGCAATGGGCTCACCCTCGCTGCTTGCAGAAGTTGTGCAGGGCCACGCACGCACTGATCACCTGCGGCATTGTTCTCTCTGCAGGGTGGAGGCGTGTAAGGAGGCACCTCCAGCATGCCTTGAGGTGGCCAAATGCCTGCTCGGCCACCTGGCGGCAGCGGCTCAGGCGGCAGTTGAAGATCGGCCGTCGGGGATTGAGGGGCCCTGCGTATGGCTGCATGAGCCATGGGCGCAGGGGATAGGCCGCGTCTGCCACAATGAGGACGGGCACCTCTACTCCCCCAACATTGATGTTATGTGAGGGGAAGAAGGTGCCCACCTCCATGCCCTGGTACAGGGCAGCGTTACGGAGGACCCTGGCATCATGGGCCCTCCCTTGCCATCCCACATAACAATTCTGGAAAAGGCCCCAGTGGTCCACAAGGGCCTGCAAGATAATGGAATGGTACCTCTTGCGGTTTTGGTACACCACGGCTCTGTGCTCCGAGGCTTGCATGGGGATGTGTGTCATGTCCAGGATCCCCACACAATTGGGAAAGCCCAGTGTGGCCATGCTGGGAATGGTGTCCTGCAGCTCCCCTTGTGTGACCAGGCATTGCAACAGGATCCGGTTGATGACCCTGGTGACCTCCAACAGAATGTTCCCAGTGATGGACCTCCCGATGCTGAACAGGTGCACCACAGACCTGTGCGACTTCGGAGTGGCCATCTTCCACAGGGCAATGGCCACTCTTTTGTCCACAGGGATGGCAGGCCCAATGGTGGTGTCCCTTCAGCACAGCAGCGGGGCGAGTTCTGTGATCAGGAGGTTGAAGCTGGCCCTGCTCATGCAGAATTTCCTCTGCCACTGGTCATCCCGCCAGGTTCGGAGCATTACCCACTCCCACCAGTCTGGGCTGGTCTCCTGGGCCCAGACCTGGTGAGGCACAGAAGAGGGCAGGGGCAGTAGCTCTGCTCCACAGCCCAGCTGGATGACAGCCTCGGGCACAGGCTGGGCACCATCTGGGTCTGTAAGCGGAGTGTCCCACATCAGCGGGCTGCTCTGCAGGTGGCCAGAGGGTCTCTGTGTTGCACAGCGCTGGCTGGGTAGCCGGGCAGTGTCGATGTCTGTCGATTGCAGAGTCCTGCTAGCCAGAATGGACAGGGAAGTGAGGTCGGGGCCAGCTTTTATAGGAATGGCTGGCAACATGGCTGCTGACATGGCCCAGGGAGGTGGCCATGTTGCCACACCTTCCATGGTGCCCTTCCCCTAAAGCAAAATAGCAAGTCCACTGTGTGGACATGCTATTTCGATTCCTGCTTTTCCTTATTTCGATTTGGTTTTTTTGGTTATTTCAAATTAAGTTGTTTTGAAATAAGGGCTTTATTTCAAAACAGTGCCCTGCGTGTGGATATAGCCTATGTCATTTCATTGTTCAGCATGTGGTTTTCCATTTTTTGCTGAAGCCTGCTTCCCAGCTCAGCTTCCCACACTGCATGTGACCCTTCAACTTCTGCTGAAGTCTGCTTTCCCCTGCTGACCTTCTTCTCCTCCAGCAGCACTCCCATCTCTTGGTTTGCTGCTTAGCTTTCTGTTTTCCACCTAACAGAGCATCCTCTCCAGACAGAGGTGACCTCTGTTATCAGACCCTCCATTCCAATAGCATTAGCAATCATCTAATATGAAAGAAGTTCTGAGACATGGGTAGGAATGGTCATAAGTGTCCTTTTTAACTCTGCAAATGCAAATCACATTCTTAATGATCTTTGAAATAGGTTTCTTTTCTCACCAAACCTATGCAATATTTTTGCAAATTAACAAGCTCATAAATGAACCTGCAGTAGGAGAAGGAGCCTCACAAAACATTGTGTTTTTGGTGAATATCAAGAGCTGACTGGTTCTGAGCTTTCACAGTTTTTCTTCTCTTCTTTCACTGATTGTGTTCTGAGGTAGGTTACCTCCTTCTGGAAATGCTCACATTTCTTTTGGTTCATTGGCAGTTTAAGATAATCATGGATCATTTGTAAATGCATCAGCTTCTGTTCAAATATTTGGGAATACAGCAGGATATCATCTAGGTAAAAGAGACAGGCTGAGAAAAGCATGGCATGTGATATCGTTTTCTCCATGAGCTTCTCAGATTTGACAGGGCCAAATTTGTCAGATTTGACACAAGCCAAAAGCCTTTTTCGTTTTTGTTTTTTTTTAAAGATTTCCATAGCCTTACCCTGCTGTGAAAGAAATTTTCTAGCTTAATTTTTTCCTCCATTTAAACAAACTTTTTCCAGGAACATCAGTC
The DNA here is from genome assembly GCA_007922195.1 of Podocnemis expansa. NCBI lineage: Eukaryota > Metazoa > Chordata > Testudines > Podocnemididae > Podocnemis > Podocnemis expansa. The sequence goes on from ML681966.1 coordinate 1,207,006, forward strand.
TTCTACAAAGCATTTGTTTTACCTGGGCCACATCTTTAAAGGGAATTCCCACTGAATGGATTTCCAAGACAAATTCCTGGCATTTATTACCATTACTAGCTATAATAAAACCCAGGCAAATTAGGATTTCATGGACTGTCTATATTAACTAGGCCAGTATTTTGCAATCTTCAGTGAACACCTAAAGCTTTTAATTACTTCATGCAGAACACCTGATGAAAACATTCTTGAAAAAATAGTAGTGGGAGATTTAAAATGTCCTAGTCAGAGTAAAGCTACCGTCTTACCAGAGTAGTTTGCAATATAGTGCATACAAGGAGAAAAAGAAGGATCAAATATATTAATGTTTCAAATTCACTGGAAAAAAATAAACATCATCTCAATTTTGCCCTTAGACCACCCATGTTTAGAATGTTCATGTTTTAGAATCAAAAGACTGAAACCTCACTTTTAATTTGATGATTAATTTTCACAAGTTTTATGTGTTGTAACTTTGGTTGGACAGAATATTGTTTAAGATGAAACAATGTTTATTTGCCACTGATTTGCATTATCTTTACACAAACTTTCATGGCATACTTGGACAGTTCTGACAGAACACTATTGTGTTATGGCACACAGGTTGAAAACCACTGGTTTAGATCTAACAAAATGTTTGATTTAACCCAAAACAAAGTGTTCCATTTCTATTTCAATCATTTTAAAAAATGTTCTCAATACTTAAACAAAATGTTTTGAATAAAAAAATCAAAATGTTTCATTAAAACATGCAAAATAAACTGTTTAGATTTTTTTTATAAGAAAATACTGAGGTGGTGGAAGTGGGGAAATGGAAGAGGACATGGCAGCTGAAAGGTTAGAGAAGAAAGACAGAGAAGACAAAGAGGGAAAGTATAGATCTCCTGTGCCTAAGCTTTGAATGAAATTTTTTAGCACCCGCTTTCCCTCTTTATCTCTGTGTTTCTCTCCCTGGCTATCTCTTTACACCTCTTACTCTCACACCCCATGTGTAAATTGATATAGGTTTATTGACTTCAGCTGTGGAGCTGGTCAAATGTGCATATTTTACAGCTATGAAGCATGATTTTGTAACATTCACAATATAGTAGTAAAATTCTATTTATTTTTATTTCATAGTATGCTTGCATCTTTGTGCACAGCAAAATAATTTCTTCTCCACTAGTCATGTGAAGAATCTGGGACTCTTTAGTAAAAAAAAAAGCTGACTGACAGTATGTCCAAAATCAGACAATAGTGTGAAGTACATATTCCATTTTGGTGTCTTCTAAATAAAAAGTAACCTAACAGTAAATCATACCATGCTGACAAACTGGTTCTGCACTAGCTGCTTGGTCTTATATTAACTGTAGAGTGCTTTGACAATCAGTTTATAAGTGTATATAAATTGAACAATTATTTAGGTAGAGATTTACTGGACAGCCCCCACTTTTGTGAGTTATAGATTACTCAAATGTCTTTACATATCATTTGTACTGATCATTTTTCAATACAAGAGCAGTTTTAAAGGAAGTCATACAGTGAAATTTACTTCAATTAATTGTTCAGCTTCTATCCTCTGCTGTCACAAGTCATTTAAAAAAAGAAAAGAAAAAGAAAACACCAAGCAAAAAGGTACCAGTAAGAAGTATTGGTTTTAAGTCTACCTTTTGGCAAAACAAAAGGAGATTGAAAAAAATATATTTGCCAAGTATTTAATACAAATTTTCTTAAACTACACATAACTAGAACCTTCATGTCACTGATTCGCTCGTAGCCAAATTTCATAGAATCATGGAATATGTCTACACACACATTTTTAATTCAACCTCATAGGGATTAGGTCGAATTAAAAAAAACCCACATCCACACTAGCTTTTATTAATTCGACCTAGGGATTTCCTGAGGTCAAATTGACCAGAGGATGCTTCAAAGTTATAAAACCACCTATAACTTTGAAGTGACCATCAATTCGAACTGGCTAGTTTGAATTGATGCTGTGTAGCCATGTTAATTTGAATTAACGTTAGTTTGCATGGCACCCTGGAAGGAAGCTGCCCCCCCCCCACCAGATCTGCATGAGGCTGATGGGGTCTCAGTCCCCTGGCTGAGGATTGGGGTGGTGGGGACCCCGGACCTCCATGCCCGGCTCCAGCAGTGCTGCCAGGGTGTGGGCAGAAGGAATTCCCCCTGCACCTGGATGGAGCTGTGCTGCTGAGGTGAGAGGAGAAGGGATTCCCCCCGCCTGGCTCCGGCCGTGCCCTCCATTGCAGGAAAGGACTGCCATGCATGGCTGGAGCCCCGCTTACCAGCTTCAACTGCAGTTGCCGGGCGTGGAGACAGGACCCCCGTGCATGGCTGGAGTCCTGCTTGCCAGTGCAGGGATCTCTTCCTTGCGGAGGCAAGCAGGGCTCCAGCTGCATGCGCGGATCACTTCTCCTGCTGGAGTGGTAGGGGGACTCCCTTCTCCCCCTGCCTGGCCAGTGCTGTTAGAACTGGGCAGGGGTGGGGGTGCGCTGGCTTCTCAGAGCCTTGCAGGGGAAAACATCCCCAGCCAAGCTCTAGCCTTCTGAGTCTGGCATGAGGAATAGCAGCTAGAGCTGGGTAGGGAATGCTTTTCCCTATGCCAGGCTCCGAGGGCCAGAGCCCGGCAGGGGATTGGGTGGTGGTATGGTCCTTCTTGTGGGCCATGTTGCCACACCTCCCATGATGCCTTTCTTCCAATTTGAACTAGCATGTCCTGTCCATGGACATGCTAATTCAAATTGGTTTTCCTAGTGTAGTTATGTTAGTTTGAAATAACTGAATTTGAACTAATAATTATTAGTTCAAGTTGATTAGTTTGAATTCAGTTAATTCAAACTAATGTTCTGAGTATAGACATATCTATGGAGATTGGAAGGGACCATGAGAGGCCATCATCATTCTGTGTTCTTTATAAATGACTAAACTTCAGTTCAGTTGGTTTTAGAGTTTAGTACATTGACTGTTTGTACGATGTGCTCCTTGCTCACCATTGTTATATCTTCCGAATAGCCCTTCCACGAGTACAATACTATTGTACACTAGATCCTTGGATAGATCTACACTGGTGTTGACATCTACAGGCATCACACATGCAGCTAGCATGGTTCTAAGTAACAGTATGGAATGTGTGACACTGCTTAGACAAATGGATTAGAGGTATGGCACAACCTGAGGCTATACCGTTTATGTCCCTCTACACACCCAAGTAATGGCTCCCACATCTATGCTGACTTATATGTTTTAGCAGTGTTCTGTCCTACCACACTGAAAAACTTCAGCAGTTGGGGAAGGAGCTTACAGTGGGGAGGCAGTGACCATTCACTGCTGTATGTTGCTGTATACTGGTGTGTGGTCAAAGGCAACTTTCCTCTGAAGCATGAAGCTACATGTATTGTAAATGGTACCACAGGTGTAGACAAAAGCTCAACACATTAAACTCCCTAGTAACAATTACAGAGCAATCTTCATTCACCGTTACATGTACAATACATGGGCTCATCAAAAGAAACAGAAACAAGTCAATCTTCACTTTGTTCATTACACTGGCCTTATGTATCAGTATTTACGAATGAAGTCTCTTAATTTTAGCACAGTATAAAAACATTGCTGCTTATTACTAGCTGTAAAACTTTTATTCCAAGATCTGCGCTGCATAGAAATTAAAATGATATGACGCTGAAAATCTCCTGTAGTAGGAAGACATGATGTTTATTTTCTTTATTCTCTGTAGGCCCAATCCTGAGAGGTGCTGCTTTACAATGAAGACAATAGTCCATGAAACTGCTCATATACATAGGATATCATCTTTAACATTTCTGAACCAACAAAAAAAGAGGATTTTTACTTGCCTGCATTATACAGAAATCTGAGGACTCCATTTTCTAGTGACAAAGGTGTTTTAAATCTGAACAGTTGACGGGGTTATTGAAAAGAAAGGCAGAACAAAGGGGAAGAGAAGTAATTTCTAAATTAATCATAATCACAAATAACCCTGTTTTAGCCATGATCAGATGTACAAATCTGCAATCCCACTGAGATGACTCTGCAGTTGTGTGTCCTCTCGACAGGACTCTGGACTCCACCTACATTGTATCTGAGCACTGATTTTTATTTTCTCACAGCTCCCCATGTTAAGGAATTATTACCCCCATTTTACAGATTGAAAATTAAGGCACAGACAAATTAAGTCCTTGATTTAGTGGAGCACTGCAGAGTGTGTTTAATTTTGCTTTGCTGAATATGAATGGATTTAAATATATTGGTAGAGGCTTTGCTGACTGTGGACCTTCACAATTTACCCAAGGCCAAACTAAACTTATTTTCAGGGGATTTAGGATCCTAAGTCCAAAATTTGATCCTCAGATGCATGCTTAGCTGCCATCTAACCCTCAAGATGCCTGAATTCCCTAGATATATAAATCTCTGATGACAGTGAATTATGCCCTGAAAAACCTTCCAGAAAGCATATGAACAGATGCCTAAATCCTGGTGCAAGGCTCGTACCTATTCCTCAGTGGGATTCACAGAATTTTTCTCTGTCTATCACATCTGCGGGAAGAGTGCACCAAGCGTTTTCTTAGATGGGAGATCAGAGTCAAATCCCCCTGTTCTCTGACACAGACAAGGTATTTAAATCCAGGTCTCCCATATCCCAGGTCAGTAAAGTAACCACTGAGCTATTGGGTATTTTGGGGTGTTTTTGTCAATTTCTCCTGCTGGAGCTGTTTTGCTTTCTATAAATAATTAAAAATTCCCTGTGACAAGGATGGGAATCTGCATCTCCCTCCTTCCAGGTGAGTGCCCATCCACCATGTGAAAGAGTTGTTTTTACTGTCTCTCTGGCCCAGTGAATATAAAAGATGAGTACTCCAACTGGTGGGCTAGAGTATAAAGGAGCACATCACTTCCATGGCTTTTCTTGAGAAAGGGATGACTTGGTTTAGCCACTTAGCTGTAAGAAAGGTCAATAGATGTGAATTCTGAGTGAAGATAGGCACTTCTCTTTGACCTGGATTTAGGTGCCTAATTTATTTTGAGGAACAAGGCTTTGTATAGTCTACTGGTTAATTTAGGTGGCTCCCCACCTAGCTTGCTGGGTTTTGCCAGTTGTATTCTTAGGTGCCTAAGTCTCTCCATGCATTGGATAGACAGCCTAGACACCTAAAAAAGTGCTGAAGATTCTACTGGGATGCAGGGATCCTCAGGTTAGGCATTGCAATGATGAGACCCCTTTGTGGCTCCAGCCCATAGAAGATCTGTTTCCAAGCCAAGAGTTAAGCCTAGCATGCCTTAGTTCTAATCTAGTGCCTCATCCACATAGCCATCCTTTTTCCCTCTCTGCTCATGTAAATAGTCAGACTCAAATCAGGTAACTCAGGGTATATCAGGTAGTCAAGTTGTGTTAGCTCTAATTGAACTAGCATGCTAAAAATAGTGTTGCCACTAGTGGTATGAGTGACTGGAGGGTCATGCTGCCCTGTGTATGTACCCTGTGTAAGACCCTAGAAACATGGTCAGGGTGGCTAGTCCCTCCTGCCACTCATGATCCTGAAGCTAAACTCTATTTTATGCATATTAGCTCAACCACTGCTAGCTTGGATGTCTCCCTGAGCTGGGAGTTATAGCCTCCACTCAACGGTAGACATACTGCAAATTTTAAGATACTGAAATGATGTTTTAGCCATGCTGGTCCTAGGATATGGGAGAGTTGGGGGGGGGGCAATAATATTGTTTATTGGACCAAATTCTTATTGTGAAAGAGGCAGTAACACGAAAAACACTGCTTCAAGTGTGATAAAAAAAAACAAGGAGTCGTGTGGCACCTTAACAGATTTATTTTTTGCATAAGTGCCACACGACTCCTTGTTTTTTTTGTTGGACTAGACTAACATGGCTAGCCCATTGGAAATTGTCAAGTGTGATAACCTGTTTATTTCAGGTGAAGCCACATACTGACTCAGCAGCTACTGCTTTTTTGTCTTACCAGTGGTTGTAAAGAACATATGAATTTGATATTAATGGAGTTCTATATACATTGGAGTTATAAGACATTAAAATAAAAGTTAATACATTGTTCTTTATGTATTTAAAAGTAGCTTTCATTATGTTTATAGAATGTTAAAGAGAATGTTCTTAGAGCACATTCCACATCTTATGGTTTTAATGCGCAAATGCAGTTTTATGACTACAACTACTACTTAATGCGACACCACAGTATACTACATTAAAGAGATTTTTATTGACTTTAAATACAGATAAAGTAAGCTGAAGACAATGGCAGACAGCAAACTGAACATGGCCAAACACTAAAGTGAAAATGCACAAATTGCAAATCAATAATTTTACAAATTGTACAGCTAGACCAGTTATTCAGTGATGAATAAAACATACATGTCTACTGAAAAGTCAGTTATTGTTCTCTGAAAAATGTAGAATATGTTCATGCATCTGATATTAAATTATAATGCGTCCTTTACAATTTCCCCTTGCTGAACAGTATACTTTTTATATAAAAGCCATTGTGTTATGTGCCTAGAGGGTAATTTAAATTCAGTACCTTTTTCACAGTACATGCCCACAGCTAAGCACTTTTAAATGTGACAACAAAAAATGAAGGAAATCTCTAAATAAGGTTTCCTTCCTTAAGGTTAGAGAATATTTCATAAAATAGTAGCCATACTTCAGAAGGCTAAGTCATTAACTCTTGCTAATACATGGGTGTTCAGTCAACATTCCACAATGCTCTAAAGCAGGTTAAAGGTTACTTTCTTCTCTGTGCCTACTCTTTATGATTAAACTTTGGTCATGTCTACATTGATGATAGCAAATCCACTGCCATCCATGTGATCTCTCCAGTTCAATGAAGCAGTCAGTGAAGACCAGCTCAATCGATCCAGAAGTCGATCCAGTAAGTCCACCTTTCAAGAAGAGTAGAACTGACTTGAAGAGGTGGCATTTTACTTTGACTCAGTGCAGTGGAGACATTGTGGTAAGTAGGCATTAGGCAGTAGAAGGGAAATATGCAAGCTATGTAAAATGCTTGCTGCCAAAAAACACAGAAAGTATACACCGGGCCTGTGACTCCAGTGGGACAATTCAGAGGGTATAAAATTCAGCATGCATATAAATCTTTGTAAGACTTGAGCTCAAAAGCAGTAGACCCAGTATCTCAGCTATTTAGATATACTGCAAATATCCAGTACAGATGGTCTTTGGTCTCATTTTGGCAGGAGCTTCTGGCTTGCCTCCAGCATGCATAAGGCCTCTTGATATGACTCTGCACTTGATGGCCTTATTGCTACAATGCCGCCTGCTTCTTTCCTCTTAAGCTGCTTCCTCTCTGCAGGCTTTCTCTCCTATCCCCTAGAATCCCCCAGCAATTAGTAGTATTCATTCTTTGTGCCACCTGCCTGTCAAACAAAATAGTAGTAAATACTTCTCTATGTCCTTGTAACTGCTGCAGTCCATTGAGTTGCTCTAACAATATTGTGGAGTTCTTTTTATTTGCCAGTTGGAATCAGAGCCTTTTGGTCCTTATTTCAAGCTTTTCTTTGCAACCATGATGGCTAGAAACTTATCTTCTTTTAGATGAAAGCTGAAATTCCCGTGCTAACTCTGAACTCCACCAGTCAGGGTAGTTTTATGTAAAACACCAAATGTCTATCAGAGACCCATGATAGAAATCAAAATGATTGGCAATACTGTAATTGGCAACTTTTATTTGTCAAGGTATTCCTAGTGTCCCAAATTTCTTTAATCCTTTGTGTGCCTGAGGGTGAACAGTAAAATTGCACAGGCAGACAAGTTTTACCTGAAATCACCCTGGACTCAAAAGGGAGTATCAGAAAGTCCTAAAAAAGACAAGCAAGGAGTCCTTTGGCACCTTTAAAGACTAAAAAATTTAGTTATCATATGAGCTTTTATGGGAGACAATCCCACTTTGTCCACAAGGTAGTGTTTAGATGCAGTGGAATTTAGAAGAGTTCTGTTACTCAACTAACTTAAGTAGTTTGTTAAATAACATTAAATCAGCCATAAATTTCAGGTTGTATTTATTCTTCTAATTCGGAGAACCATTATTCCATAAACAGTGCTCTTGAAATTGGGTGGCATATTGTTTGCTGCTGTACATTTTTCTGCTGAAGCCCCATTAACTTCAGTGAAGTTTTATCCATTTATACTAACAGAGAATTTGGACCTCAAGTTTTCTTATAATTCTTATAAAATTCATTCGGTTAAGGGCAAATATATTTTACATTAACAGTACTTTACTTGTGCTGGAGATGTGTCATTGCATTGTAATGTAAAAAATTATACTTATAAGAATAAAAAGGGGAGCAATATTCCTTAGTAATGACCCAGACTACTACTCAGCACATTAGGAACAACACACTAAATGTGTTTAGTACTGTAGTTTTTTTTTGGTATATGTTTAAATTAAATTATTTTCTTTTGAAAATGTAATTTGAAAATACACATCTATATACTGTCAATATATGTAAACACACACAGATACTTACGTAAGAAACATCATAATGTAATACAGTACATTTATATTAGATACATTTTGTTTTGGCTATTGGAAAGCATTTAACTTTGAGCTTATTAATTCTCATAGTACAAGCAAGATAGGCAGATAGGCAGATATATGGTATGATATATTTTGTAATAACATAGAAATAAAGACTAATTAGTGCAGTGACAAAAATCTGATGCTTCTCGCCTTGTAGCCTGAGATTTTTGCCATCTCTTTAGTATCACAGAGAAACAAACAAACAAATAAATAAATAAATAGAAATAATAAAAATATAAAAACACATATGAGTGAGAAATGATAAGACAATTTAGCAGAGGTCTCATGGCAAAGCTAGAAAATGGCATAATATGAAGTAATTAATGATAAAGAATCCATAAATCAGGCATTTATCAGTGTTTTAAAATAAATAAATAAATAAACAAACAAACAAATAAATAAAACAGCATTCAGCAAGAAAAATGGAGAGATCATAGGATTAGCAGATTCTATAGGTAGATGGTACATATCTCCATCAGCAGATTCAACAGAAAGCTAAGTAGGTCAAGATGGAGGAAGATTCTGAACTTTTGAACTCACTCAGTCCCCCTCCCATCAAGTATTCTAAGGTGCCCACCTCCTCTCAAAAAGACCCATCAAAAGTATTGATTTTTGTCAGGCACTGTGCATGCACTGAGCAGGTGGATAGTGAAGTCACCCTTTTCCAACTGGATGAAGATGAACTCATACCTTTGTGACTGGTCAAGAAGAAACTGGGAGTGGCAGAACAGTGAATAAAAGGCAGTGCAGAGAGCAGCTCTATGGAGATCTTTCTTACTCCTGCTGGGTTCCACTAGCCTCTGGCTAAGCTCCCACTGCACTAGGAGCCTCACTGAGTGGTAGGTTTGGACTTAGGCTCCAGAACTGAGTTTCTGACTTAGTTTCTGAGAGGCAAAAAGGGAGTTTGTCTCTGAGCGGTGACTCAGGACTTAATCCCCGAACTGGGTCTCTGTGCCCAGCCGCAAGAGGGCTTTTCATAAAATCCACGCTGCAGTCCTCGGGCTTCCAGCAACCGCACCTGCAAGCTGCTGAACATTCTAAAGCTGTGCCTGAATTCCAGTTGCCCAGCAACAACGCCTGCAAGCCGCCGTCTGAGCCGCGCCTGAGTCCCAGTCACCTAGCAACTGCACCTGCCTGCCGCTGAGCCCTGCCTGAGTTCCAGTCGCCTAGCAACCAGCTCAGAGCTGAGCAGGGCCTGAGTAAGAGTGAAGCGCCGGCTCTCCGCTCTGCTCTTCCTGCTTCTGGACTCCCTCACTACCCACCTCCTTTCTTTTCTTCAACAGCCTGACACCTGGCATCAGCTTATTTGGGGTAAGAAAAAGGGTCCCAAGGAGGGAAGGAACACCCATAGGGAACAATACTAGGGGAAGTCCAAAGCCTTATAAAGTAACTTGCAAAAGTAAATTGAGTAAGATAAGTGAGACAAGGAGCCCAGATTGAGACCTTAAGGAGTAACATTAAGAACTGAGATCTCTCCATTCAGCCAGTGACTGGCCCTCACTTGCTGGATGTTCTTTTATGTACCTCGAATGTTTTTCATGTAATAGTTATAAGTTAAGTGTTGCCTCTATGTTACAATTGTATCTGTAGACCTTAATGTTTTCATGTTATAGTTATAAGTTAGGTAATGTCTTTATACTGTAATTGTCTAAGGTAACCTTAAAGCATTAAGACTAGTGTTAAATAGGGGTTCTTCTTAAAGGGACAGTAGAGTTTTATTAACTGCTTACCATAGATATTAAAATAAAGCTGTTTTTGTCATTTACAAAGTATTGGCTTTAAATCCTTATTGCTTTTGGGTCTGTGCTTGATCGGTGGGCTGTAGCCGTATCCTCCACTTGGCACATGTACCCTAGGGTTCTGGTATTTGTCCGTTTAGGGAAAAACGAACCCCGTTGCCCCTGAGGTTTTTGCAAATTAGAGACCCTAGACTGCTGGATGGTCTGGAAAATAGTAAATTGACAGATTTAATAATTTTTGGGGTAACAGCCTTGACCAAAATATATATTTATACGATCAAATTGTTATATTAGAAAGTCCCTAAACCAAAATTCAGCTCCAAAAACCATCACATTTTGGTGAAGTTTGGATCTGGGTATAAATATATGCATCTAAACTTTCCAGGTTGACCCCATTTCTATAATGGACAGAAAGAATCCTTTGGAGAACACGCTAGGAACATGACAACTGCATTCAGCTTGGGTTCATCTGTAATTTCTTAAACGCTACAAAACAAACAAAGGTTATATCCACACTGGAGCCTTAAATTGACTTAATGGCCCTTAAGTCGACTTAAGGAAAGCCATGTCCACACTGGATTTTTATTAAGTCAACTTAAGCACTTGCTTAAGTCGACTTAATAACTTCAGCCCTTAAAGTGTTAAACTTAATTGTTAAAGTCAACTTTAAGTTGACTTAACAAGCTGTAGATAGGGTCATCTACACTGTAGGCTTTGTTAAGTTGACTTAACAGAGCCTTCCAGTGTGAGTGTAGCCTTTAAGTAGACTTTGTTAGGTCAACTTAACTTTTAAGTCAACTTTAAGTTGACTTAACTGAGCCCTCAAGCGTAGACATAGCCAAGGAGTCTAGTGGCACTTTTAAAGACTAATAAATGTATTTGTCACATGAGCTTTCGTGGGAGAAAATCCCAATTCATCAGATGCTTACAGATGAATGGGAAGGAAATAAATGCAGTAAAGTATAAATCATGGAATCTGGTTAGTGCGTTACAGCAAATCAAAGCACTTGTTGATATTCAAACTTTGGAGGACATCATATTACAGGGAAATGAGGTAAAATGAAGGCAAATTTATTTGTAATGAGCAAAGAAGAGAAAATCCCTATTTAACCATAAGGCGATAGTGTTAATTCTGCAGATCCCATTGCCTGAGGGTTAATCAGGCATATTGGTTTCTTTTCTCATAACAGGTACATTCACCTTCCTTTTACCTCACTTTCCTGTAATATGTCTTCCATTGTTTGCCTCTGACCAACTGCTTTGATGAGTTTTAACATTCTAACCTAGTGGTTCCCAACCTTTTTCAGTCTGCAACACACTTGATCTCAGATTGCAAACCTATAAGAAACACAAGCCCACACCTCCTGGGCCAAATCCAGTCATCTCCCTGACTCTTTGTGACACATTTACCATTGTGTGGTGACACAGTAATGTGTCCCAAATCAGTGGTTGAAAACCACAGGTCTAACAAGATCCTATGACTTACAATTCACTGCATTTATTTTCTTCCCATTCATTGTAAACATCTGATGAAATAGGATTTTCTCCCACGAAAGTTCATGTGGTAAATAAATTTGTTAGTCTTTAAAAGTGCCACTACATTGCTTATTTGTTTTGCTGAACTAGATTGACTCAGCTACACCTTTGGAACTTCTTAAACTGACTGCCTATCTCCACATGAGGCTTTTATTTCAAAACGACGACTGTTGTTTTGAAATAAAAGTTGTCATGTCTGAACGCTGTTTCTTCATTTCAAAATGACGGGACCCTGTCATTTTGAAATAACATCTGTCGTTTTGGAACAATAAAACCTCGCTTGAAAGCAAAATAATTGTTGTTTCAAAATGGTTGTTTCAAAACAACACTGTTTGGACATGTTATTTTGAAATAATGGTTATTTTGAAATAACACTTTTGCCCTTCTCCTTCCCAGGGTGCCTTCCTTTTAGTATATATTGGGTGGGGGTATGGCCCAGTGAGGGGCCCATGTTGCCACACCTCCCATGCTGCCCCTCTTCTAAAGTAAAATAGCAAGTGCTGTGTCCAGACATTCTATTTCCCTTTGAGGTTTAATATTTGCTTATTTTGATTTAAGTTATTTCTAAATAAGGATTTTATTTCAAAATAACTCATTTCAATATAACTTATTCTGAAATAAGAGTTTATGTGTGAACATAGCCACTGTAACATGGTGCTCCAAATATTTTTTTATGTCCTACCTTTTGTCATAATGTGCAGAAAAAAGGAAGCACAGACTTTCACTTCTAAAGGCTTTAACACAACAGCATATTGTCACCAGCCTCTTATTTTCTTTGATAATCCCATGACAGAACATAGTAAGTTAAAACACAGTACTTCTCTTTTTCATGCCTGAATATGTGTGCTGACTCAGTTCCATTGAATAATGCCATCAGATCCCATCTGTACAGTTATCAATGCCTGGCTCTGTACAGTTCCTGTCTGGTGAAAAATACTTCTTTCTGAAAGCACTACTGCTCTGTAATACAGCTACATATGATAGTTGTAGCTACCTCTTGTTTAAGTTATGTCAGGCCAATTAGACTGAGAAACACACTACTCTCTGAAGTGAGATTCTAATACTAAGGAAATGTATACATAATTTAGTATAGAAACAGATTGGTGCTACAGGACACACTTAGTTTCAAAATAAATTTTGACATGCACAGCAGATTGTAATTATATTGTTTTACCCAATGAAATTAATTCTTTCAAAAGTAAAAATGGGGTTAAAAACTTTGAGGTGATTATTTTAAATGAGCAATGTATTAATATCACAGAGGGGTTAAAGATGTTTTAAGCGAGGTTTACCTGAGATTTGCAGTAAGCCAACATAGTTCCATTGAGACCAGCTAAAGCAGTTTTATGTCAGCTGTGGCTTTAGTCCTTAATTAGAGACTCCTCCTTATTTTCATCACATCAGATGGAATCATCTGGGTGATGTTTACAGCTAACATCTTAGTTTGGACTTGGTTAGTCCAAACTAAGTAGTTTGAAAGTTAGTTCAAACTAGGTAGGGTTTGTTTTTTTTTTTTAGTTAGAAGTAAAAAAGCATGGTTGAAGTAAAAAAAAAAAAATTGCTTAGTTCGAACTAACCACTAGTTTGAACTTATTTACTTTGAACTAGCATGCCTATATTGTGCTAGTTTGAACTAAATATGCAAATAAGTTCAAACTAAGCAGTTTGAACTAACCAACTGAACTATCTAGTTTGAACTAAGGTTAAAAAATTTTTTTAGTTCAAACGAGGGAAAGCCATCAGTTGACAGAATTCAAATTAGTTCAAATTAAGGCTCCTTAATTTGAATTAATTTGCTAGTGTAGACATAACCCTAGAGATGTCGGACTACTTATTTTTAAAATAATTGGTTAGAGAAGGAACCGACCAACTGAATATTCTAGCTCATTTTCCCTGCCAATATAGTAGTATTCCCTATGGTTTATTTTCTAAGTCTTTTTCCAACCATATTTGAAATGTTCCAAGTTATTTTGGGACTAAGTAATATTCCACAGCATAAGATGGCTCACTGTCAAGAAATTCTCATTTTCCATATACTGTACAGTCTTGTTGTTACTTTTCTTAACTTCATGCCATTGCTTCCAGCTATAACCATTCATAAGGCTCCAAATAATTCTTCACCATCATCAATGTTTACTCTCTTCATGTACTCCTCATCCACATTTTACTTTCTTAGGAGCAAGCCCAGAACACAGCTTAGGCATATTAGCAAGGCACCAGGGGATCTTAATAAGAATTCCATATTACTATGGAGCAGCATTAGAGCCACTGCAAGGAGATTGCTTTATTCATTAACTGATCTAGGTGGATGCCCCTTCCATAAGGGAGAAGACTGAAGGAGTCACTTGTAGAGTCTTTGTCCCTATCCCTAAAAGCCACAAATCTATGGCTGAACATATGAAGTTCCTTTTGCATTTCACCCCCAAACTGTCTCCCCTTGCACATTGGAAACATGGAGTCTACTGTCAGTGTATCTCTGTACCTGTGGATTTAGGTTCAGTATTTGCCTCTTAATCTTTCTTCGTAAATCAACTGGAAGGATTACTAACTACTCACAAATTACATTTATCACATATATATCTGAGTATAACTGAGATCTACCCTGATGACTCCTAGAACATATCTATTTCAATTAGTATTGTTTCCAGATGTGCAAGCACCATTGAATGACTGTTCCATTTATTTTTCCTACATGAACTGTACTGGAGACCAGTCCTGCAAACATTTCAACACCTGAGTAATTTTACTCACAACGGGTATGTCTACACTATGTGTTTAAGTCGACTTAAGGGCCCTTAAGTTGACAGAAACAAAGCCCTGTCTACATTGCAGGGCAATAAAGTCGACTTTAGCATTCTGAGCCCGACTGGGCATCACAGCCCAACCAGGCATTTCCCCAGTTCTCAGCCCGACCCCAACATCTCAGCTGGACTCCGGCATCTCCCCCTATTGCAGCCGGACCTCAGCATCTGAGCCCAACCCCAGCATCACAGCCCGACCCGTCATCTGAGCGTGACCCAGCATCTCTCCCTGCAGCTCAGCTCAACCCAGCATCTTTCCTTGCATCGGAGTGTGACCCGGAATCTCTCCCCTCAGCTCAGTGCAACCCAGCATCTGAGACCGACCCCAACATCTCCCTCAGTCTTAGCCTGACCCTGCCTATCTCCCCTATTCTTAGCCAGCCCACATGTCTCTCCTGTTCTTAGCCCACCCTTGCCTGTCTCCCCCATTCTCAGCCCGACCCTGCCTGTCTCAGTCCTTCTCTGCCCAAACGCATGTGTCTCCCCCCTTGCCCTTCTCAGCCCAGTCCTTGGTGTCTCCCCCTTCTCTGCCCAACCCTGGGTGTCTCCCCACTGCCCTTCTCTGCCCAACCCTGCGTGTCTCCCTTTCTCAAAGGATGCCTCCTCCCATATTGTTGTAAAAATATAGAGTCAGGGGGCACTGTTTAAGACTAACAAATGTATTTACTGGATGAGCTTTCATGGGAGAAAAATCCCACTTCATCAGACAATCTGAAGATGGGGGAATTTACAGAATGGTAGGAAATAAATGCAGGGGAGTGTAAGAGGGCTCCTAGGCAGAGATGGAGTCCACCTACTGAGGAAGGGGAAAAGCATATTTGGATGTAGACCAGCTAACCTAGTGAGGAGGGCTTAAAACTAGGTTTGAAGGTGGGAGGTGACCAAAGCCCACAGATAAATCACAATGAGGGAGATCTGGGGAAAGGGATGGAACTTGGGAGGAGCAGGTCTGTAACAGCAGGTATAAAAGAGACCCTAGTCAGAATGGGGAGAGGGGTGGATCAGATCAGTATCTTTGGTGTTCTATGAAGCCCTCATACCTGAGGTGCAACAGGAGAGGCAATAGGCAGGGGAATGTAGGACAATCATCCCAATATCTTAGGTGCCTGTACACAAATGCAAGGAGCCTGGGAAACAAACAGGAAGAATTTGCAGTACTGGCACAGCACAGACAAGGAACTATTATGTAATTGGAATAACAGAGACATGGTGGGATAGCTTGCATGACTGGAGCGCTGCTGTGGATGGGAGCAGTTGTTCAGGAAGGACAGGCAGGGAAGAAGGGGTGGAGGAGTAACATTATATGTAGAAGAGCTTTATGACTGCTGAGAGCTCCACAATGAAAGTGAAGACAAGCCTGTTGAAAGTCTCTGGGTTAAATTTAGAGGAGAATGCAACAAGGTTCTCTGCTCACAGGCAGGGTCAGTTCCAAGGCTACTACACTGGGTAACGCAGAATGGAGAGAAGGAGATCAGCCCTCGGTGATGGAAAGTCTGGTTAGGGACTACTTAGAGAAGTTGGATGTGCACAAGTCTATGGGGCCAGATGAACTGCATCCAAGGGTGCTGAGGAGTTGTCCAATATGATTGCAAAGCCATTAGCCATTATCTTTGAAAACTCCTGGTGAATCGGGAGGTCCTGGGTGACTCAAAAAAGGCAAATATAGTGCCTGTCTTCAAGAAAGGGAAAGATGGAAGACCTGAGGAACTACAGACAAATCAGCCTCACCTTAATCCCTGGAAAAAATCACAGAGCAGGTGCTCAAAGAATCCATTCTGAAACACTTGGAGGAAAATAGAGTGATCCAGAACAGTCAGCATGGATTCACAAAGGGCAAATCATGCCAGACCAGCTTGATTGCCTTCTATGATGAGATGATGGGATATGTGGATGTGGGAATATCCGTCAATATATATACCTTGACTTTGGCAAAGCTTTTGATATGGTTTCACACAGCATTCTTGTCAGCAAGTTAAGAAAGTATGGTTTGGATGAATGGACCATAAGGTAGATAGAAAGTTGGCTAGATCTTTGGGCTCAGCAGGTAGGGATCAATGGCTCAATGTCTAGTTGGCAACCAGTAATTAGTGGAGTTCCCCAGGGGTTGGCCCTGGGGCCAGTTCTCTTCAACATCTTCATTAATGATATGGATGATAGGACAGATAGCAAGCTTAGTAAATTCGTGGGTGACACCAAACTGGTGGGAATGGTAAACACACTGGCGGGCAGGAGTAGGATTCAGGGAGATGTAGACAAATTGGAATTTTGGGCCAAATGCAATCTCATGAGGTTTAACAAAGACAAGTGCAAAGTCCTGCACTTAGGACTGAAAAATCCCATGGACTGCTAGAAGTTGGGGACTGATTGGCCAAGTAGCAGAACTGTAGAAAAGGGGGTTATGGTGGTTGGGAAGCTGGATATGAGTCAACAGTGTGCTCTTGTTGCCAAAAAGGCCAAAGGCATGTTGGGCCGCGTCAGTAGGAATGTTGCCAAGAGATCAAGGCATGTGATTATTCCCATCTATTTATTGCTTGTGAGGCCACAGCTGAAATACTGTGTCTAGTTCTGGGCTCCCCATTACAAAAAGGACGTGGACAAATTAGAAAGAGTCCAGCAGAAGGCAACAAAAAATGATTAGAAGGTTAGGGCACATGACTTAAGAGGAGAGACTGAAGGTACTAGGCTTATTTAGTCTGCAGAAGAGTAGATGGAGGGGGGATTTGATAGCAACCTTCAACTACTTGAAGGGGTGCTCCAAAGAGGATGGAGCCTGGCTGTTCTCAGTAGTAACAGAGGACAGAACAAGGAACAAGGGCTTCAAGTGGCAGCTGGGACAGTCGAGGTTGGATATTAGGAAAAACTTTCTGACCAGGAGGATGGTGAAGCATTGGAATGGGTTACTTGGGGAGGTGGTGGAATCTCCATTTTTGGAAACATTTAAGGCCCAGTTAGACAAAACCCTGACTGGGATAATTTAGTGGGAGTGGTCCTGCTTTTAGCAGGGGGTTGGTCTAGATGACCTCGTGAAGTCCTTTCCAACCTTATGATTCTCTGATTCTATGATGAGAAAGTCTGCTTTAAATAGACTCAGTGAGCTTCAATCTATTTATCTTAACAAATATGTTAAGGGCTGACTTGATTACAATCTATTAAGTACTTACATAGGGAACAAATGTTTGATAATGGGCTCTTCAGTCTAGCAGAAAAAAGTATAATATCTAATAGAAGGAGTTTGGACATACATAAATTCAGACTGGATATAAGACATACACATATATGTATATTAAATGAGGGTAATTAATTGTTCAAACAATTCATCCATTATGGTGTTCTCTTTTTTTTTTTAATCTAAGATTGTAGTGGGTTATTTTAAAATCAAGATTAGCTGCTTTCCTAATAGACATATTCTTTAGGGATAATTTTGGGGAAGTTCCATGGCCCATGTTATATGGGAGGTTAGGTTAGCTGAATTCATAGAATCATAGGGTTGGAAGGGACCCCACGAGGTCATCTAGTCCAACCCCCTGCCAAAAAAAGCAGGACCACTCCCATTAGATCATCCCAGTCAGGGTTTTGTCCAGCTGGGACTTGAACACCTCCAGAGATGGAGATTCCACCACCTCCCTAGGCAGCTTATTCCAATGCTTCACCACTCACCTAGTAAGGAAGTTTCTCCTAATATCCAGCCTGGACCGCCACAGCTGTAACTTGAAACCATTGCTTCTCGTTCTGCCCTCTGTTACTACTGAGAACAGTCGAGCTCCCTCCTCCTTGGAGCAACCCTTCAAGTAGTTGAAGGTTGCTATCAAATCCCCCCTCAGTCTTCTCTTCTGCAGGCTAAATAAGCCTAGTTCCTTCAGTCTTTCTTCATAGGGCTTGTGCTCCAGCCCTTTGATCATTTTTGTTGCCCTCCTCTGGACTCTCTCTAATTTGTCCATGTCCTTTTTGTAGTGGGGAGCCCAAAACTGGACACAGTATTCCAGATGTGGCCTCACTAGTGCAGAATAGAGGGGAATGATCACATCCCTCGATCTGCTGGCAACACTTCTTCTGATGCAGCCCAGTATGCCATTGGCCTTTTTGGCAGCAAGCGCACACTGCTGACTCATATCCAGCTTCCCATCCACCATGACTCCCAGGTCCTTTTCTCCAGTGCTGCTATTTAGCTGGTCACTCCCCAGCTTGTAGCAGTACATGGGGTTTTTTCGTCCCAAGTGCAGGATTTTACACTTGTCCTTGTTGAACCTCATGAGATTCCTCTTGGCCCACTGCTCCAATTTGTCTAGGTCTCCCTGAATCCTGTCCCTGCCCTCTAGGGTGTCTACTGTTCCCCCCAGTTTGGTATCATCCGCAAATTTACTAAGTGTGCAATCTATCCCATCATCCAGATCATTAATGAAAACATTGAACAGAACTGGCCCCAGGACCGACCCCTGGGGCACACCACTTGTTACTGCTTGCCAACTTGACATGGAGCCATTGATTCCTACACGCTGAAACCGTTGATCTAGCCAGTTTTCTATCCACCTGACAGTCCATGCATCTAACCCATACTTCCTTAATTTGCCAATGAGAATGCTGTGGGAAACCGTATCAAAAGCCTTGCTAAAGTCAAGGTATATCACATCAACGGCTCTTCTCGCATCCACAAATCCAGTCATCTCATCATAGAAGGCGATGAGGTTGGTCAGGCATGATTTACCCTTGATGAATCCATGCTGACTGTTCCTGATCACTCTATTTTCCTCCAAGTGTTTCAGGATGGATTCTTTGAGAAGCTGCTCCATGATTTTTCCAGGGATTGAGGTGAGGCTGACAGGTCTGTAATTCCCTGGATCCTCCTTTTTGCCTTTCTTGAAGATAGGTACTATATTTGCTTTTTTCCAGTCCTCTGGCACCTCCCCTGTTCGCCACGAGTTTTCAAAGATAATGGCCAACGGTACTGCTATCTCATCAGCCAGCTCCCTCAGCACCCTCGGATGCAGTTCATCCGGCCCCATGGACTTGTGCACATCTAGTTTCTTTAAGCAGTCCCTAACCTGACCTTCTGTCACCAAGGGCCTCTCTTCTTCTCCCCAGTCTACCATACCTAGTGTAGTGGGCTGGGAGCTGACCCTGCTTGTGAAAACTGAAGTAAAAAAAAGCATTGAGCACTTCAGCTTTTTCCTCATCCTCTGTCACGAGGATGCCTGCCCCATTCAGTAAGGGACCTACACCATCCCTGATCCTCTTCTTGTTATTGATATACTTGTAGAACCCCTTCCTGTTATCCTTCACATCCCTTGCTAGTCGCAACTCCATTTGTCCTTTGGCCTTTCTGATTTTATCCCTGCAGTCCCGAGCAATGTCTTTATATGCCTCCTTAGTCATCTGTCCTAGCTTCCACTTCCTGTAAGTGTCCTTTTTATGCTTCAGCTCAGTGCAGAGCTCTCTGTTAAGCCACAGTGGGCGCCTTCCACATTTGCTGTGCTTTCTCCTTATCGGAATTGTATCTTCCTGTGCCCTTAGCAGGGTTTCTTTAAAATGCACCCAACTCTCTTGGACACCTTTCCCCTTCAGATCAGCCTCCCAAGGGATCCTGCCCATCAGTTCCCTGAGGGAGACAAAATCTGCTTTTCTGAAGTCCAGGGTCTGCGTTTTGCTTCTTTCCTTCTTTCCTTTAATCATCAACTTGAACTCAATCATTTCATGGTCACTGCTACCCAGGCTGCCATTCACTTCTACTTCCCTGATAAATTCTTCTCTATTTGTGAGCAGCAGATCGAGAGGTGCAAGGCCCGTAGTTGGTTGCTCCAGCATTTGTACCAGGAAGTTGTCCTCAACACTCTCCAGAAACTTCCTGGATTGCCTGTGCACTGCTGTATTGGCCTTCCAGCAGATGTCAGGGTAATTGAAGTCCCCCATGAGAACCAGGGCCTGTGCTCTAGAAACTTCTGTCAGTTGTCCATAGAATGCCTCATCCACCTCCTCCTTCTGATCTGGTGGTCTGTAGCAGACACCTACCACAACATCCCCCTTGTTGCTCTCCCCTCTAAACTTAACCCACAGACTTTCAACTGGCTTGTTTCCACTTTCATAATGAAGCTCTGAGCAGTCATAGAGCTCCTTTACATATAGTGCTACTCCTCCCCCTTTCCTTCCCTGCCTGTCCTTCCTGAACAGTTTATACCCATCTATTGCAGAGCTCCAGTCATGCAAACTATCCCACCACGTCTCTGTTATCCCAATCATGTCATAGTTCTTTGTCTGCGCTAGTACTACCAATTCCTCCTGCTTGTTTCCCAGGCTCCTTGCATTTGTGTATAGGCACCTAAGATACCCAGCTGATTGCCCTACTTTCCCATTTTGATTTTCAATTCTATTGTATCTACCTCCCTGGATTTTCTTTTGGTGTTGACCTCCCCCACCTGCCTCAGGCGTTAGGGCTTCATTAGAGCATCTAAGAAGGTTATTTGATTCCCCCCGCATGTTCCAACTATCCTCTCTTCTATCCCTGTAGTTACAGTCCCGGCACCCCCCAAGTTCCATCCCATCCCCCTGGTCTCCCACATAGTCACTTACCTGTGGGCTTTCTTTTTCAATGCTTTCTTTTGGCTTTGGAATCTATTCATTTACGAAACTCTGCCAAACACAATCAACTGTTGTCTTTTCCATCCATTAAATTTGCCCTTCTAACAAAAAAGCAATCATATTTGTCTGACAAGATTATTTGTTTTTAAATGCTTGCTCAATTCGCATGATTCTGATGCCTGTTAGATGTTTATTGTTATATCATATTGATTCCATTATTTTACTAGAGATTGAAGTAAAAATTAATTGAAAATAGATATTTCAAGGTTAGCACCACATTAGGACTAGTTTTCCCCTCTTACAATTGCATTATTTCTCTTGTATGTACCAGGTCTCCCTTTTTTTTCAATATTGTCAGTGGTTCAGTAAATCTATTAATTAAAGTCTTTAAATTTCAAGCACATACATCAACCAGACCCACTGATTCATTTACAAAAATGTTTTCCAGATATTTTTGTCTGATTCTTTTTTCTGTAGCTATCTGACAAGGTCATCTTTAGTTCTCCATTGTTCAAACCTCTTATTTTTCCTGTGAAAGAGGGATTTTAAATGGGAGTTGCTAGCTCAGTAACTGAAAATCATTTTTGGCTAACCCTTCCTCTTTCCATTATCAATACATCTGCTCTGTCACAAGTTCTTAAAACATCTTGCTCAATATTTCATTTTTTTAACTTTTGTTCATTAAGTCTTTATTCCTGTTCTGTGTTATGCTGTAACCTCCAAATAACTCAAAACTATCTGATACTCCTGCTACAATTGCCATCATTGCCTCCCTGTGTTTTCATCTCCCCTCTCTCCATCCCTCAACCCAATCACTCCCATCTTTTCAGCGGAATCAGGTAGTCATAGTTCTATATTTCTGTAAGGATGTTAAATGAATATTTAGCTCTTTGTGTTTTAATACTGGCTAAATACTGTTCTTAGAATGGAATCACAAATTCTTGCTCTATGTAAAGGATTGATTAAATCTCTCATTTTGAAAAATAATATTATGTGGAGAAAAAGGCCTCAGAGACATTAAGTAACTTGAATTTATATCTGGATCTGGATTTGTAGCTGGCTGTTACCTCTGTAACAAACCTGGCAAATTTGCCTTATATGAACACCCCAAATTCCTGAAGGCTGAAAATCTAGATCTGAATTCAAATTGACTAGCTCAGGCACATCATTACTTCTTTTTGTGTGTGTGTTGGTGGGGTGTGTGTGTGTGGGGGGAGAGCTAATCTCAAGCTCTTAGAAATCAGTGGTAGGTTTTCTATTGATCTCAGTGGGCACTGAATCAGGCCTTCATTCAAGCTGCTTTCATTATGTGTCATGGAGAACCCCAGAAAAGCACTCTTGGAGCCCCCCTATTCACAGCCAATCAGCACTCTGCTACCATGGAGCCTCCTCCTGGTGCATCATGTCTTCACACTACCTATAGTTGCTCCCAAATCAAGGCTCAGAGGGTCTGACCCTTGGTCTGTCCAGTCTCCCCTGGAGGGGGTGTTTCCCGACAGGAGGGTCTGGGCTGTCCCAATCAGAAGTGACACCCAGCCAGTGTAGAAGCCAGAGGTTTTATTAGCAATCCGGTTTGCACAGCAGCTAGGACAGCTGGCTTTCAGATTAACCAGGGGTCTAGCAATAAACCCCAGGACGAGCCCTGGAGATCCTGCCTCTCAGACCCCCGATTCCCTACTACCCTCCTCCTCTCTTAGCCCTTTGTTCTCCTCCGCGGCCAGCCGCGCTACACCTGGTCTAACCCGCCACAACCTGTGACACTCAGAGGGGGACAGGTCTGTCTAAAGCACCTTCCCCCTCAGTGATTCCTATATTTATCACACCCCCGTGTCCCATCACCAGAATCCTTGTGTCCCATCACCAAAGTACAGGAACAGAAAAGAAGAATATTTGGGTATCGCCCCTGGCATCTCAAAGTAGCCCAAGAGGCTTCTTACTTCATCACACTATGTTCTTCCCTTTCTCAAACCAATTTGGTGTTGCTTTCTAGTAAGTATTCCACAGCCTCACTACATTTCCTTTCCTGGTCTGAGCAATGAGCAGAATAAAGTAATGTCCTTTCACCAGCCTTAAATGAATCTGCTGTTTTGAGTCCTGCAACGTAAATCTCTTTTTCAGCTTATGTTTAGTTGCCAATTTCATGGTATTCATACCATACAAGCACGATGCTTAGATCCAGTTTCAACTGCTCCATAAACTCTCTGGCTATGTCCACACACAATCAGTTAGTTTGACTCAAGTCGAATCAATTTAATGGAATCAAAATCAAAATCATTAAATTGCTTTAAGGTAAATCGATTTAACATGTCCACACCAAAACCCTGAAATCCAACTAGTCTGTCCAGGGACAGGAATTGTTAGTTCAATTCAGGAGAGGGGCACCATGGGAGGTGTGGCAACATGGTCCCCTTGCAGGACCATGCCCCCAGCCAATCCCATAAAAGCAGTAACTGACCTCACCTCCCTGTCCATTCTGGCTGGCAGTAGACTGTGAGACTCAGAGGTATGGACACTCCTCAGCTTCCCTACTATGGCTGTGCAGTACCTAGACCCTCTGCTGGCCTGCAGGGTGCTCTTCTGCAATGGGACACTGTTCCCAGACCCCCATGGTCTCCAGGCTGTGACCCAGACCATCATATCACTGGGCCTCAGAGCGACCCTAGTTTCCCTTCCCCCTTCTTTTCCTCATCACATCTGGGCACAGGATACTGGCACTGGTGGGAGCGGATAGTGCTTAGAACCTGGGGCACCAAGCAGTGGCAGAGGATCCTCCGGATGAACACAGGGACCTTCACCCACGAGATTGCTGAGCTTGTCCTGGTCCTGCAATGAAGGGACACTGCCATGAGAGCAGCCATTCCTGTCAACAAGAGAGTAGCCCTAGGTTTCTGGAAGATGGCCACTCCTGAGACGTACAGGTCCATGGTGCACGTTTTTGGTGTCAGGAGGTCCGCTGTCAGCGAAGTGCTGCTACAGGTTGCCGGTGCCATCAGCACAATCCTGCTCCCATGCCTTGTCACTCAAGAGCTGTGTTCACACAGCACGCTTATTTCGAAACAACAGAGGTTGTTTCAAAATCAGTTCGGCTGTTCACGACTCACAGCTGTTTCGAAACAATGGCGTTGTTTTGAAACAAGTTAAACCCCATGTGGGGATGAAACAACGTTGTTTCGAAACAAGTTGTTTCGAAACAATGCCATGCGAACATGTTGTTTCAAAACAACGGTGACTTGTTTCGAAATAACTGTTGCCTGAAACTGCTATTTCACTTTGAGCTTTTTTCCTTAATTCGAATTAACAAACTGTTAATTCGAATTAAGTTATTTTGAAATAAGGCATTATTTCGATACATGTTGTTTCAAAACAAGTGTATCGAAATAACCCCCTGTGTGTGAACACAGCCAAGGAGATCCTCAGGACACCATCGCCAGCCTTACCACCCTGGGGTTTCCCAGTTGCACTGGGATACTGGATGCCACCCACATCCCCATGTGAGCCCTGGAGCACTGTGCAGTTGAGTATCAGAACCGGAACAGATACCACTCGGTCATCCTGCAGGCTCTCGTGGACCACTGGGGAATCTTTCAAAACTGCTACATAGGATGGCTGGAAAGGGAGCATGATGCCAGCGTCCTCTGTAACTCTACCCTCCACTGGGGCATGGAGGCAGGCACCTTCTCCCCCCCCATAACATCACTGTTGGGGAAGTCGAGGCACCCATCCTCATTGTTGCTGATGTGCCCTACCCCCTCTGCCCATGGCTAAAGTGCCCATACAAAGGACCCCTTGTCGCCAGCTGCCAGCTTTTCAACCGCTGTGTGAGCCGCTGCTGCCAGGTGGTCAAGCAGGCATTTTTTCCACTGAAAGCCTGCTGGAGGTGCCTCCTTACACACTGCCACCTTGCAGCAGAGACCACTGAAGAGGTCATCAGTGCCTGCGTGGCCCTATATAATTTCTGTGAGCTCTGGGGGGAGACAATTGCTGCCATCTGGGAAGCTGAGGCAGAGCTCATTGGTGGCCAGTACCAGCAACCTGCACCTGTGGGCCCAAGGGAGTGAGTGTGCAGAGGGCGACCACTGTTCACAAGGTGCTGATGAACCTTTTCACTAGTGAGGAACTGAGAGGGCCAGGCTAGCCCCACCCCGCCACCCCTTTTTCCCCTATTTTGACAAGGCCAGCCCCTACCCACCCACCTATGCCCTGAACCCCATCCAATAAAAACCAATTACTTTCACTCTGATAGTGGTGTCACAATGTTTATTTAAAGTAAGAAGGGGGTTGGGGCAAAGAAGGGCTTGAGAGGCAGTAAGGGGATGTGGAACTTTGGGGGGAGAACTGGGGGTGGGCATCAAACTGGGAGGAGGGATGTGGGTGGGGGAGACGTAGGGGTGGGCATCAAACTGGGAGAGGGGAATCTGGGTGGGGAGGTAGGGAGTTTGGATGGGATGAGAGTCCCTATGGGTGGAGCTGTCTGGAGGCCCTGGGGTGGCATCCTGGGCCCCGGCCCACAGCCACCCCAGGTCCAGAAGAGCCTGCAGCGAGGGACTTAAAGCTCCCTGTTGGGACCCCCCTTGGCTGCTGGGGGGGTCATGTGTACAGTAATGCACTGGAGGCTTGTGGCGATTTCCTGCACCATGGTGCTTTGGCACTCCATTGCCAGACTCTGCTGCTCCAGCATGGTGACCACATGGTCATTGACATTGGCCACATGCTGGAGCTGGCAGATGGCGGTATCCTGGCGACAGCCCTGCTGCTCCCTCTGGGTCAATGCAGAGTCCTCTGCTCGCTGGCCCAGCTTGAGGAGGCTTGCCAGGATTTCATCCCAAGTCTGGTGGCCCCTCCTCCTCTTTCTAGGGCTGGCTTGTGGGCTCCTTGAAATGGCATGGCAAGTGACTGCGTGAGCTGCTGGAGGCAATTGGAAAACAGGGTTGACCCCTCTGCCTGCTGGCCTTGGGTGTGTACAGCCTGTCAGCAGGAAATGCCTCTGCCCCAACTATAAGGAGGGTTCCAGATCTGGGTCCTGTGGGACACTGCCCCGGAGGTGTGCACAGCCTCGTGGTGCCCACAATGGTGAGCTGCAGTCAGCCAGGACTTGGCCCGGGGACTCTCCCAAGACCACGTGCCAGTGGCATGGCTTGTATGCTCTCTGCCCCGCTGCAGCCACATCTGGGCACTGCCACCCCCCTGATGAGCAACCCCTGCTCCGCATGGGCCTGTGACCCAGGTGCCACATGTTCTTCAGCCGCCTGTGCCCATGGGAGGGCCTCCACATCACCCCCCATCCCTGTGCCCTGACTATTCTTGGGCTGTGCCCCGCCAGGGCCTGTGACATGGGCAGGCTTGGCCTTGTCTGCAATGTAGGGGAGAGGAACACTCAGCATAAGGTGCTCCAGATGTCTGTCTAGATGTCCCTTCCTCAACATCAGACTCCATGGAGGTTGGTGCCTCTCTGTGCCCCTCTTCTTCCTTGGGGGTGGCAGTCCCCTCCTCCCAGGCCGGGAACAGCTCTGGACTGCCCAGTGCAGCCTCAGGTGGTGGTGGTGTGATACCTGGCTGGCTGGTGTCACCGACGTCCAGGGACACCTCTGAGCTGGAGTGGCCTCCCCCGGGGGGGGGGGGTGCCCATGGGGGAGGGCTGGGCAAAGTCAACAGCCCAAGCTGAGAGGACACTGGGCTTTCCCTCCAGGAACTCATGGAGCTTCTCATAAAGGGGCAGATGGTGGTGCTAGCTGCTCCCTGGAGGTGGCATGCCTTCATGGTTCAGGCATGGTCCAGCTGAAGGACCTTGACCTTGGAGCGTATCTGCTCCGTCATGCATGTGTGGCCCTGGGTAGACAGTTCTGCAGCTATGTCCACATACACATTCCGGTTCCTGTGCCTGGCATGGAACTGGGAAAGGATGTTCCCCCTTCTCCATATGTGGAGGAGGCAGAGGACCTCCTCATGCGTCCACATGGGGCTGCGATGTCTCCCCTGCAAGGCATCTGGGGCACATGCTGCCATGCTGCCTTCTGGCTGCAAGCACGCTGCCTGGCAGGGGCAGGGCACTTCCTCCTTCCTGGTGCCATGTACCCTGGGAGGAGGAAGGGCAAACTGGGCACACAGCTCTGGAACCAAAATAAAGGTTGTTTCGAAATAATGCATTGCAATGGTCATTTTGCTCTTAAAGTAGGTTTTACCAATTCGATCCAATGGCTATTGAATCACAATAACAGGGTTATTTCGATCTAAAGGGTACGTGTTGTGAGCTATTAAGCGCAGTAGGCACTCTAAGAGTGAGGGAAGAGAGCTATATAAGCTGTAGAATGTTAAGACCTTGCTTCTCTAGTAGCTAGCAGGGACTACTGCAGGGCAGTCAGAGGCACCTGAGATCAATTAAGGCCTAGCCAGGTGCCTGATAAAAGCTGCCGTGCCCCAAACAGAAGTTGCACAAGCTGGAGAAGGAGCAGGAGTCAGTGTTGTGCTACAGAACTTTTGGAAAGCATTGGAGAAGAGAAGGAGAGAGACAAGCAGAGGTAAAGGCAGAGAGCTGGAGTCCAGCAGAAAGGGAGACTGAGTGGAAATAAACCATAAAAGGTATAAAGGAGAGGGAAAACAGCCCAGGAGAAAGGAGTGCAGGATTGGGACATGGTCAGCAGTGCATAGCTGCATCTCTTAGGGCCTCTGGGCTGGACCCCAGGGGAGAGGGTGGGCCTGGGTCCCAAGCCCCCCTCCTCATGCCAGGAGTGATGCCTGTGGCAACCCCTATGGGCAGAAACAAAGAAGAAGAGGACCCCTGTAACCCCTTAGCCTTATAGAGTGTGAGACCTACTGCCATGAAGGTACTGCTGTTTTGTCACAGTGTGGACATACCCTCTTCTCTTGCACATGGATATAATATGCTTATAGGGGGGTCCAACCCCTTCTGACAAAAAGGGAGCCTCAGCTTCTTCAGTGACCATAAAGGCCACTCCCTGTCATAGGAACTGCATGCTTTTTGCAGAAAAAGGGAGTTAAAACCCAACAGAGACCTCAGCATGGGGTAGGACAACAGAGAAGAGAGATTCACTCCTAGATCCCATCAGGAGGATTGCAGTACTGGAAGATATGCCTGTTTAGTGGGAGATGATAAACTCAGGGGCAGTTCAAGACTACAGGGCTGCTCTTCACTGAACCTGGTCAGGCCTGGAAGGATGTCAAGACTATACTGCAGTTCATAAGAGAAAAATAATTTCTGGTGTGTTGTTTAAGCTTGGTTTGAATGCAGTATCACCATCTCAATCAACTGAGCTCAATCTTACAAGATAGAGGCTTTGGAAAAATGAATGTTAGGTTGGGCATCCAAGACAACAGAAGAAGAAAATAGTCTTAAAATATGGTTGAAATAGGTGAATTGATTGTTATTCAGCTTCCAAAGAGATATCTCTGAAAATTCATTGCCAAACACATCATTGATTTCAAATGTCATTAAATGTAGGAATCATAAATTACCAAGAGGTTTCTGGTTGAATCATTAATAGATCTACTCCTAGCATTTTGAACATTATTCTTTATTACTGAAACTTTCAGGTTCTACTGTTTGACAAAGATGATATTTGATTTCAGTTAAGAACAACAACTGTTGAAAAGAACACTAATAGGGACTACATAACAATCTTATTGTATCTCTACCCTTATTTCTAGAATTACTGGGGCATACAGAATTATGCTGCCTCTTGTACTGAACAAAATCTAAAGAATTTTTTTCCCTGAAAGACAGAAAAAAGAGACTGAAACAAAAGCTAGCTAGCCAGAACATACCAAAACTTTCCGGTCCTGTAACTAGGTTGGACTGCCCTATCTATGTAAAGATGATGGTAGGACTAGCAAGTTATTAAATAAAAGAACAGGTTAACTGAAGCTGTTCAGATCCCTCAAATATCTTCAAGAGTGCAGAAATGCTTATGGTCCTGAATCAGAACAAAAAATTAGTCTCTAAAATGTTTGTTAATGGAAAAAATTGAAAAGTTTTGGTTCAGGGAATTCAAAATATTTGACTTAAATAATTTTGAAATATTTCATTTCCACTTCAACTTTCTCTTTTTAAAACTTTCAGTTCAATCAGTTTAAATGTTTAAACATTTATCAGAAAACCAGACATTTTGAGAATTGCCAAAACTTTTTAACTTTGCATTTCCCTGGGTTCTTCCTCATCTTTTTTTCTCCTTGTTCTTCTTCTTTTTTTTTTTTTTAACTTTAAGTTGGGAGAGTTGTGGAAACCGACTCTGGTTTACAAATAGTTTTGGTTTTGATAAATTGGCACTTTTTTCCCCTCCTGAAATTCTTGAAAAATTCCCAACCAGCTCTAGAAATTATACTGAATTCAGATCTACTCAAGAAAATGCTTTCTAAAAAAAAAAAAGTGAAATTTACTCAAAAAATAGTTACAATGAATTAAGGTTAGATAGTGCCCTGATCCTGAGCATGTGCTCAGAGGCAGACTGGTGCAAATGAAGCTCTAAGTGCTGAGATAAATATCTAGTTTATATCCAAGGTTTAATTGCGATTGACTGACACAGTGGTGAATGTGACCTCTCTGTACTGACATTGTCACAATTTAATAGCTAAATTGGTTCCTCAGGTGTGCTTTAGATCAATAAAATTCTTCAGGTACAACTGATCTGTGGGGTTTAATCCATCCCTTTTAAAAGGCAATTGCAAGGAGCTGCTCACTGACCTGTGTGTGTGTGTGTATGTGTAAGAAGGGTACCTAGATGTATCGGCTTATAAGATGTCCAGTATACATGGTCCTCAGAAACCTCCTCTTGAGGCACACAGCCTCTTTGAAATTCCCACGGGTGGTATAGCTCTGCAGTGCTTCATAGACAGGCCTATGTTCCTCTAGAAGAGGCTCATTCTGAGTGATTACAATGAATAGACTATATAGAGAGAAACTGTTGATTTCAATCTCAACTGCATTGATTTTACACTGCTATAGCTGAATCAGACTGTCTCTTCATGTGAATAAAGAAATAATAGTGAATGTCCCTTACAGAATCCTTAGTTCATTTCTAAACAATAGATACCCACTGTGGATATATTTATATATCATAATACATATGCCTAGCCATGGTTGCTCTTTTAGTTGTTCAAAGTTGTGACTGAAACTGGAAATCAATCACAAGAAAACCTAAATCTTTTGGGAATATTCATTTAGTTTATTATATTTACCTGAATTAGTTTGTGATAAATCCAGAATAAGACAATAAAACAGAATAAAAAATTGGTCAGTATTATATATCAGGTCCTTGGTTGAACAAGATTAGATCGATAGAAGGCAGTTGAAATAAAATTTGAGAGGTGATTATGTTGGACTTGTAGAGAGATGCCACAGATAAAGTGATCAGTTAGTAAATCATCTAGCCTGGAAAGTTATTTAGAGAGATCAAAGAATTTAAGTGAAAGATATGAAAACATTGTTCTCTTGTCTTTCTAGACTTGCTGATATTAATATGATAAGCTCATATAAAAATGAATTTAAAGTAGTGGGGATTGATTATATGAGTTTAATTCATTAAGAAGATTTCACTATCTGTGTCTATGAAAAATGGGGATGTCATTTCTGGGCTGTCAGTTGCTAGGTTCTCTAGCTCAAACTGTTGTGAAACATTAATGAAAATCATCAGATACAGAGAAATAATGGACCTTGATTGCAATCAGGACCATGAACTAGAGGTTGTCATATCCCAGAATGTAAAAGTAGGCATTCAGTACTAAATCACATGAAAGAATTTATTATGACATTTATGATTAGGTAATTTTTTCTCTCCCACATGATAAATCACTATTGTATGCCTGAGACATTATCATCATGAATCTCATATCTGGTTAATTTTAGAATTAAAGAAGCTGTCTTTTCTTGGTTCTCCCACTCCCCAGCAAAAAGCGACCCCCCCCAACCACCTTGCTTTGTTTAGACATAGATTTACTGCCAAGCAAAACCAAAGAGTCATAATAACAAAAAAAAAAATTCACTGATTTTGGTAATGATATTTTTGTGGAAGCGAGGGACATATACCAAAAGTGGTCCTATGATGGAGTGTATGGGCCTCACACTAGTGAACTGAGAGTTAGAGAATAGCTGTGGGTCCAGAGGGTCCTGCCCAGTTGCACCTGCTGGGCATGATCATACTGGAGGTGGCAAAAGAGAGCAGTTCAGATCAGTGTGGGTGGACAGAGTAGGGAAAGAGGGTCATTGTGTGCTATAGGCTCCTGTGCAGAAGCTACAAGGGCTCCACATTGCTGAACCTCTGTGCCACTGCTGAGTCACCACAAACCCTTCACCCCATGTGGTCTTGGAGTGATGGACCACCACTGACAGAAGTAGGCTCTGGAGAACACAGACACAGAAATTCAGGTACACTGGCACTGACAATAGAACCAAAGCCAGGGTAGGAATTACCCCATGAAACTGGCATAAGGGAGCGTGTAGATCACACGTGTGGTGGTGTTCACAGGGTCCTGGGTTAGAACTTGATGGAATAAGGAAGGTCCTAATTCTCCTAACTAGGCAACTGACTCTCACCACTGAGTGATACAGCCACTGACTGTTGCTGCTGGTGGTACTGCCAAGTTTGAACTTCAGCCCCCGACAGGTAACTAAATCTATTGTCATAATTGGCATATAGGGTACTGAGGTCCTCTGAAAATCAGGCCATGTATTAAAGAGTGTAAATATGGATTTAGGTTGCAAATTTAGACCTTCACTTCTGACTACAGACAACTTTTTAAGATTGGATACTAGGATAAATTCATTTAGCGTGGGGAACTGCAATTGAATCATGAGGTAGAACAGTGGTTCCCAACATTTTCTCTGCCATGGCATACCTTGCTACCTTTAATTAATTTGAGGCACACCGCCATAAAGTTTACAGATGAATGCATGAAGATTCATGAGCCAATTAGCCAATCCACAACTGAGTAGTTTTTCAAAAAAAATTTGTGACTAACCTGCTCAGGCTGGACGGCACACCTGTGTTCTGTGGCACACTGGTTGGGGAACACTGAGGTAGAGGAATCACTTCAGAGCTGCTGTTGGGAACAGACTGAGCAAAAGAGACTGTACTTGTGGAGATTCTTCAATCCCCTGAGAGCTATAGAGTTGAGTAACTAGGTATAGCATTAGAGTCCTGTGGCACCTTAAAGACTAAGAAATTTCTTCAGGTGCATCTGACAAAGTGGGTTGGAGCCCATGGAAGCTTATGCCCAAAGAAATTAGTTAGTCTTTAAGGTGCCACGACACTCTCATTGTTTTTCCTGTACACAGACTAACATGGCTACCCCTCTAGATATACCATTCAGTTCATGGGGACCAGTTATGGCAGATTCCTAGAGATGCTAATGAGTTCAGTGGAGTTTGCACTACAACAATGCTATAACTATATGAATGTTCCTAGTCCTTCTTGCACATCAGGAGTTCTGCAGCAAAACGTGGTGATGTAATATAATCAGACTTCTGTAAGGCATTTGACTTGGAACTTCATAACAATTTGATGGAAAAAAGTAGAATGATAAAATATCATGCAGTGCAATCTCAGGATATTAGACAGACAAGGTGGAAGAGGTAATTTCTTTCATTTCACCATTTTCTGTTTGTGATGGAGACTAGCTTTTGAACTTAGAGTTCTTCTTCAGACCTGTTGTACAAGTTCAAAAACTTGTCTCTCACCAGCAGAATTTAGTCCAATAAAAGATATTACCTCAGCCACCTCATGTCTACAAAATTAACATGGCCCATCATGGTGGGTGTTCAATCCATGCCAGTCTTGAAAGGATTAATGAGGCTTAGAAAGGGGCCAGTGTACTTAAAAAGCTGCACCTGAGGAAGAGCCAGGAATAGGAAAGCTGACTGGTGATGGAGCCCAGCTGAGAAGGAACAGGTAGGGCTGATAGAAAGACAGGAAGCTGGTAGCAGAAAAGAGCCATAGACATTCCCAGAGAGAAGGGAGCTGTGTTTGATGCTACAGTGCCAGCAAGTACCTGGAGCTAGACCCTGTGATGGTGGAGCTGTGAGTGGTAAACCCAGAGGTGTGGGAAGTCAGAAGGTAGAGATGAGAAGTAGGAGGATGTGGGAATAAATCTAAGGGAAGAGCAAACATGGTCTGGGAGTGAGCAGACCACTATTGCTAGAGAGAGAGATGTGTGCTAGAGGGTGGATTGGATTTCTGCACTAGAATATGGAGTAGAGCATGGATCTAGGTTCCCTGTCAGCCACAAAGTAAGTGGCATGGTCAAGGCCATGAAAGGAAAACTTCTATTTGGTATAGAGGGATCCCAGAGGGAGAGAACTTGTGTGACCTGTTTGAGAGCTGAGTATGAAGAGGTAACCTAAGTCCCAAAGAGAGAGGTTCTACGAGAGGAACTGACAGAAGGATGAGTCAGACTTGTGAAGAGCTAATCCTCCTAATAACCAGGAGGTAGCATCGTAGTGGTTAGTGAACCCTGTGACATGCACAGTGAATGGACCAAAACCTAACTGATAGGTCTTAAGATCTAAGTGTAAATGGGGAGTCATCATTGAGCAGGTCTGTTTCCAATGGGGTCCTACAGCGACTGGTTCTCGGTTTTATACTGTTTAATAGCTGTATAAATGACCTGAAAGAAAACAAAATCATTGCTGATAAACTTTGCAGATGACACAAATTGGTGGAATGATGATTAATGAAGAGGATGGGTCACTTGATTTATAGTTATCTAGATCACCTGGCAAACTGGGTGCAAGCAAATAATATAAGTTTTTAATGTACCCTTAGGCATCTGTAACCACTTTGAAGAAGGTGCTAGTGAAATATCACACTGAGAATCTAAGGCAGTGGTTTTCACTGTGTCAGGACACATTGCTGTGTCACCATACAGTAGTAAGCATGTTGCAGACAGCTGGGAAAATGACTGGATTCAGCCTGGGCGGGTGAGGTGGTGAGTCCTACTGGGTCATGATATGCCATTGAGTGTGTCACGACCTGCAAAAGGTTGAGAACCACTGATCGAAGGGACTCTTCAACTAGAGCAGAAATGGTGGCAGAGGTTCAGGACTGTTTCTGAGATTGTCTAGGGTCTGGGATGGATATAGAACTGGCTAACAACACTGCCAAAATCAATCATAAGCTAGCACTCAGACAAAAAAGGTTTGGTTTTCCTTTCAGTTTTGTCTGTTTCAAGTGTAGGGAAAGAAGTATCAGCCAGGGAGGACCCTTCTACCTTATGAGTGCTGTGGGAATTTCTAGGACAGTGAACAGTGTCATCTCGGCAGAGACTGAAAGCCAAGAGGCTGACAGGAGAGTCATGGTCAGATTATCAAGATCCAGCCTAAGTGCACATTGGAAATCCAGATCAGAGAGGTGCAAGGATGATCTTCCTGTCCTTGGTGTGTATATTTTGTAAGAATATCCTTGTTTGTTTATTTTACTATTTTGGTTTAACTAATTCACTGACTCTAGCACTGCAATTATCTATCAAAGTCTGAGCCTAAATTCACTATTTGCTTAGGCAGGTGCTGGGAGGGAGCACAGTGAAACTTATTTTGGCTGTAAATATTGAAAGGAGCAGAGTCATGTATTGATGTTTTGTCTTTTATTACTCTGATCCTCATTTGCACTCTCCCTTATCCTGAGTTCCTCATACCTAATAAAAGTTCCAGTTATTATCTTATTACTCTGGGAATTGTGATAACTATTTGATTTTTGTATGCTCTGACACACCTCTGTATGAGATAATGTGTTAAATATTTCTCCAAGGGACAAGCTCTTTGCATTACGAGAACTTTCCAGTGATAGAGGCATTCTTCTTGGTGACCTCAGGACCCATTATACCAAGGGGAAAAAGAAGACTGCAGCCATGTTGCAGGGTTGGGTTCTATACACATTTGGGAAGAAAAGAAAATTGGCCATACTTGGAGGATGAAGGACTCTATCCTTGGAAGCCGTCGCCCCGGGGGGCGGGCACGGGACCTTGTGAGCTGTTGATCATCAGCTGAACTTGAACTTCCAGTGTGATGATCTGGCCAAAAATGCTAATGTCATTCTGGCATGTATAAACAAGGGAATCTCTAGGAATAGCAGGATTATTTTATGTCTTTATCTGGAACAGATATAACTGCTGATGGAATGCTGTGTCTATTTTTAGCATCCACAGTTCCTGAAGGATGGTGATAAAGTGGAGAGGGTTCAGGGAAGAATCATGAAATGATTGTAGAATTAGAAAACCTGCATTATAGTGATAAATTCAAAGATCTCATTCTGCTTAGCTTAAAGAGAAGATTAAGGGGGAACCTGATTACAGTCTTTAAGCACCTAAATGGGGAACAGATATTTAATGGTTTCTTCAGTCTAGCAAAGTAAGGTAATGCTCTTCAATGGCTGGAACTAGAAGCTAGACAAATTCAGGCTGGAAATAAGATGTAAACTTTTAATGGTGAGAATAATTAACTACTGGGACAATTTACCCAGGGTTGTGGTGGATTTACTATTGCTAAGAATTTTAAAATAAAGATTATTTTTCAAAAAGATATGCTGAAGGAATTTTTTGGAGGGGGGGGTTCTATAGTCAGTGTAATACAGGAAGTTGTAGATGATCACAGTGGTCCTGTGTATATACTTAGAATCATGAAATCTATGAGTAAGTTTGGAAAGAACCATCAAAGCAAGGTGGGGTATGCTATTCCTCACTGCCTCATGGACCAGCTCATTTTTTATGTCCTCTGTTCCTGGGGCCTTTTAAGTTGCTATTCTGAATGCAAAGAAATAAAGTTACATTAAAACCTTCTAGCAAAAGCATTCAAGAATTTATCTAAATCTAATTTCTCTGTATGTCTTGTACATAACAAAGGAGACCATGGTCTGTTGGTCCATATATTAGGACTGGACACCTACCCTGACTGGCGAGAAGGCAAGAGAACAACTTGTTGCATGCTGTGAGCACTATTGCATTAGTGGACATGGATCTGCTGCTTACAGGTTGGAGGAAATCTTTGCTCTTGCACTGGTTCTTGATG
The DNA here is from genome assembly GCA_007922195.1 of Podocnemis expansa. Classification (NCBI taxonomy): domain Eukaryota; kingdom Metazoa; phylum Chordata; order Testudines; family Podocnemididae; genus Podocnemis; species Podocnemis expansa. The sequence continues at coordinate 1,243,255 of ML681966.1, forward strand.
CAAAATCCAAATAATTCCTTATATTTTGCCTAATGAGAAATGAGGCACTCTCTATCCTTGTTTACAGCTAAAGAGTGAACAAAGAACTCCTGCCAAGTTTGACTGGTCATAGTTCTCCTTAAAAGGCAATGACTGGGCCACCACTAAAGGAAGTATTGCAATTAACATATTTCTGCCTTCCAAAGATCACATAGTCTGGACATTGCTATGTTAATATAAGTTCACATCACCTGTAGAGGCAATCAGATAACTCAAATCAAGGCTGCTTTCATCATACAATTCTCTATTGGTCTCCATCTTAATCCCAAAGAAAACAACTAAAAACTTCAGGAAATATTTTCTATAGTCCTCAGAGTACTCTGATAAAGATTTGTTAGTTGTCCATCTGGCTTTGAATCTCTTGTCCCCTATAACTTGTAACACCCTTGTACTAAATGTGTGCTTTTCTTTAACAACTTCCGGTTATACCAGGGGACAATGAGTCCTGTTACATGACACTACCAAAAGGAAGGCTGAGATAGCTAGGGCATGACCCTGTCAGAGAACTCAAAGTTCCACTAAAGTAGTTTTAAAGATATTGTGAACGCTCATACATAGCTTCTGTGAAGTTCACTCTCCCCACCACCTTCTGAAAATACTACTTGCTCTTCCCTCTTAAACTGTTTTTTGTGGGGCTGTTGTAGGGGGCAGCATCAGTTTTGTGAATCCTTACAGATGTTGACTGCAGGAGTCCTACAAGGGACTGGTAGAGTAGAGAGACACATTGAACCTGCAACAAATTCTGCTTTCACAACTGAACATCCTCATTTGGCAAATTTCAAGTAACTAGTGCTTCTCTCCTGTGAATTGCTTGGGACATCATATGCTGTTTGGACACAGCAATGTTCTGAAGAGCAGTTGCTTAGCATACATGCATTCAGTTGGGATTAGACTAGCTAAGAGATCCAAGAAAGTACCAGTTCACTTGACAAATGTCCAACTGCCTACTAGTGGTAAATTCTGCTCTTCAAATGTGGATGTCAGAAAATTGCTTTTGGATCCAGCAAATTCAGTGTTCCCATAGATGGCAATGTTTCTCCTTGAAATATGATGGAGCTATCCTTTTACTTGGGATGCATAACCATATAGATTCTTTTCCTTTGGTTGTCTCCAGTATGGAATGATAACAGTGCAGTAAGATTCAGCAAGCCTAAAATCTTTGTTATTCTTACTGCATCATGGTTTTAATATTAAATATTTGCCACAAGGAGGGATTAATTACTAGCCAGCTAATATTTTCCGTGACATCTTACTTTCAAGTTGTGTAATCATATGCAGATTCAGAATGCAGCAGATATCCAACACATTTAAAAATGTACTAAAGGGAAAATTCCTATGGTATGGGGGATGTGATTTCTAAATGACCTACTGTTAGGTCTTTCCATTCTAATTTCTATGATTTTGTTATGTTATGGATATTTTTGTGTTAAGCAGGGATGTATTTGTGAAGGCATAATACACAATGAACAAAGATCACATGAATTATGAAAGATTTCATGATAGTTCAGAAATCAAAGTATAAATTACACAGTAAATTAGTTTCGATGTATTGAGTTGTCAGTCTAGAATTACAAAACAGCAAAAAGACGAAGTAATAAACTGACACAATACAACACTTCAGGCTTACTTGAGAATTTTTGGTTTCATAAATATTTCATAATTGGATTATTTTTTAGCTATTTAAAATGGGTCAGCTGCAGGGAGGAAATCTGTGTGCATCAGATACAGCATGAATTTGTTGAAGTGTCAGCAAATTAACTTTGATCTGCAGCGTATCAAACAGACAAGAACTTAATTGCAACCAATAACATGACGTTTATTTGCAAATGACATGCTGAATGAATTTCTTCACTCTGCAGAAGGCTAGCTGAGGATCTTTGCACAATATAAGTTCTTCTTAAGGCTTCAAACTAGACTTTAAATCTCTATCTTAGAAACATGTATGACCCCATTACGCTAGTATCTGAGCACCACATAGTTCTAATGGATCTATTTGGCCACCACTGCCATGAGAGAGCAAGTACTACTAGCCTTATTTTTACAGGCAGGCAACTGAGACAGAGGTTAAATGACTTTACCAAAATTACACAAAGTAGGACAAGACTAAAATCCAGTTCTCCCCTATCTAGGCTAGAGCCTTAAACATTTCCTCTCACTACTTGGGATGTGAATAGTGCAAAGACCTTCTGTTCTCTCTGAGAGAGGTCAATTACAGCCATTGTGCACAAAATGCTACAGTTACAATAGTCACCAATGATTCACTTTTACCACCAGCTACCACTGCAAAGTGGAACCTAGGTATGGCACAATGCACTCTAATATACCTCTTTATGGTGTGATTGTATATCAGTCATGTTTACCCTTACAATGTAATTGTGTGTCATTTAATGCAAAATATGGGTGGTAGAAGGCACCTGAAGAGGGACTGCCTGAACAGGAGAGATAAGGATAGTCCAAGGGAAGGGACTGAGTAGGGGAGGCCTGTGGTGTGAGAAACCCAAAAGATGTTTCTGATGCCAGGACCAGGGCCATTTAAAATGACTTTGTTCCTGAAGATTAAGCAGAGATAAGAAAGGGATGACTGGGAGCTTACCAGGTCAGAAATGGATGAGAGGGATGGGCCAGAGAAGACTGAGGGCATGGCAAAGACTTGGCTCCCACACTCCTCAGGGGACCAGAGGGAAACCATGGATAGGATGATTGGGACGGAGAGGACCCAGTCCAATAGGGGGAACCAAGCAGAAGCCAAGTGGGCTGAGGAAGGAGGACAATCGCTAGCTGAGAGAATGCTGGAGGATACAATGGGACAGCTAGAAGGCCTAGCAAATAATCTCTATGAGGTGTGTTACAGGAAAAGGAGGATGTATGCCCGCACTGGACAGAGCTGGAGGACCAAAAGAAGAGGCTAGAGCATCATCGCCAGTTGGTGCAGGGGTTGAGGTGGTATTACATTGCCTTTGGGTGGCAGGCTTGAGAGTGAGGATATGTTATAGGGCAGCTGCCCCACATCAACTAATAAGGGGTTAAAAGGATGCTAGGAGAACAGCCAATTGGCAAGAGTGGCAGCAGAACCAATCAGAGCCCAGACACAATGTATACAAGGGAACAGGAAAGCCAGAGCAGTTAATCTGTCCTGGGAGCTTAAGCAGGAAGGGCTGGCTGGCTGTGGGGAGTCAGCACTCAGGCCAGTGTAGTGGCTATCTTCTGGGACTCTTTGCTCCTCCTGACATGTCCTGATGGAGGGGTAGGACTGAGAGAAGGATCTGATGTTCCTGGAGTGCTCAGCCCTATGACGATGAAAACAGAGCACAGGCAGGTAGAGGTTTTATTCCAAGTCAGAACAACCCCTGTGTGTAAACATTTGAAGGATCCAGGCCTAAGACTGTATACCTTTTATATTTAAGGAATCTTCTGGTCCTCATGTGAAAAAAATTTATTTAGTTTTTTAAAATGCCACAAAACTCCTTGTTTGTTTTTGCTGAACTACATTGACATGGCCATGCCTTTGTAACTTTTATATTTAAGTTAGCTGCAAAAGTTATTCTTCTTCCTACTGCTCCAATCCAACAAAATGTCTAATTTTTCATGTCTTAGCTTGGCAAAATGTCTGATTTACTTAATTTGCACTCTTTCCTCAAGCAAAGTGTACAATCACTGTGCTAGCATGGGTGTCATAAGGTTACTTGGCCGGTTACCAATATTAGCAGACCATAGGTAAATGAATTTGTTTGCTTTTCACAGCTGGAACTTTTGGCAACATCAATTGTTTACTCATCAACAATGTTAATGTGGCCACTTTTTTAGAGTTCAGAATTGTTTTCTCATGTTCATTGTTTTGTACTTTTATTTTTATTTTTTCTCCTCTAATGTTTTAATTATTTTACACTATGCCTACACTAGCCACAGTTAATTTGGATTTCTTAGTCTGAACTAAGATGCTTCAAGCTAATTCGAACTAACCTCATGTTAGTTCAAACTAATGTCGAGCAGGTCAGTTCAAACTAACTGCATATTCTAGTTCGAACTAATGCTTAGTTCAAACTAGAACATGCGGTTAGGTTGAACTAACCGGCTTAGTTCAAACTTCTTAAATTTGAGCCAAGCCTTAGTCCAAGCCTTGTTCATAAGTCTGGATTAAGTGCTAGTACTTGCAAGTTTAAACTGAGTTTTCCTTAGATTGAACTAAGAAATTTCTTAGTTTGAACCAAGGAATGCATAGCGTAGCCACGGGCTAAATTAGTCTGGACTAAGCTTGCTTAGTCTGGACTAATTTGCCAGCGTAGACATTGCCTTGGTGGCTAGGTTAACAAAAGTTAACAAAATTCAATGGGAGTCAGGCACTGAATTGTTTGACTCCTTTAGGAGCCTAAAACACCTGACATGACAGTAATTTAATTTTTTCTGCTATATACCAACTGTCTTGATAAATACAAGGTCCAATCATTTGTACTTTGGATATAATAAAGACTTCAGTTTCATTTCTCCATCTGAATACAATAGTTCTATTTAAAAAAATTGCTTTATAAATTAATTTGGGAATATTTGTTCATGTAATGCATAATAGTCACCTATATAACATTAATGATGAACTAATACTTTAAATAACATGTAACAGTATCCTTTAAATTTAGTAGGAAAATAGTTATTCAAACTACTTTAACTTGTATTAGGTTGGAATAGTTGTTCAGAAGATCTTTAAAAGTTTAGACCATTTTCCTAAGCTTAGACCAAAAAACTTCTTTCTTTTGAGCAGCAAATGAAGGGATGTGATTATTCCCCTCTATTCAGTGCTGGTGAGGGCACATCTGGAATACTGTCCAGTTTTGGGCTCCACACTACAGAAAGGATTTTGACAAATTAGAAAAAGAAACAGATTGACAGGGCCAGACAGGTACCCCATAGTCAACTACTACAGGAAAGGCCCAAAAAAGAAAAAAATAGAACATCACTGGTCACCACATACAATGCTTGTCAGACCTCTACAACAAATTATTAAGAACCTACAGCCTATTTTAAAAGATGACCCCTCACTTTCTCTAGCCTTGAGAGATAGACCTCTCCTTGTCTACAGACAGCCATCCAATCTTAAGCAGATACTCACCAGCAACTACAGATCTGACAACAGAAACATTAAAGCAGGTACGTATCCCTGCAACAAACCACGCTGCCAGCTCTGTCCACATATCTGCACTAAAGACACCATCATAGGGCCTAATCAAGCCAGCTACTCCATCAAAGGGTCCTTCACCTGCTCATCCACTAATGTGATTTATGCCATCATGTGCCGGAAATGCCCACAAGCCTTATAGATTGGACAAACAGGACAATCCTTATGCAGAAGATTAAATGTACACAAAACTGATATCAGAAATCACAACACACACACAAAGGTTGCTGAGCACTTCCATCTTCCTAATCACTCCATTGATGACTTGGTACGAATGGTTGTCAAGAAAGTCAATGGGACAACAAGACTTCAAAGAGAAACAGCTGAAATCAACCTAATATGCAAATTAAATTGTGTGAAAGCAGGGCTGAATTGTGACTATGGATTCTTTTCACATCATAGCAGGTAATTTGACTTCACCCTCCCTTCATATGCTCTCTCGTGGAGTTTGAATCCTTACAAATGCTCTGATTTGCTGTTGGAGTATGACCTGATCCCGTCTTACACTTCCTGCATTTATTTTCATCCAATTCTGTAGGTTCTCCCTCTTCAAAGCATCTGACGAAATGGGATATTCTCCCAAGAAAACTCATGCATTAAATAATCTGTTAGTCTTTAAGTGCCGCAAGACTCCTTGCTTTTTTTGCTTTACTAGACTAACATGGCTGCCCCTTTGGAACTTAGAAAAAGTCTAGTGGAGGGCAATTAAAATGATTAGGTGGTTGGGGCACATGACTTGTGAAGAGAGACTGAAGGAACTAGGCTTATTTAGCCTGCAGAAGAGAAGACTGAGGGGGTTTGATAGCAACCTACAGCTACTTGACGGGGTGCTCCAAAGAGGAGGGAGCTAGGCTGTTCTCAGTAGTAACAGAGGACAGAACAAGGAATAATGGTTTTAAGTAGCAAGTGGGGTGGTTGAGGTTGGATATCAGGAAAAACTCTCTCACTAGGAGGGTGGTGAAGCTTTGGAATGGGTTACCTAGGGAGGTGGTGGAATCTGCATCTTTGGAGATATGTAAGGCCTGGTTAGACAAAACCCTAGCTGGGATGATTTAGTGGGAGGAGTCTTGCTTTTAGCAGGGGTTTGGACTAGATGACCTCATGAGGTTGCTTCCAACCCTATGAATTAAGTCCAAAGTGAAATGGATATATTGACCAAAGAGATAGCAAAGATGTGAATTCAATAACGACACCCATGAGAAATCACTAAAGAGTAGCTACTCTATTCAACAGAAGAAGTGTAACTGAACGTCATATCTAAATTCACTGTGGTGGCTGAGAGGAGAGAACATAAAAGTACTGTAGCTGAGCTGGTGGTTACCGTGGTTTATCTGACTGAATGTGAGCAATTTGAAGAATTCAGGTTCCACTTGAAATAATTGATATTTTATGAATTTGAAACAGTTTCATTCAATAGCCTTCAAAGATTACATAAGAACAGTCTGAAGGGTTCTGGGAGGAATACAGAACCTCTATTCCAAAGACCATAGACTTCTACTTTACTCTTGACACATCCATTTCTAATACTCAAGGAAACTAATACTGTGTATATAATTTCGGACCAGGATCATGTGAAAACTGTCCTGAGCCAAACAAAATTTATCAAAATTAAATATCCACCTATTCTTTCCTTCAGCAAGTCTATTTTTTGTCATCCTCCATTATGCCATTTTGGTGCTTAAACATTTAGAACTTAAGTTTTCTGATTAACAATGCATATACAGAAACAATCCACACAGATTCTGTGCTTAAATAAAGCAGAAGAAATGCACTACATTATAATGAAAAGGACTTCTTATTGTAAAGCTTTGTAAATTGAGGATTGTCATCATACATAATGTGCCATCATCCCAATAGATGCTACTAATAGGAATGAATTTGTCTCAGTCTGTTTAAATGACATTTTTAGCTAATTTTTGAAAAGTCAGATCTACGCTGTGCCTTTTGAAATTATTTTAGATAACATTAGACAAGAAGACGTGGCTAAAACTAATTTGAGTGCTACAAAGCGTACTGTGTGCCCAGTCTATGCTAGCCTGTTTTGCTCTTGCGTGCTTCAGACATGTGCACTCACCATATGCAATAACCTGAAGTTCCCTTGTAACAAAATAGGTTTGCACAACTATTGTTTCTCTTTCATCTCAGCTTTTGAGGTATTGAGAATGAACACTCAAATAAAATGGTGACACTCTTGTGGAATTTTGCCAAGTTCCAAAGGGGCAGCCATGTTAGTCTAGTCCAGCAAAAAAAAAAACGAGTCCTGTGGCACTTAAAGACTAACAGATTTATTTTTTGCATGAGCTTTCATGGGAGAAAATCCCACTTCATCAGATGCTTTGAAGACAAAGTGGGATTTTCTCCCACA
>ML681966.1:1250925-1338672 GCA_007922195.1 Podocnemis expansa
TTTTTTTTTTTTTTTAAACTCTCAGGGAACAACATTCATTTCAGATAAAGAGACAGGGTCCAATTTTGATACCCTTACTGATGTTGAATAGCAACATGTTTCACAAATGAAACATCCACAATTGAGTTCAGTGAGACTGTGTGGAATAAAGTGCTAATTGATAGGAATTAGGGGTTAAGAATATGCTATGTCCACAATTAGGCAGTTAAATCAATTTAATAAAACAGCTATAAAATGTTAAATCAATTTAACTTAAATTGGTTTAATGATATCTCCAGTAGAAACTCAAATCAAACTATCATGTCCATGGAGAGGGGCACCATGGGAGGTGTGGTAAGATGGCCCTCTGGAAGGTCCATGCTCCCACCCAATATATAGAAAAAGGATAGCATGCGGCCCCTACCATCAGGCTTGAGCTCTTGAGCCAGTTGACCTGGGAGGAGGAAGCTGCTGAGTAGATGGCCTGGCAAGCCTCCTGACACGCCAGGTCACCCAGGTCCTAGACCACAAGGAGTATGTTATTGGCATACACTGACAAGACCAGCCTGAGCTCTGGCTCACAGAGCAATAAACCCATCAACCTCTGCTGGAGGAGACAGAGGAAGGCCTCTATGGCCAGAGCATATGGCTGGCTCGACAGCAGACAGCCTTGAGGCACTCCTGCCCCAAAGCTGACCCACGTGACACCTGCCAGGACCAACCTCCATCTCACTGAGAGGGCCTCTGTCACCTGCATGTTGAGATAGGGGTTTTGTAGCAGGGGCTTTGTGAGGAGGTTGTCCCTCACCTGAAGCTGACCAGTTCAGGAAGGGTCCAGTTGAGCCTAACCAGGCACTCCACAGAGTCGTACAGCACCCAGAGAAACCCCATGAACTGGTGCCTGAAGCCAAACACCTGCAGGGCACCCAGGAGATACCTGTGGTCCATTCTGTTGAATGTCTTCTCCTGGCCCTGGACCAGGACTACAGAGGAGAAGTGGAGGGCAGGTATACTGGCCCCAGGTTCAGCAAAACCCTGTTTCCTGGGTGAGCAGTATGTGGCTGCTCTGAGCCAATTAAGGAGCCTGGAGTCAGCTGGAACACCTGATTTCAATCAGTGTGTAGAAGATAAAAAGCCCCTGTTTCAGCCGGGGGGATTTTTCATGTGGAATTTGGAGAAGGAGGATCTAGGAGTGAGAGTGTGGTTATAGCAGAGCAGAGCAGAATGAAAGATTGGTGAGTTGGATGAAGCTGACTAGTCACTGTTACTACAAGTGCCTGGGAGAAACAGGTAGCCAGCTTGCCTAGAGGGGCCTTAGGGCCCCAGGCCCAGCAGCCTGCAGGCTAGAGAGCCCAACTCTAGGGCAGGAGGGACTGGGGAAACTATAACTTTGAGGGTTTGGAGGTGGGAAAGCTGGACTTCAGCTGTCTGCCAAGACCCGAAGCACAGGACCCACAGTGACTGGGCTTCCCCAGTTTGTCACTGCACTTTTTGGAGGCAGTCAACTGGCATTTATGCAAGACGCATATAATGCCTTGCATAAGTGCTGGTGACTTTCTAAGCCACCTGGCAGGGGTGTCGCTGGCACACAAGGCCCAGGCCCTGAATCCTGGCGCCAGTGCCCTGGGTCTTGGCGGGGCCCCAGACTCTCTTGGTCTCTGGCTGCTTCCGGCCCCTTCCTGGGCTGGGTGGTGGCGGTGGTGGCTGCTGCTCCCCGCCCTGTCCCTGGCTGGGGGCGTGGCCTGTGCCCTGGGTTCTTCCCAAGAGCAGCGATGCTCCTGCCACCAGGACACACTTGGGAAAGCTGACCACAGATCCTTTGCAGTCAGCTTTCTACTATGTTTCCTGAGGGCCTTGACTTCCAGCACCAACTTCTGGGAGCACAGCAGAGATTTCATACTTGCTGCCAAGTGCTCCTGGAACTTCAGGCTGATGGCAGTGATTTTGGCGTTGTCAGTAATAGACATAGCCTAAGCCTTTTTTTTTTTTTTTTCTTGGAGTAGCAAGTATACCTCACTGTATGTAGAAATGTGAACTGTTACATGGATGTAATTCATAAAGCTCAAGTGACAGAGGGTAAAAAACTGGATGGTAGCAGGTTATGAATCCTATTGATCATTGAACCTGGCAATATTCTAAGCAAAAAGAGTTCTCAGCCCTTTTCATAGCTATCTCCATTGCTTCCCACTTACTCAGCAGATATTTTCAGTTTCAGAATGACTCACAAAGCAACAATCCTGGTATTTTAGTAGGTAGATAATACTACTGATAATTCCTGACATTCTCTAACTAACTTACAAGGGTTACATTTATTTTACAAATAACTGAAAACAGAAGTAGAAAATCTTAAAGCCATAAATAAGTTTCAATACATGTGGATCCTCAGGATCATTCCCTTGTTATACAAGGTTGAAACAAAGTTTGCAAGTAAATAATCAGTTGTACAATCTCTTATAAGATTTAGATGAGTGGTTCTTTCTCTTATGACAGCATGAGCTTGACTGACCCTTCTGAATAGTGCATTTGGCTATCAAGCAAAATTCTGACTGGGAGATTTAAGAACTCTCTTTTTTATGAAACAGTATTTTCCTCCTCATATTTATATAAGAAAAAACATTATAATTCATTTAGCTAGTCACTACTTGGGGCCACATCCTTAGCTAAATAAGCATGGGTCCTTTGAAATCAATGGAGCTACACTGTTTTACACATGCTAAGGATATTGTTCTATGCCTTTTAAAATAAATAAATAAAAAGTTAATTGCTGTAGTGAATCATCAAGTATTTTTACTCAGGAGTATTAGGTACTAATGCGGAGATTCCAATGCATAGATTCCTTTGAACTACAGGGATAAGAATTGCCTTCAATAAGTGTTTCTTTTAAAACTTCAAAACAGTTTCTTTTTTAATACAAATCTGCTAAACACATTCAGTTACTGAGACATTTTGATACAATTTAATGAAAAATCTTTCTATAGTTTCTAGACAAATAAATTAGACAGATAAATTAGTTCTCATTGTTATAAGTGAACAAGTGTTATAAGTTCTAGAGGGGTTGCCACACTAGTTAGTGTACAGCAAAAACAATGAGTCTTGTGGCACCTTGAAGACTAACAGAATTTTTCAGTCAAACTTTTGTCGGCTGCAACCCACTTCATTAGTGGTTGCATCTGACTAAGGGGGTAGCAGCCCATGAAAGCTTATGACTGAAGAAATTTGTTAGTCTTTAAGGTGCCACAGCACTCTCATTGGTTTAACAGAAGTTCTGAAATTCTGAAGCATTGAAGATTTGGTTAATAAACATATTAAATAAAAAAAAAGTTTCAGCTTTGGGTAGACAGCTCAAATAAAACAAAAAAAAAATTACAATAAATGTCTATTTTCTTTTACAATTTGTATAAAATACCCCTTTATGAATTGACTTCCTGAAGTTGATTTAGAAATAACCTGAATTTAAAAAAAAAAAAAATCTTGATTGCTGTGAAGGCCAATGTTTTCAAAAAAGAATTAGAGATTTTTGGGTTTCTCCGTTTTTGCCAGCCTGATCTGAGACCATTTAAAAAGTCCTGAGGCAAAAATGGCAAAACTCCCATTGGTTACAGCAAGTCTGGGAATTCACAGTTCAATTTTAGGAATGCACAGTCAGAACTTTCTGAATGCTTTTTACTTGTCTAAAATTATTTACATACAAATGGAAGCACTCAGGCTTCCGCTGGGCCATAAAACTACTGTCATAAAAGCTATGGTATCTCCAGTGTTAACTACAGAGAAGACTTAGGAGTATTTTGGAAAAAGCTAGACTTTTGGAGTTGTTGGCTGACCTTTCAAATATGAATTTCTATTACAATGTAATTTCAAGAACTTGAATTCTGTTTTGAATGATAAAACTTCTGATTGCTGTAAGGTGGAGAGTTCAGTAGCACGGCATTTGAATTGCCAGACTGGCAAATTACCTTTCTGGATTATTATATATCAACTATTTCATTTTTTTGTCACTTACAGACATGCCATCAAAAACTAATGAGCTAAGAATTGACCTAGTCTTTTTTTAATTGCGTCCTTAGCCTGGGTTCCAATAATTGTTTGGATTGTGTATTTGAACACTTGTCTGCCAGTATTTATTAAAGACTTAGGAAAAAAAATAAGGCTTGGTCTACACTAGAAAATAAGGTTGGTTTGACAACTGTGTTCCGAGTGTGTGAAAAATCCACACTCTTGAGTACTGTAGTTAAATCAAAGTTCCCATGTAGACAGCACTAGGTAAACAGAAGGATTCTTCCACTGACCTAGCTACTGCCTTCAGGGAAAAATCTGTTCTGTCGGTATCTTCACTGAAATGCTACAGAAGCCTGACTGTGCTATATGTGCAAAAAAGCCCTAAATAATAGGTGTTGAAAGACCTTATGGGTTTAAAGCTTGGCAAATTTCTTGAAGTGATTTGGGCTATGTAACACCACACTCTAGACACCAAAGATCATCTACACCAGAGCCTTAGGTTCACTTAAGGAAGGTTAAGTCAAGCTAGAGACTTCTGCAGCCACACTGGGCTTTTATTAAGTCAACTTAAGTGCTTCCTTAAGTCAACTTAATAACATCACCTCTTATGGTTGACTTAAAGCTTAAGTGTCTAAGTTGATTTAACAAGGTCCACTTTAAGTCAACTTAAAGTGGACCTTGTTAAGTCAACTTAACAGAGCCTCCATTGTAGACATAGTCCAAGGGCTGGAAGCCACTCTTATCTTTCAGCTTCAGCAAGAGAACTTTGCTGGAGGTTGGTTAGTCCATATATCAGTGCCTGCAACCCCAATCTGTCTTCCTTACTAGCAAATTTCTCATGCCTCTCCTAGCTCAGACCTTGCCCAGAAGGTAGAAGTCAGTGAACTCCAGCCCCAAAGCTCCTCAGAAATGTTTCTCTTCAATACACGCCTATCACTGTAGATTTACAAAAGCTGTTAAGTTTGCTGCTCTGTTAAACAATCAGTTTATTAATGTAATTGTGATAGGTACATGCTTCCCTTCAAACATAGCTATGAATTTGTTTACTGTAAAAGTAAATCATGTTTATTAAACAGAAGTCATAGAGTAAAGGAGATAAAAGTAGAAATGATTACAAGCAAATAAAAGTAAAAATGTGCATCTAAAAGATATAAACTTAATCTAGCAAAAAATAGTCCTTGTTGAAAATTGTTTCTCTCCCTCAGTCTCCTTTCTATCTTTTACTTGGCAGCCTGGCCAGTATCCATCACAGAGATCAAATCACATGGCTTCTTCCTTTTTGAAGGTGAAGGATAATGAAGGAGTCTTTCTCTGTTCCTTGTACCACTCAAGGGATTATTTTAGAAGTCAGGGAGCCTCCCTAGTTATTCACTCTCTGTGTTTCTTTAGGATGTAGTCATTAGTTAAAGTATAATTTGATGGGCCCCAGAACCCTACTAATCTCCAGGCTCCCTTCCTGTATTATCCAGACCCCCCTGATACATGTGCGGGCCCCAGCTCAGGTAGACATTTTTGAGCCCCACCGGCTCTTTCCATACACATAAAAGCCTCTAATCCACATGACCACAACCTTGTCCACTAGTGCCCACATCCAATCCCTCTTTCCACATGTCCTCCTTAGGCCTCATCCCCATTCCTTAAGATCTCCCCAAGTCTCCACTCCAGCCCTCCTAACCCTCCACACCCCAGTCTTTGCTCCATCCCCCCCTCAATCCCCCAACTCACTGTACACCTCCCCAGCTTCCTCTGTCCCCTTGTCCACATTCCCCCACTTTACCACCCTTCAGCCCCCAATCCCCTCCACACCTCTGCAGCCCTCCCTATCCCAAGCCCTTTTTCCCACCCAAGCCCACCTGCTGGCTCTCCTGGTCCCCACCAAGTTGGCCCAAGCCCTTCTTCCTCTATGCCCTTTTAGGGGCTCCAGAACCCCAGTCCCTAAAAATGGTGGGCCCTGGAATGGCATTCTAGTGCATTCTCCATACTTTAACCCCTGGATGCAATTGCCATTTTAATTTTCTGTTCGGGATCAGAATAACCACAGCTAGTTTGGCTTGATAGTTTTGTTTATTGCTAACATGTAAATTGAAATAAACCCATATTCCTTTATCTAGCACAGCTTTGTTCATTTCCTTTACCTAGGCTGGGCTATCTGGTCTTAAACTTGTTCTAGTGACGACATACAGAGGGAATCCTATCTTCATATATAATGTCAATACATCCATTTTACAATTATATCAATAACCAGTTTATTAGATTTCATATAATATCTTACATGATAACTTTTGGATAAATTCTGTGTTGTGTCATGAGTTGGTTGGGACTGCATTAAGGTCTCTCAGAGGCACAACAGGACCTTGTGGGTTTCAGTGACTGGTAAATTTCCTGATTTTATTTTGTATTTACCCTTCATGAAATACTATTCCCTGGTATTTAAAAGTACTTAAAAATTAAAGGCAATTCCATTTAAAAGCAAGCCTAACACCCCCCAACCCCCCAGCTAATGTGAGTAGTGGTATAAATTAGGGACTGCAAAACTCTCTCAAACTTAGGCTGGCAAATGTGAATGTTCTGTACCTAACACATACCTACCAGCTCCTGAAGACTTGACTCTGTTTTTATTCAGACCTTACTCAGGCAAAACTCTCATTGAAATATGTATGGGTTTAGGTCTCAGCAGCTCTAAAGTCTCTTTTTTGCTTTGAGAGAAGATGAGTCTCCACTAATATGCCCTTCACTCATTTCTGCAGCTGCCAAGGAAGTTAAGAAGAGATTTCTGCTACTTTGTTCTCTTATTATAGAGTCTTGCTTAGTCAAGGCTGAAATCCTGGCCACAATGAATTGGAGTTTTGCCATTGCTTCACTGGGTCCAAGATTTCAGACCATGTGTAGAACTGAGAGTCACTCGAGAGCAGGGGTTGGCAACCTTTGCCAATTCCCATGCTGGATCCTCCTCCCTGGCCCTCCGCTGGTGCTGGTGTCCCTCTCCACTGAAAAAGAGCAGCGGCCACCTGAAAATTCAGTGGTGGCCACTGCTAGAGAGAAGCTGTTCTGGGCTACTTCTTTCTGCAGCATGCCTGGGGCATGGGCATTGCAGGAACCCCTAGAGTCACAGCATCCCCCAAAAGAAGCCACCTAGGGTGGCTTTTAGTGGTAGAAGCAGCAATTCCTATGGTGCTGCAGAAGGTGCTATGTCCTGCTCTGAATGGCTTCCATGTTCCCTCTAGGACGATGATGCAGCTAAGCAAGTTCTGGATGCAGCTGAGCAAGTTCCCTGCTGGTTCCACGACTGCCACTGGGCCCCTTCCCTGCTGCCTGCTAACTCCCCCAGTGCATCCAACAACTTGCTGAGCTGCATCATCAGCTTAGAGGGAACACTGTAAAATAAACAAAAAACTAGAAAATAGAATTAGATTAGAAATATCTTTCTTTTCTACTCTCCAAATTCAGTGGAAGCCTGAGAGGCAGATTAGTACTTGGGTTCTTGTCACACTATGTCAGGGGTCCCAAACACGTGGCCCATAGGCCACATGTGGTCCCTAAAGCTATTCCTGTGGCCCACAATGACACCATTGTTACTAGTATTTGCAATATTGCTGTATGAAAAGGTTTCAGTGGTGCAGCCCCTGGGCTAACGTACTAGTCCTCATGCAGCCCTGTACTGGTCCTCATGCGGCCCTCATGGTGATTTGAGTTTGAGAGCCCTGCAGTATGTCAAACATTAGACAAATAAAAACTGTCATACAGTTTAGTCAGAACCAGACAGTAACCATCAATTAAACATACTTCTTAATTAAGAATTCATCCTGATCCTGTGATTTAACCTTTCCTGAAATTATAGAGCTTTTTATCAACAGGGAACTTATTGATATCCCTGTCTTTACTGCACACAGTTACTAATTTTGCTGCCCATATGACCAGTTTAGCAGAGGTTGGAAATTCAACCTGCCATTCATTGGAGCAAGTAGTTTCCTGTCTTTTTCTGACAGAACCCATAACAGAATATGTAAAAAGGAGGAGTGCAATTATACAGTGTTGTGAATAGCAAAGGAAAAATAGACTGAAAGAACAGATTTTCTGGTTTTGTTTTTCTGCTATGTTGCTGCTAATTTATTGCAATGGATTCTGCTTACAACCCTACACAGAGAACATTGTTGCAATTTGTGAAGTTATATTGAGCCAGAATGTTTACACATAACACTAAACAATCCATCATGAAAGAAACAAAGATGCATTCACATGAAATTAAGAATGATACACATTCTATGTATCCACACTACAGTGCTCATCTATTTCAGGAATGAAGAAGTTTAAAAAACTCCCTTAAGTGAAGTACATCCTTTCAAGATCCAAAGGGGCAGCTGTGTTAGTCTAGTTCAGTAAAACAAAGAAGGATCCTGTGGCACTTAAAGACTAACAATTATATTTATTGCATGAGCTTTTGTGAAAGAAAATCCCAGTTCATCTGATGGAGGAACTCAGAATGTAAGTCTGATAAAGTGAGATTTTCTCCCACAAAAGCTCCTGCAATAAATATAATTGTTAGTCTTTAAGTGCCACAGGACTCCTTGTTAGTTATACAACATGCTGGCTGCAAGCCGAGTTGCTATGCTGGCATCCCTTAGTGCTTACATCAGTAGCTCTGCGTGTGTGTGTGTGTGTGTGTGTGTGTCTGTCTGTCTGTTTGGAGGTGGCTCTGTGTGTATGTGTGTGGGTGGGGGGCCCACCCATGCAGGGGGAGGCACCTGTGCTGGGGGGCTCTGGGGCTAGCAAATTACACTTTAACCCCTGCAGCAGGGGTAGTTTACTCAACCCCTGGCCAAGAGCCTTCCCCACCCATCTGCGGGTTTCCCCGGTGGACCACCGTCCGGCTCCTTTCCCACCCACTTCCTGGAGTCCTGCGCACTTTCCCAGCTGACTCCCCCACTCTTTGCCCTGCTCCCCACTCTGACCCCCTAAAGACCCCCCTTCCTCTCAGAGCTGTAACTAGTCCAGGGTGAAGGGGGTAAAGCCCCAGGTGGGGAATTTTAGAGGGCAGAGGAGATGGATCTGGCTTCCCACAGCAGCTGAGGATGGATCCAGCTCCATTCCCAGCTGCCACATGGGACCAGATCCCTCCCCTGAGCCCCCTAAAATTCCACTGGCAACAATCCAGATCCACCCCCCTGCGACATGGTGGTGGCAGCAGAAACTTCCCAGCTCATCCAGCACCACTGGGGATGGATGGGGATTCCCTCGGCCTGCCAGGGGTGGCAGAAAGCTTCTGGCACCACTGGCAGGCTGCTGGGATCCAGATCCATCCCCAGCTGTCGCTGGATGAGCTGAGAAGCTTCCACCACCAAGGACATCTGGATCCCCCCCCCCCCGTGGCTTGCCAGTGCAGCAGAAGCTCCTCCGCTTGTCCAGTGGCAGATGGGGATGGATCCAGATCCCCACAGACTGCCAGTGGTGACAGAGGTGTTGCCTCTACCTACTCTAGGAAGAATGCTCTATACGTAACACATACTTGCCAAGTGTTAAGACATAATTATGCTATATTTATTCTATCCAGAATATCAGCTGATATATTAGGTGTATGTAAGCTTTTGGTCCCTATTAAAACTGTACAGATTTTATCCTGCCTTTTATCTCTACGGAGACATTATCTTCTTAGACACTGGAATGAAAATATGATATAGCTTTATATAGTTAGCATTTTGCATTTAAGAATAGCTTATAACATTTGCACAGCAGGAAGTCAATTTTCTAGTCTATTGTTAAAAAGAGATGTAGCAACTGCAGGTCAAATTCCTCTCTCATATTTGCAATTCATTGAAATTAATGGAGCTTAAATGCATATTTTTACGCTGGAAGGTGTTAAAAGCTGCTATCAAGGAGGTCTTTGGTCATTAGAAAATCACCCACCTATTTAAAGCCCATGGATGTGTTGAATACCCTTCATTCAGACGGAATAGAAGGAACAATTAAGTGCTTTTTACATAATGAACGAGGAGCCCCGTGGCACTTTTAAAGACTAACAAATGTATTTATTGGAAGAGCTGTCATGGGAGAAAATCCTACTTTGTCAGTGGGATTTTCTCCCATGACAGCTCTTGCAATAAATACATTTGTTAGTTTTTAAGTGCCACAGAACTCAATGTTTGTTTTGCTGAATCAGACTAACACAGCTGCCCCTTTGGAACTTTTTTACATAATGATAGCTGAAGACAATAGAAACCTCTATCAGTCACTACACCACACAGCAAAGTCTGAGTAAGAGCTAGCTCATGTAGAAAAAGGAGTGGGAATCCCTGGAACTGGTGGCAAACTCAAGGTCTAAGCCTAAGGGACTGCTTGGCAACCTGAATGTGTATGATAAGCAGAAAGCCTGCTGAAAGAGAGCAGACAGCAAGAGAAGCAAGCAGTCTGACTGTGTTGTTGAGAGGGAGCAGAAAGAACAGTGTGTGCACAGACATGGCTGGAAAAGCAGATTTATAAATTGTAAGCAAGAAAACTGCCTGTACACAGTTTTGTTTATGTTCTTTGTGTATAAGCTGGATTCTACTGGCTCCTTCCATAAATTTCTCCTCCTAACTAAATCCCCACTCCCACCCCTGCAAGACCCTGAATATCAGCTGTCAAACCACTTAGCCAAAGAAACAACACGTTTGATTGCAGAATTTGCCTGTAAAGAAATACCAAGGCATATGATATAGTCTTTATAATAACATCTGATCTGTGACTGTATTATATCATCACAAATGATACTAGCCTCAATATTTCACTCATTTATTTCTCCTAAAAGTGTCTTTAAATATCTTTTCATGACCTACAGATGCCCACCTCCTCTCATATACAAAACCATTGCCATCTCTACATTCAGCCTGTTAGCCCTGCAAAAACATGCACACTTATTTAAATCTTCAAGTATGTGAGTAGTCACATTAGCTTCAGTGCAGTGGGATTACCCTTAGGAGTAAAACGAAGTAAATGAGTGTCTGCAGTTTCATAGTTTTAGGCCTCAGTTTAGCAGAACACGCAAGCAAATGCTTAACTTTAAAAATATCTGACCTGTCTTATTAAAATAATGAGGCAAAAGTCTATACTTAAAGTTAACCACTTGCTTACTTGATTACTAGATCAGAGCCAGTGTGCTTAATATCTTGCAAGAAGAAACCGATAATTAAAAAAGGTGGGATAACCTACTTACTTAAATTTAAGTATATGTTTAAGTGTTCTGCATCTCTCCCAGGGACGCAGTTATTGTACGAATGAATTCAGTCTTCCTTATAATGCTTAGATGAGGTACTCAGATGTGTACACGTCTAAGTAGAGTAACCATATGACTGTATCACCAAAATCACTGTCCTTGTTTAAACTATCCTCTTTTTATTTTTGTCACCTTCACTAGATATACTGTCCAGCAAAACATTAAGTGTAACTTAAAGCAGATGGATAATGAAGCTTTAAGCAGATGGACATGGGATTTCAAGAAGGAGGCAGTGTTGCATGGTGGCTAGAGTACTGGACTGGGATTCACGAAATGAGGACTGTATACCGGCTGTACCACTGACCTGTGGGTGACCTTGGGCAAATCACATCATGGCTCTATATATCAGTCTCTTCATCTGTAAAACTGAGATAATAATATTGATCTTCTTTGCAAAATGCTTTGAGATCTACTAATGAAAAGCACCATATAAAACAGGGGATAGCAACCTTTGCCAGCCCCCATGCTAACTCCTTCTCCCCAACCTTCAGAAAATACCAGCAGCACCATCTACCAAAAAAGTGGCTGTTGCCTGAAGATTTGGCAACAACCATGACTGGAGTGGGGGAGAGGGTTCCCAGGCACACCCCAGAAAGAAGCTGCCTGGAACTACCCCTCTCCATGGCATGCCTGGGGCAGGGGTACCCCTGAGGTGCCAGGGCACTGCTGCTTGCTTTTCTGGGGCAGGAGTGGCATTTTCAGTGGAGGACTCTGAATGCTGCTCCCAATTAGTTTGTGTGCCACTGCTGGCACATGTGCTGGGGGTTGCTGATCCTGATATAAGAGCTAGGCATTATTGCATGCAAGTGTTTGCACAATTAGTAACATGCTTTCTACCGTAGCTGCCTAAAACCTATGGCCCAGTGTGTAGAAGAATATTTTTTATAGATCAGTTACAGGTTTAACTCACGACTGACGACTGGAATACCATTTGTTATACTTATTGCTGAAAGGTAAGAGGAAGCCTTTCTGAAACCTTAGCATGACTAACAGACCAGGAAGAGAGGGGAAGTCAATCATGGGGGAAGTCAAGAAGTAAACATGCCCCTGTGCCCTCCTGACTTAAGTGTTTTCCACAGCATGTGGTTTTACAAAACACATGCACACTTATTTAAAACTTTAACTACGCAAGTAGTCACATTAGCTTCAGTGCAGAGGGATTACCCTTATGAGTAAAATGGCAATAGTTAGCTATTGCTATATAGCTGATTAACTGAAGAGATGACCCCCCCCCCCCAATTGATGGAGAATTCTCTACCTGACGGGCAGGAGATCTCCACAGTTAATTTAGCTTCTGCTTAGCAAGGTGATGTTATGTTGTTGTGGTGTGTGTGTGTGGGGGGGGGTGTTGTCTATGTAGTACTAAGAAACTGGATATAAATAGACAGTGATCTAAACTTGATGAACATTTAGACACTTCTCAAATTCTCCCATAGACAGAAGGCTGGTCACTAAATATCTACAAAAAAAGCAAGGAGACTTGTGGCACATGAAGACTGACAGATTTATTTATCCCATGAGCTTTCGTGGGAGAAAATTCCGTTTCATCAGACGTTTTGAAGAGGGGGAACTTACAGAAGGGGATGAAAATAAATGCAGGGGAGTGTAAGAGATGGGATCAGGTCATACTGCAACAGCAAATCAGAGCATTTGTAAGGATTTAAACTCTAGGAACCAGCACACATAGGGAGGGTGAAGTCAAATTACCTGTTGTAATGTGAAAAGAAGACTTCAAAGAGAAACAGCTGAAATTCAACTAATATGCAGATTAGATCGTGTGAAAGTAGGGCTGAATCATGACTATGGATTCTTTTCTCCTTGCTTTTTTTGCTTTAGTAGACAAACACAGCTGCCAAAGGAATAGCCGTGTTAGTCTAGTCAAGCAAAAACAACAAGGAGTCGTGTGGCACTTTAGGACTAACAGATTTATTTTTCTCATGAGCTTTCATGGGAGAAAATCCCACTTTGTCAGATGCTTCGAAGATGGGAAACCTTACAGAATGGAACTAGATATCTACACTTATTCATTCAAGATGTCCTTAAGATCCTAGGTAACTATGAAGCTGCAGTTAATTTGAGGGTGTTCTACTAATATGTTGTGGACATGTGTAAATGCTGGAGACTAATTAAAGTAGGAACTTTAGGTGAAAGCACCATTGTTTGCTTGCAACAACTGTCATTCAGCTAGAGGGCTGTGTCCATTTACTTATTTACTGCCACCACTTCACAAAGAGTAAAGTTACTAGGAGCTTTGGATTCAGCAAAACTCTGGGTAACAAGTCCTGCAAATAATTACATATGTGTATAACTTTAGACATGTAAATAATGCCACTGAAAATAATGGAGAAGGGTCTACTCATGAATTAAGTTAACCAGCAGTTCACAGGATCAGGGCCTCTGTCTTTATATTCTTCTTACATCATCTTTAAAGCCTCTAGCATGAGAAGTGCTGATATTTTATTATATAAGATCAAAGTGCAATGATTCTCATAAAAATATATGCCAGCTATAGAAATGGATATGCCTTTGTTTAAAGAAAGGTTTAGAAAAAGAGACTTCAAATCAAGATACTTAACATCGTGGATTTGTAAATAGTATAACTTACAGTCACTACTTTTAAATTCACCTGTTCACCTGTGGTTGATAGGATATTTTTTGCTTTAATCATTTTTCATAAACTCATGAACTCACACAGAAAAATGATGAAAGAAAAAATCCTATCAACCACAGGTGAATACTTTTCACAAAGTGATCATTCCATATCTAAGTCCTTTTCCTCCAAGGAAATCTCCACAATGCCTTCAAAAGACAAATCAGCAACTTACATTCATAACTCTGCTGGACATTAAAATAATGGATTTAACAGATACACTAATTGTATGGATCATTAAAATAATTCTGTTATGCACACAGCTGCCTGCTAACCTTCTGGAGACATGTTACTTATTTAATTTTAAGATGAGTGCAAGGGACTGGACTTAATGACCTCTCATAGTCCCATTCAGTTTCTATGTCTCTTACAACTTGGAGGAGACCTCAACCATGTATATTCAGCAATCTGTTTGCATTTAGTTTGGACACATTGGTTACCTTTCCCAGACATAAGGAAGAGCTCTGTAAAGTTCAAAAGTTTGTTCCTTCAACCAACAGAATTTGACCCATATAACCTCATCTACTATAACCTCACCTCATATCCTGGGGCAAACATAGGTACAAGAACATTGTGAAGTCCAGGGTTGTCAAACGCATTTGCTATGATGGGCCAGATTTGACTTAAATGTACTTTGACTGGGCCGTACGTAACATACATCAAACTAAAAGGACACTCTCGTGCCATTGCAGAGCACTGTATGTGAGACTGAGCACTCTGCAATACCACTACTCTGTTAGGGAGAGAGTATGGTCCCTTAGAGCACAGTCACAGGCCAGATGGAAAGGGTTCAAGGGTCACATTTGGCCTGTGGCCCACATTTTTGACACCCCTGTTCTAAACAGTTTATTTTAAAACTATTATAGCAGTAGCTGTTACTGTTCTTTTAGTTAAACATATGTCAACATTTCCCATTGCCATGGATTTATAACCCTGTTTTAAAAATGGGCTTTAGGCTAAAATTTGGCAGATCAATTTCTGAGTTTTGATTTTTTTTTTTAACAGAACACATTTTCTATAGCTTATCTTTTTTTTATTAAACAACATTTTTAAGTTTAACATATTGTCTGCATGCTGCATTTGATATTTTTTTTAAATGTTACTGAGCTACTAATGTTTCAGTAACGTGTTCAATGGGGTGTCAATGGAAGCAAACAAATGCAAAATAGAGTGGAAAAGTCTCAAAAATCTGCCAGAAGGAAAGAAACGGCCTGCTATGTTTTCTTCTTGCCCCTGAGCCCATGGCACTGATGTTGTACAGGCAGGTTGCTGAGAGCCATTCAACCAAATTGCAGACCCTGAATATGATGGAAAACACTTCAGATCAGGATGTGAAAGAGCATCACTAGCCATAGCTCTTATGGCCCATGGAGATCTTTATGACCCTAGTCTCTTGGGCTGAGAATGGTAGGATTTTAGGGATTGCAGGAAGTAGGAGGGTGCAGAAAATGGGTTCCAGGAAGATGTCTTCTCTTATTCTGTAGCAAAATTCACTCAGAAATAGATAGGTAACAGAGCAGAAATCAATACTGTTCAAAGCATCATTTACTTCACTTCTGTAACTGTATCATCCTTAGAGGAAGAGGAAAACATAATTACCATCTGAGAATGTGCTTCTTGAAAGGCGTCAGTCAGGCAAGTGGAACAGCCAACATATTTCCAGAATAGAGATGGGTGGATTTTTTTAAAATGATTTATTTTCTGAAAAATATAGTTTTGTTTGACCTCAAATTATTTGTGAATTTGACACATTTCCTATATTGTTTTGGTCTTTTATTTTCTTTTCCCCCAGGCTGAGTTAAGAAAATGGAGGAGGAGGCCCTTATCATTTTTAGCCCAGTAATTGATGTATTAATGTGGGATGTGGGAGACCCAGAGTCACATTTGGATTTTGGGACAGGTATTCAAATCCAGGCCTCTTTGAGTTCCATAATCACCAAACTGAAGATTATAAAGGAGGATGCTGCCACTGCCACCACCGGAACCGCCCCCTCCTCTAGTCACTTTGTGAATCTGACCCTTTAAAAATACCTGGAGACAAAACAAAGGCAAACAAATCATTTTCTTGAACGCAAAATAGTCATTTCTGGTTTGCCAAAATTCTGAAAAGTTTAGCTTTTGACAAGCTGAACCATTTCCCCCAACTATTTCTCAGAATACCAGCAAACCAAAATTGATTTGCCTAGCTCTACTGCATCTGTTTTCTGTAGGATCTCCTTTTCCATGCAGCTTCTGGACAATGCCTCTTGCTTTTTTGAGAAGATGGTAACTCTTTATTCTTGAGGGACTGAGAAATAAAGCTAACAATATATATTTAAAACTTGTGAATTTCTCTGAAGGAGGAAGGAATATAGGCCTAAGTCACTGTGCGCTGAACTTTTAGAAAAAATCACATCAGTATTAACTTTTTTGCACTCTTCATTCTCGAGTGGAAAAGTAAGTCTATGAGGTCTTATGTCAAAGAACTGTAAAATGATTCCTGTGGAGTAATGAAGGATTATTACAATCTGTCCTGTACACAGTATGCAGTTTTACAGGTTGTCTAGATATATGATTACATAGTGGATTGCATGAGCCAGTGTTGTGACCCTCAGAAAAATAGATACTGAATATAGAACATGGTGTTTCCTTTGTCATTTTATACAAATGGAGAAACCACAATTTTTGTAATTGTTTAACATATATTTACATTTTTCACACATCTGCCTGATGGATTCATTCATCAGACAGATCTTATAAATTGCCCAGCCATGTAGAGTTAATATTTTAATACTGCATCCAAAACTGTCTTAGGAATTTTATAGATGAAATAAGATATTTGAAAATCTTTTCACAAACATATATGCATGTACGTGTGTGTGTGTGTGTGTATACACACACATATACGTACATGCATGCATAATTTTTGTATATGAATATTAAATATTTAAAAATATCTCAATAGGGTAAACAAAAACATTTTTCAGCCTTCTATAGTAATTGCTCCAATATTCTTCTTCATCCCCTTTGCATCTCAACCCAGCCTTGTTACCATATCCTCTAGTGGACTGCTAACTTTCCTAATAATTGCCCATTACTTCCCATGCTCTGGGGGCAAGGGAGCTAGAGTGAAGTGAAGGTGGCCACCCACTGATATATATGTGGGTGGCCTACCTAGGGGGAGGAATATAAGAACTATGTGGGAGGATAAGCTAGGTGGTAAACAGTGCCTCAAAGCCATGCCATCAATGAATCATGTTGCTAAAACGCATAGATTTAGGAAACAGTGACAATAATTAATCACTAGAATCATTTACCAAGGGTTGTGGTAGATTCTCCATCACTGGCAATTTTGTTCTTGTTGTAAAAAAACAGATGTGCTCTGATTCAAAAGGAATTATTTTTGAAGAAGTTCTATGGGCTTGTCTTATACAAGAGATACGACTAAATGATAATGATAATGGTTCCTTCTGGTCCTGGAATCTATGAAAAATTTCCTTGTATACTGTGAATATCCCTAAAGTGATGTCAGTATATGGTTTTATCCCAGGCTTCTGTGATCGAAGTATGTTGGACTGTGTCAGGCAACAGCCATTATTTCAATAAGAAAGAATGTTAACTGACATAAACTGACAAACAAACATATTTCAGTTTTGTCCTTTGGCCACCTGCATTAGGAATGCTCATACTTCAGAATCAAATGGCATATTCTTCGCTTTTAATTTGATGATTAATTTCCACAAATTTTGTGAGTTATAATTTTGTTTGCATAAAAATTTATAAGATCAAACAATGTTTGTTTTATATTGATTTTAATTATTCTTGTACAAAAATTCATGGCACACTTGGATAGTTCTCACAGCACACCAGTGTGCCACAGCACACTGGTTGAAAACCACTGAGCTAGAGTAAGGTATAGTATGTTGATCCCATTTTCTGATAATACTAAGTGTAAGCTGCTCACTGTATAGAGAATCAAACATATGCTGCGTCCTGATCAAGTAAATGTTGGCAGCAGCACCTTGTACTCATTTTCAACATAGTGTTTGTTTTAAGTTGTTACTTTTGCATGCTAAGAAACTGTGCATCAGTTTGTGGTATCTTGTGAGGAGGTTATTTTGGTTGCTTTCTCTTACTAAAAAGTCACAAGCTCAGTCAAATTTTATCATCTCTAACTTTTGATGCATGATTTTTTAGAGCTTTTGCAAGTATCAGAAAGTATGTAATAAGGTGAAGTTAATGAAGTATGTGGCAAAATATGCCACAGGCTTTAATCTAGAATTTCCGCACACAGTGGCTTCCAGAATGGAGTATGCAGCAATTGGTAAAATCAATATTTTCAATTGCCAGGCAGTCTGTGTTAAATGTTAATGGAATAATATAGCTATGTCATCTAACGTACACACTGCAAAATGAATCTATATTGATATTCATGCAGTAAAGATGAACTTCTAGTGAGAGTGTATGGATATTAAAAAAGCTGAAATGTCACTAAATATTTCCATCTAATAAAGAAATACAGTATCACTAAAAACTATTTGGTGTCCCTCATAAGTGGCCTCCTTTGAGATTAGGCTTCTGAAAAGAATATATAATGTTGTAAAAATGTTAAGTGTGTGGAATATAAGCCAACAGCTTGTGTGTCGGATGAAGAAAATTTGTTGGATGTGTCACAGCTCCAAGCTTGCACTGGAGATGTGAGGCTATTAAAATGCTTTCATATATGAAGCACTCTCAGACTTTAAAATGCCTTTCTTACATTTAGACACAGTGATGTCCTTTTTTTTAATTTGAGTCATATTACATAAAGATTCATAACAAAATCTTTATGTACAATGCATGATATCTATGAGGATTTGAAAATAATTTGTACTGCCAAAAGGATGTACAACAAGCTAGCTTAGATAGTAAACTGCCTATCACCCAGACTACAAAATAGTTCATAACTACTGATATTTATACCTCACTATATATACTATATGCATAATATAACACTGAAATGCCATGTACAGGGGCTGTCTTAGGGATTCTGGAGCTCTGGGCAAAGGTCAAGGATGGCCCCCACAATGCCTCCTGGAGGACCCCATCCTTTCCTTTTGCCCCCCACCAGACCCCCATGGTCCCCCCACTAGCCTCACCAGGGGCCCCACCACACTCTGGGCAACTAGCCACTGTGCCTGCCTGCCCACTAAGACCACCTATGGCTACGTGGAACCTTCTGGGAAAGTGAAAAATTAAGGAGTGAAAAAGTGTTAACTGAATCATCTTAAAGTAAATGATACTGGCTTGTGTGGTCACAAAGGATGCACCTTTAGACTGAAGCTTAATAAACTGAGAAGTTTTCCTGTAAATTATCAAGATTCAACAGATCAAATATTTGGGTTAATAAAATGATAATCTGGGTCAAACCCAGGTCAGTAGTAAGTTAACGTTTATAATCTACTTGATGTCACAAAGGCATAGAAACTACAAAATACATGAAGCATTGGTCCAGATCGCTAAGCTTCATATTATTAGCATAGATATTTAAGTTTCTGCAAAGTATTTTGAGATTAAGGTCATGATTCTCATTTAGGCTAAAGTGCCAATTCACCATTCTACCAATGATAATAGGCCTTAAAATGGGTATAAATTGCATGAGACTAATTTACATTGCCAGAGTGGAGTAAAAAGACCCTAGTGAAATGAAAATCATTCTCAAATACTTTCTAAGTAACCAACAAACTTAGAGCCATATTTTAAAAAAATAGCAGCCTAAATTATGCATATAAATTTATAAGTGCAACAAGCATGTTTAGGAGTCATAGCCTATATCTCTGGTGTGCCCCAAAATGGCATATGTAGCCATCTCTTTGTGTCCACAAAAATGCATCTTTTCATTGGGACAGTTATGATCCACAGTGCCTATTTGCTTGCACAGCTACTGAATGTTTGTACAAAATAGATATACATGGTTGATAGATTCAAATTTTCCAAGTGCAAATTAATCACCTTGTCTTGGGTGGACTAGGCCCAGAGGCCTGCTGCAGGAGGCCTCAGGGTGCTGCCACATCCATCACAGGAAAGTGATGCTAAGCCCTCCGAGTGACCTAGAGCAGTGTTTCTCAGCCAGTCTTCTGTGGAACATTGGTGCTCCTTAGACATAGGACAGGTGTTCCTTGACCCATGCTGACCCCCCCCCCATTGGGGGGGAGGGCTGAGGAAGAAGGTGCAATTTAATGTCCCAGTCACAGCAAAATTTCCAGCTATATGTCAGCAAATGTTGATGCACCCCTGGAAGCTTTGCTGTGAATGGGGCACTTATCTCCGTGACTATTACCAGTTTTTTGGAGAATGTTTTCATCAGATGTTCTGCATAAAGTAATTAATACCTTTAGGTGTTCTCCAGTCCACAAGATTTTGAGAAACACTGACCCAGAGAGATGGCACAGGAAGCAGCCAGTCACAGTGAGGTTGCAAATTTGCCAATCACAAGATTTCAGGCTAGTACAAAAGGAGCTGTTGAGCTAGAAACAGTCAGTTCCTTGCTGGAGCTACGGGGCTGGTGGTGCTCCTGGATGGCCAAAGGGAAATAAATCAAAACTGACAGCTCAGTCCTGGCAGGGTCTTGGAGAGCAAGAAAGAGCTATAACTCTGAGCTAAGAGTGAAGCACCAATAGAAGCTTGAGGCTATGAGGAAGTGGTCTGGGAAACTGGAAGTGATTTTGCTAAAGCGACGTAGCAATGCTGGCTACTATTCCTGGGGTCCCTGCACTAGAGTAGTGGGGTGGGCCTGATCCTTCCCCCATTGGCAATAGGTGAAGAGCCCTGCAATTGAACAGTAATAAACCTTCAGAAGGAGATCTGAACTACATTGCGGCCCAGCTAGAGACCTGGGGCCAAAAGGGTCCAGAGAGAGTAAAACCAATGCCTCTAAGGTGGAAGCCCAGAGGGTATGGTCCAATACCAGGATTGTGATTGATTAAAGATTATAAACCTACCCAAGCAGAAGGGGCACTTGCTAGAGCTGGGTGTTACGTTATTACACATCTCCATTTGAAATTTTGCCCTGATGACTAATTATTGACATTAAGCCCTCAATTCAGCAAAGGATTTGGATTATTTAAAAAACATAAATAATCCTATTAAAGCCAATGGGTAAGTACTTGGTTGTGCTTAAACAGCATGTTTAAGTACTTTGTTGAATCAGGGTCTAAGAAATGAAAAGGGTATCATCCACCTCTCAGATACTGAGAGGAAAGGCCTGGCTGGGATCTGGGCTTTCTTCTCCTTTTGTCCATTCTGCTTTTCACCAAGGAGGATGTGTGATGGTTGACTTAGTGTTGCTTTAGAACACTGTTTGTTTTTTCAATCTTTTTTTCTCGGGACCCGCTTGAAAAAAGTCATTTATGCCCACGACCCAACAATTACATCTTTGAGCAATACTTTCCAGTCCTTCACTGGTGGCAGCAGGGGACACTGCAACCCAGTACTGGGTCCCGAACCATGGTTTGAAAATCATGACTTTAGAGCACTAGCTTCTTTGGCAGATATCATGAGAGGTTTTGAAACAGGCATGACTTTTTACCATGGGTCATCAGGTAGAATGAAGAACATCTGTGCCTTCTTCTATATTATAGGACATATATTCAGTGGTGGCTGCTCAGAACAAGAATTCTGTATGTTCAACCATCTAATAAATACAATTTCATTGGTTGAAAGGCATGACAATATTACATAGTTTGAAGCAGACAAGTGTCTCACAGGCACGAATGAAGAGTTGAAAAAGTCCTTCTTAAGCAAATGTCTAAAAGTATCCCATATGCAGCCTCCTCTTTTGAATTTGGAGGCTTATCATGGCACATTGTAAAATCATAAAAGCTGATAATGTATTGAATAGCCGTGCCAAAGATGCAGCTTAGAGATATCTTGTGTTTGAAACCAACCCATACTGTGGCTGAGAAAGAGACGAAAAGCTGCAGAGACCATCAATAATAGGTTCAAGAATGAATGCTCACAACAATATTGAATTGCTGGGGAGCATCTACATCAGTGGTTCCCAACCTTTTTTTTTCTGCCACGGCACACCATGCTGTGTGGTTGCTCGTGGCTTCCAGACCCCGCTGCTGTGGGCAGCCCCCCAGCCAGGGCTGGATTCTGCCACTGTTGGCAGCCCCCGGACCATGGTCGGGGCTATGACCTGCTGCCACTGGCAGCATATCAAAGGGGTTGCCCCGGCACACTGGTTGGGAACCACTGATCTACATGGCAGCTGGTGGTGTAATTTTCAGCATGGACAGAAGTACATATGCTAATTTTGGTAAAACAAGTATGTTTAAAAGAAAAGTGTAGATGTGACGGTGAACATGCTACCTAAGTACTTTCTGAGGATCCAGGATTGTGCTCAGGTGGCTAGCTTGCACTGCTGATAGTATCCTGCTATTTTTAGTGAATTAGTTCAAGAAAACTGATCACAGGTACATCTATTCACTCTAAAAGTACACCCCCAGCTGCCATGTAGAGGTACCCAA
Source organism: Podocnemis expansa (assembly GCA_007922195.1). Classification (NCBI taxonomy): domain Eukaryota; kingdom Metazoa; phylum Chordata; order Testudines; family Podocnemididae; genus Podocnemis; species Podocnemis expansa. The sequence goes on from ML681966.1 coordinate 1,273,286, forward strand.
AGAACATGGGCATGGTGAGGCATATTCAGGCTGGTGTTTATAATTAATTTCAGAAATTATAATGATTTAAACATTTGTCTTGTCTCCTTACAATGAAGAGTGTATTGCATATGCAGTGCTTTCTGAAATAGTGAACGGGTGCAAACAGAAGCTGCTCTAACTTGCAACAACCTTAATAAAGCTACCTAGGGGCTTCTGCACAGCCCAAAATGGCCATAGCACTCCATCCATGCTCCAGATATGCCCTTTCTTCCTTCTCTTGGCATGACCCTCTCCTTTGTGTTACAGAATGTAGCAGCATAAACACATATGTGCAAATTCACATGACAGTTTGTCCTTTATAACTCCTGCAAACAAGCAGAGTAGGACTTAGAATCTACCACAAATCTGAAAGGCTATGTCTACACTTAGCCTGTTAATTTGAATTGACTGAATTCGAACTAGTCAATTTGAACAAATAATTATTAGTTTGAATTCAGTCAATTCAAACCGACATGGCCACACCAGAAACTCCAGTTCAAACTAATATGTTCCCTGAACCGGACTTGCTAATTCGAATTGGAGGAGCGGCACCATGGGAGGTATGGCAACATGGGCCCCAAAAGGGGCCATGCCATCACCCAATCCCCTGCTGGACTCCAGCCCTGGGAGCCTGGCACACGAAAAAGCATCTGCTGCCCAGATCTAGCCTCACCGGGGCTAGAGCTGGGCAGGGGGTGCTTTCCCCCATCCCAGGCACAGAAGACAGAAGCCTGGCAGAGGATGTTTTCCCTAGTCGCTCCCCCACACACAGCACAATGGGGCCGGGGGAGAAAGGATTCTCTTGGTCTGTGCTGTCAGCGCAGGGCCAGGAGAATCCTTTCTCCCCCGACCCTGCTGCAGTGTTAGCACCTGGCAGGGGGAATTCCTCCTGTCTACACTTACAGCGCGGTGAGTGGGGGAGAAGGAACCCCGCGTTGAGCTGGGATCCCTTGGCTGTGCATGGGGATGGGACCCCTGCACACAGATAGAGCTCTGCTGGCCATGTGCAGGGAAGGAAATCGCATGCGCGTTTGGGCTCCCCCTGTCTGTGCACAGGCACAGGGACCCTTGCGCGTGGCAGGAGCCCCACTGGCTGTGCAGGGGGAAGGGACCCCCATGCACACTAATGGAGTCCTGCCACATGTGGGGGTCCCTCCCCTGCACACGGCCAGCGGGGCAGCCCCTACACGCGGTGGTTCCTTCCTCCACCCACGGCCAGTGAGGCTTGCGCATGGGATGGGATCCCTGTCCCCGGCCAGGGGACAGGAACCTCATTGCCCCCAGCCTGATCTGGCTGGAGGATGGGATGGAGGCACCCTTTGGGGCTGCTGGTTCCAGGTGCTGAAGGGCTGGTCTTCCTTCCAGGGTGCCATGCACCTTGGGAGGAAGGTCAACCCATGTCAGTTCGAACTCACAGTAAGTTCAAATTGACATAGCTGCACTGGGTCAATTTGAACTACTGGGTTCAAATTGACCCGGACTTCGACGTCAAATGAGGTTTGACCAGTCTGAAGTCAGCTTTCATCCATTTGACCAGAGGCATTTCTCAGTCTGAATTGAGGAAAGTAAGTGTGGCCGTGCATTTAATTGAATTCTAATTGATTGTCATCAATTCAAATTCAGTTCTGATTGTTGTAGACATACTTAAATAGACCCAAACTATGCTTCCTTAGGATGAGGAAGCCCAACTGTCTGTGTTTGGCAGTGCTGCATTAAACAACTAGGCCACATAGCCATCTAGTAGCTTTCATTGTAGCTAAGGTGCTGTTTTAGAACATAGGAAAGCTGAACTCATTTCCTGACTGCCACAGACCTCCCATGTGAAGCTACAAAAGACTAAAATAATGAAGACAGCATCATGATTCTTTTCTAGAAACATTGTGAGCTTGTTCCTTTTTTTAATCAAAATCTGTAAAAAAAAAAAAAAAAAAAAAGAGGTATTTTCCAGGTTGACACATTATTTGCATTCTGGTTTCCTGTAGGGATGCCCCACAAACTTGGAATGTTTAAATGAAGGAAATGAAGCTAGAATAACTGTGGGTATTTTGTTTTGTTCTGCATACTAATGGTTTGGAATTAATCTCATGGACTTTAATGCCAGAGTCATTTCTAAATTTCATAGTTTCTCTCCTAACACAAGACACTGAGGCAAAAAGAATAGTGGTTTTTTAGGGCCTGATCCAAAGCCTGATTGAAGCCCGGGGAAAGATTCTCATTGACCAATGGGAATTGGATCAGGCCCTTAATCAAGTCTGCATATTGTAAGCTTTGTTTTCTGGGCTTCTTGAACTTATCCAAAGATACTGTACCATTTTCTGATGTGCAAAACATTCTGTGGCAATTGTAAATAACTATAAGGGTGACAAAAAGCTACCAGTTCCCCTCTGGACTGCAATAGTTTTCAGATAACAGGTTCCAGTGTAGTAGCCCTGTAGTGTCAATGGAACCAGGCAGATAATGATCAGAAGGGCTGATTCAAGCCTTGACTGAAGTTAATAGATTTATACTGGTGTGAAACTAGTGTAAGAGCAGAATCAGTAACTCTAAATCTATGGTATGACATTGGCATGTGATTCCCCTGGACATTTACACATGCCCAGCATAGCTCTCATGAGTAACAAACATTAATATCAGTGTAGCTATGACACCATGGGTACTGGCAGCAGAGGCATGGCTGAGCCACACAGTATACATGACCACTGGTATCAGCCTAAGAATGATGTGGTTTTACTTTTTAGGATTTGTCTCCAAATGTTTTAAACTTTACTTTCTTAACAGTGCTTGCATAGACCTTGATTCAACAAAGTTCTTAAAAAATCATTAATTTTAAATATGTGGCCTCCAAAGCATTTATGGGTTTACTCATATGCATAAAAATAAAGTATATGCTCAAATGTTTTGCTGACATAGGGCTTTAGCTTGCAGCTTTACAGAAGGTAAAATTAATACTCTATAACAGAATAGATTTTGAATTGTATGTTTAAAACCTTTTCAGCTACTATTGTTTGCTTAGAAACAGTTTTGTGTGATGTTCATATCACACTAGGTCATTAATTGGAAAACTACTTTAGTAAAGGAAAGACTTGGAAACTTTAAAATACCACAGTAAACCTGCATGCTGTAGGTAATGGGGAAAAATGAAGAATGATAGCTAGGGGCTGATTCTGACAGATGGATATGTACAGTTTGTGCCGACAGTTATTTGTGCCTGCAGCCTATTGGCTATACAAATACGAGATGGGCCTCTGCAAATTTAATATTTGTATGTGCATATGGCTGGAGGAGCACATCACTGACACATACATTCACAAATATGTGATTTGTATGTGTGCATATTGGAGATTTAAATGCACTCATTTTCCAAATTCAGGCTCTTAAATTGCTGTCTGTGATTTTTATTCTCACCCACAATTTGCCAATGATCATTTTCATGATTTAGGAACTTCTGCTACATTTCAAGCATTACAAAGAGTACCCTGTAGAATGTGGGAACATATCTTTTTAGAACATGAATTTTAAGGCTGATCTGTAAACATTATTTATGGAAGATACATTTCTTCTGTCTGGGCATGCATTCCTATTTTTCTCAATTACAGTATATATGACATTCTGCCCATCATACATCTTGTACTTCTTCAGGGGACAAATTCATCCATGTGGCCAGTCTATTTTAAAAGTGAGGTATAAGTACTTGGATTTTACTATAATGCTATGGCAATGTTAAAACCTTTATAACATAGCAATGCTTTCAAAGTATATGTTTTATCCCAAACAGACTATAGTATGATAAGCACACCATAGAGCCATTAAATGGATCGGCAAGTGGTGAAAACATTTTAGAATAAGCCAAGAGGCTTGATTTAGAAGACTGGGTTAAACAACATGATTTTCAATAATGCTGGAGAATTGTGGTGATATCAAGCATATATCCAGGGGAACTGGGATGTTTGCAGTTTGTACAGCTGCTGTTGCGCTGAAGCTGCTCAGAACCCATTTGAGAGCAGAATACAAACACAGAGCTTTATTGTGATTTGTTGTGATTTATTAAAAAATCTTAAATTTTCTCATAAATCAATGTCTTCTTGTTTTTTTTTTTCTATACAGGTGAGAGTTGCTAAAAAAAAATAACATATGGCCCTGGTTTATAGTTACAATGAGCCTAGAGATGCAGGATGTAATTGTAAACAACATCTGTATCTTCAGCTAAAGTGCAGTAATGATACTTACTCTGATTTTCTACAGTCTTCTAAATCAAGAACAAAATGTTCCTCAGTCCTCTAATTTCCGTATTCTCAAAATGATTATAAAAAGTGGAAAGAAAACCAAAATTGTGATTAAAGTATTTTGTAAAACTATAGGACTGTTGCGGTGATTTTATCAAAATTTTTTCCTGGTATGAAACACTATATAAAGTAAAACAAGGATATATGTATTTACAGCGCTATTTATTTCCATTTAAAGACAGGTTATAGAATAATAGATTCCAAGACCAGAAGGGGTCATTGTGATAAGCTAGTTTGTTTCCAGAGGGATAACCGTGTTAGGCTAGTCTAGCAAAAAAAAAAAAAAAAAACCAAGGAGTCGTGTGGCACTTTAAGACTAACAGATTTATTTTTCACATGAGCTTTCATGGGAGAAAATCCCACTTCATCAGAGTCTTCGAAGCGTCTGACGAAATGGGATTTTCTCCCATGAAAGCTCATGCGAAAAATAAATCTGATAATCTAGTTTGACCTTTCATATCACACAGGCCATAGAATTTTCCCAAAACAATTCTAGAGAGAATATATCCATTCATAATTTTAAAATTGTTAGTGATGGAGAATCCATCCTGACCCTGAATAAATTGTTCCAGTGACTAATTGCTCTCACTCTTAAACCTATGTCTTATTTCCAGTCTGATTTGTCCAGTTTCAGTTTTGGAAACTAATGAAACAGGAAGTAAAATAAAGCGGAAGAGCAGTGAACTGTATAATATTGTTGTCCTTTTTTGATCTGAGAGGCTAGTCAAGGTTTGGAGCCTAGTTGGTAGTAGAAATTGATGGTGCCTAGAATTTAAAGTTTTTTTTATTTACAAAGAACGTATAAAGTCCTGTATCTCTAAATGCAGAAGGACTCAAATATCAGCAAAAAGATTCTTTCTTTTGAGTGATAGCTCTGTGGGTGCCCCACTTGTGGGTGTCTCATGCTACAGCATCATGGATCAGAGATCTCAGCAGTATCAGCTCGAGTTGTGTGTGCACCATTGTTGTCTCACAGAGCCTTTGGTGTATCTTGTTGGTGTACATGATCAGAACCCCACAGTTCCTCCTCAACCAGTGGTCCAAGATGGAGTGCTCATCAGCAGTTTATCATTTTTATTCCCTAGTTGAGATAAAAAGATGTAATTTTCCTCTGTTTATTCAGACTTTACTTTTTTTTCTACTTAGTTAGTTATTCAATTTTTTTTCCTGTTACCTACTTTCCTCTCTTCTGGCTAGTGGAAGTTATAGAGAACTATTTAAAAAAACCCCAAAAAACAAAAAAACCAAACAAAAAACCCAACCAGGTTCCTCCTGCAGGGAGGCAGTGCCAGTGTCCCATTAACACTCACTCTGTGTGTGGTGCTTGGGTGAGGCACTCACATACATAAAAAATGCATTGCATTGTAAGAATCTTAAATTGAGGGATGGGAGGGACAGATGCTTTCAGTTTAAGTTAATCTGAATGGAAAAGTCCCTCAAGCTTCTATCTTATCATAGACCGGAGAAATAGTCTGCGGAATGCTCTCTGAGAAAGAAGGCTTCATCTCTGACTTCCAGTTCATGATGTAAGAGAAAGTGCTCTCCCAAGAGGCTCTCTCTGAAGTTTAGTATTCTGGATTACCTTACTGTCTTATGGCTTTCAGTTTTCTCTTCAGAAGGGTTCCATACGGAGTTCTGAGTATTCTGCCTCTCATTATCCCACTGTAATTCACCAAAATAAAATATTAAGTACCAAACAGGCAAAAGGTTCCTCTGGTAAAAAGAGGCCACTGCATACCAAGGACTCAGAATGCCTCGATCAAGGGTTGAGGGACTGTTAAAAGCTCTCCCCCAATGCACAGCTACACACAGGCCTGCAGTGCAGAAACAAGCAGACCAGCTACCAGTGGCCATTATGGTATCATCAGGCCCCATGGCACATAAACAATCTATGGTACTGTCACTCTATAGCATCTGTGATGATACCATTACTGACAACAGTGCTAACTACTGAGAAGACCACGGCCTTGGACTGTCACCTGTGACATCACCGACCATGGTGCCTATACTTGATGACACTTTCACTGTCTTGCCAGGTGCTAACATGGCACTAAACATGGGCCAGACTACAACACCAGACCCAAATGACATCATGGCATTGAACTCACCACTGTTGGACAAAAAGATGTTTAAACAGCACTGTATTGAACTACCTCTTATTTCATTTCTAAGGGTCAATATTTCACATGGCTCCACTATACACTGAGCTCATGATGAAGCCTTCTCACCAGCTCATTCATTCACTGAGGACAGTGCTGTGGAGGATGCTCAGTTCTCATCAGAACATTCTTCCCCACCAGACCTTTGCCACTGCCAACCACTGTACTCATCAAAGGAGGCAAAGATCACTTCCTTGTTATGGCCCACTATAGTATGCCCCCCCCCCAATACCACACAACATGCACTGGGATGCCTATTCTTCCTACACAAGACCATATGGACAACCACCTACCTCCCACATCAGTGTAGTAACATCGATTGAAAGAAGTTAGACAAATATTAATCAAAAACGGAAAATTATCCACAAGAAAGACACCTGTAGAAATGGCAAAGATTCCTTTCCTGTTGTGAAGCCACCATCAATGCAACGTATTCATCAATTCCTGTCATTCCTGAATACATATTACAACTAAAGAAATCAGGATCTAAAGGGGTAGCATCTGACAAAGTGAGATTTTCTCCCATGAAAGCTCATGCAAAAAATAAATGTTAGTCTTTTAGTGCCATGGGACTCCTTCTTTGTTTGTTTTACAGAAATCAGGTTTATCAATTACCTCTTTAAGAGTGCACTTATTGGCAGTCACAATTTTTCACAACAAAGAAAAGGAGATGACCATTCTCACTCATCCAATCATGAAAAAAATTCTTGCTAGGCCTACAGAAGGTTTTTCCTATTATTCATAACCCCACTTGATCATGGTATCTAAACTTAGTGCTCACATCCCTTATGAGGACATGATTTGAATCGCTTGCAACTTGCTTACTCCTTCACATGTCTATGAAGTTTTCATTCTTAGGTCAAAATTACTTCTGCTAGATGTGAAGGTGAGATGAGTATACTAATGGTGTGCCCTTTATACACAATCTTTTATAAAGACAGAATCACCATTAGGCTGCACTCTAAATTTCTGTCAAATATCATACCTGATTTTCATCTACCAGCCAATCCACACCCATATGTACTTCTTCTTTATGCCAAGCCTCACCCTCACAAAAATCCTCAAGAAATGATCCTCCATACTCTTTATGATGGAAGAGCTATGACCTTCAGCCTGGAAAGAAATGTCATTTAGAAAATTGGACAAAATCTTCTGTATCTATCCATAGCAGAAATGTGCAAAGGGAAAAGCAGTTGTCAGTCAAAAAATATCCAAATGGATCTCTAAATATATTCAGACATGTTACAAACAAAAAGGACTAGAGGTTCCATCAGGAGCACATTTGACAAGAGCTACATTGGAGGCTTAGCTAAAGGATTCCCCATTAACAGACATATGCAGAGTCACTACATGGACATCATTACTGACTTTTATTAAGAATTATGTTATTGAAAAAGCCTGTATTAACTATGCATTAGTGGATGTGTCTGTACTGTCGTCAGTGCAGAATACCTAACACCGAAGTCCCTCCTCCAGTACAAGGGACTGGAGCACTCACAGTAATATCACTCAAAGAAGAAGAAACGGTTATTCCCCCCCCCCCCGTGCAGCAACTGGTATTCTTTGAGATGTGTGTCCCTTCCACTCTTCTTCAGAGTTCTAACAATGGACTCTGGGGTAGAGAAGGAACCAAGGACTTTGGGTTGCAAATTCACTAATAAGATGCACCAATGCCTCTGTGAGACAACGGCACACATGCAACCTGAGCTGATGCTGCTGAGAAGATCTCTGATCAAGGGCACCATGGCACGTGACACCACAAACAGAAGGCCCAAAGGGGCACACAGCTTGAAGTAAACCAGTTACTGCACAGGGAGAGTAACCTCTTTTTTTTCTTTTGCATACAGCACCAAAAGCATTCCTTGAGCCTCTATTTCTGATTCAAAATCCTCCTCCCAATGTTCTTCCAGGACCAGCTACTATGTTTTCTTTCAGCTGCTCCTTCAGGCTCTCCCTTTCTTTTTCTCTTTCTCTGTGTATTCTCTCTCCTCTCAGAACTTATTCAAAGCAATACTCAGTTAAAAGCTTCTGGCTGAGTTCACTGACACCTTTTGTCTTGGGTGGGGGAGGTCTTATAGTTACAGTTAGGGGTGAGCTCCTCCTTCAACTAACATATCAATTCACTGGGGTTTCAGTTCAACCCATAACAATCTTTCACCCGGCTTGAACTCTTTAAAAAAAAAAAAAACAGCTACACAAAAATATATAAATATATTAGGCTACATAACTCACAGCCTCCAGCTATTTGAGACTCGTGTTTAATCCATGTCACAATCAATGCAGGATTACTAGGTTTTAAATTACATTTGATTTGATATTGGTGGACTTAATTTTCTGAACTCCAGTAGGCATTGGACCACACCTTATTTCTCAGAATAACTTGGGAACTTTGGAATAATCAGTGCCACATTTCTGTTTCCTTTTCCCTCAACACTTTGGTATCTTCAGTTCTCTAATTGCTCTGTAAAGATAATTGCCAATGGTTCAGTAAATGTATCAGATGATTCCCTTAACTTTTGGGGAATATGTCATCTGGACTTCCAGATTTGTATGTTGTATATATTAAGGGCAAGAGTCACTAAGAAGTGGACACCTCCTTTATTCCACCCAAAGCATAAGGGTAAAGGAATTACATGATAATGCCAGGCTATGGATATTTTTCACTGGTGTAGAGGCCATTGACTGGTGAATTTTGCAGTGCATGGTAAAAATGACAAGGTGAGAGGGATACTTTCCCATTCCTTTTGGAAGGGTTTTAATAAATATGGGCATATGTGGAGTATAGTGGGATTGGCCTGATGAACATCTCTCTTTTCTGTGAATGCCCTCATTCTAGAGCCATTAACATGCCTCCTTGTTTGTTTTATTGAGCTAGACTAACATGGCTGCCCCTTGGGAACCTGGCAATATGTATATCCTTGTTTTTCAAAATTTTAGTATCCTATTAGGCAGTCAATATGTATCCTCTCTGGAGAAATCTAATACCCACATACCTCATGTGATGCTGTCTGGCTTTGGAGAATCATTTTTTAGTTTTCATATTTGAAATAACCCATATGTGATATGCCACATTTAGTATCCATGGAAAAGTTGTAATCGACCAAGAGTGATTTTATGATTTATATGAAGGTGTCATCTGTATTAGAAGTTAGGAATGGGTTTATTCTATTTGTGTTTCAAGTTATGGGATTCTAGGGCACTGTCCAGGCTGGATATCTACAAGCTTTTGTTTCTCTTAATGGCCCATTAAGGAAGCTCCCAGGTATAGTGGGCCCAGGAAAAACCTGTTAAACCACTAAGACCTGCCCACGTGACTCAACTCCCTTTTGATTTGCAAAGACTCTGCACAGCATGGGGAAGGACAGAGGTGATAAAAGGCAGCAGCCCTTACTCTATTTTTTTTTTCAGTCTTCATTCTCTAATCTGCAACCAATACCTATGTCTTGAAATATTCTTATGCAACTGAAGAAAGGCCTGAAACCCACCCAGGGGCTGGGTGTCTACCAGAGGAATTGGACTAACCTGCAAACTCCAAAATTCTTTAAGGACTTGCTTTCTAAGGATTCTAAATCATTTGTATGTATGTGGTTCACTTTGACCCTTTAACATCTCTCATTTTTTCTTTTCTATTTATATTAAACCTTTAGTTATAATTACTAAAGGATTGGCTGGCAACATGGTATTTTGGGTAAGATCCAAGCCTATTTTGTTTTGGGTGATGTGGCTGAACCTTTGGGGTCAGGAGAACCTATTTCTTTAAGACAATGTCTATACTAGCCAATTAGTCCAGACTAAGCAAGCTAATTTAGTCTGGGTCTGGCAAAGCTTAGTCTGAACTAATAAATTCGAATGGTTAGACCAGACTAAGTGCTTAGTTCAAACTTTAACTTCGAATCAACACCATGTAGACCTGGACTAATGACTTAGTTTGAAATAAAAAACTCACAAAGTCCAAACTAAGCTTTGCAATATAGACATAGCCTAAGAGACCCAGTGGCTAGGGGAAGACCGGAGGAGCTGATGTATAGTAAAGGGGGCTGTTTCTATTTTGTTATGCTTCATGATAACCGGTGTGGGTGTGATCTGGACCTCCTGGGATAACCTTCTGAATGTGCCAAAATCAGGGCAAGCTACAAAACCAGGGGCCAAACCCCCGAACCACTGACAGGTGGTACTTAAACTAGTCTCCCAGTCAGTAACAAAACATGCTTCTGATTCCCCACTCTGGTCATCACCAAGCATAACAAAGCAGAGACAGCCCCCTTACTGCACATCGGTTCCTATGGTCTCTCTAGCCACTGGGTCTCTTAAAGAATTAGGTTCTTCTGACCCCAAAGGGCCAGCCACATCACTCAGAACAATATAGGCTTGGATCTTACGCAAAATACCACGCTGCCAGCCAATCCTTTAGTAACTACAACTGAAGGTTTAATATAAAAGGAAAACAAACAAAATATGAGAGATGTTAAAGGGTCAGAGCAAATCACATAATACAAATGATTTAGAGTCCATAGAAAGCAAATTCTTGAAGATCCTGTAGTTTGCAGGTTAGTCCTACTCTTTTGGTTTGCACCCAGCAGCAGCAGCAGCTGGGTGGGTCTCAGTCCTTTGCTCAGTCCCAGGAGAATAGTTCCAGAGGAGGGTGTCAGTTGCAGACAGGCTGAAGACTGAAGACTAAAGACAAAATGGAGATGGGTCCCCTGTCTTTTATCTCAGGGTCCCTGACAGATCAAAATGGAGTTGGGCCACACGGTCAGTCTGGGTAACTGGTCAAACAGGTTTCTTCTTGGGCCCACTGCAGCTGGGAGCCTCCCTGATGGGGGCCATTAAGAAGAACAATAGTTTTGCAGATGCCCAGCCTGGGATTGCCTTAAGAACAAATCACTTGGAACACACATAAAAACAAATAGATTTCTAATTTCTAATACAGACATGATACCTACATACAAACTGTATAATCACTCTTAGCAGATTATAGCCTTTCTATTGACACCAAACGTGGCATATCACATATGGATTATTGCAAATATGAAATAAATATGAAAAATAATCAAACTGTCCTCTGTCTAGACCCAGAAAGCATCACAGTGGGGACTCAGAAGCATGTTTTGTTACTGACTGGGAGACTGGTTTAAGTACCACCCATTAGTGGTTTGGGGGTTTGGCCCCTGGTTTTACAGCTTGATCTGACTTTTGCACATGCAGGAGGTTATCCCAGGAGGCCTGGATCACACCTCACACCTGCCTTTACCTTTACTTTGCTACTTTATCATTTTTGAATAAAACAATTGGTTTGATTTTTATTTTGCTTGGAGTGAGGGTAAACAAAATCTTTATCTATAGGGTCTTGTGACAGAGTCAAGCCTGATGGCTACAGGAGAGTAGTCCTATTGAAGAGGATGGCGTGGTGGGTGAACACAAGCCCACCCACTTCTAAAACCACTCCCCCAGCCTAAGGGGAGGTGGCACTAAACCACTCTTCAAATGATTATGGGGGACAACTGATGAAATAACAGGGCAGATGTGAAGGTCATAGGTTTAAAATAAGGGATTCAGAAGGAGACACCAAGCAGAGAATGCTGGACAGCGCCCACTGCTCCTGAAAGGTGTTGAGGGAGCCAGTGGACACCGCCCAGAGGAACTCTGCCCAGAGATGTGCATGAACGAGGGACCAGAAATAGGCCGCACATTCACAGACCCCCTACCTCAAATAACCTCCTTTCCCTGGTCTTATAGATGGCTACTTTTGTATAAGCCAAGAGGAGGCTGATGAGGAGTTCCCATGATTTTGTGGGGCCCCAGAAAGGGAGTGCATAAATAAACAAGTGGGGGGAAATGTGCAGCCAGAATCTCAACAAGAGATTCTGGAGGAGCCAGAAAAGGGGCTGCAACCTGGCACACTTGACATATGTGTGTGCCAGGGTGTCCCTCACACCACAAAAGTGCAGATGTCTGGGCAAGGGGTGAACCATGCGAAATATATGCCTGTGCTCATGGCTCCATGCAGGAGTCATCAACTAATGTCCCTTATGGGCCGTGGGGTGAGGGCGGCATACAGACTGGCCCACTGGGGGTCCTTGCCCTCCACTGGTGGAGTGAGGTCCAACCATTTTGTATCAGGGTGGGATGTGAGGGCGAGGAAATGGATGGCACGCAGCACGAGTGTGCATAGATATTTATGGGGTGTGGTTCGGAAACAGGCTGACTGCAAGTCCAGCAGCTGGCTAGAAGTGTGGGGTGGGAGCGGCTGGGGTAGCTCACAGGGCCAGGACTGAGGGGGAAACTGGGAGCACACTCTCACACGACTCACTCAAGATAGGCTTGAGCAGCTCAAGGCAGGGCCACCTTCAGCTCCTGGAGTAGGCGCCGGTGGGTTCAAGGGGTAGAGAGCCCCGTGCACCGAGCTAGTGCATGGGAATCCACCCAGTCCCTCCAGGCATGATCCAGGAGGTCTCTGACCCTGGTGATACCTGCTAGGACCAGCCTCCACCTCACAGAGGGGGGGCCTCCACCACTTGCACACCAAGATGGAGATTGTGTAGCAGAGGCTCTGCAAGGACGTCCTCCCCCTCAGTGGGTGCAACGGACCTGGAAGCAGCAATGAGCCTCCAACTCCGGAGGAGGCCCTAGTAGAAGCCTGGCAGCTCAGAGAGGTCTTGTGGGGCACCTCTCAGATCGAGATAAAAGAGCTGCTGGTCATATCAGAGCCCTCGTTAGCAGTGTAGGAAGATGCTTGCCAAGTGGCTCCATGCTGGATTACCTGAACCATAAAGGAGTCTCTGCAGGGCCTGGAGGTGGAAGATGTGGACCTGGCTATAGAAACAGCACAGACCCTGCCCTCCTTCCTTCAGGAGATGACTCAGAATCCCTGCAGAGACCCAATGCAGTCCTGGCCAAAAGAACTTCAGAATTATCCTCTGGAGGTTGGCCAGGAACCTCAGGGGTGGGGCCAGGGTGTTGAGCTGGTGCCAGAGCATGGACAGGACAACCTGGTTGATGACCAGTGCCTGTCCCTGAAAGGAGACACACTGCAGCTGTCCTGTCCATCTCTGCAGCCGGTCAACAACCCTGCCCTCTAACTCATGGCAGTTCTCATTCAGGGAGGGATGGGTGGCAGAAAGGTAAATGCCCAGATAGAGCAGCAGACCTACGCTTCACTGGATGGCCTGAAGCGCAGGTGTGAGGGAACTCGCTGGCCACCTGATGACTACCATCAAGCCAGAGCTCTTGACCAAGTTGACCCGGGTGGAGGAGGGTGCCAAGTAGATGGCCTGGCAACCCTCCAACCGCACCAGGTTGCCCAGGTCCTGGACCATGAGGAGTATGTCGTCAGCATACCCTGACAAGACCAGCCTCAGCTCCAGCTCACAGAGCACCAACCCCATCAACCTCCGACAGACGAGACAGTGGAAGGGCTCTATGGCCAGAACATACAGTTGGCCCGACAGTGGAAAGCTTTGATGCACTCCTCGCCCAAAGCTCACCAGTTCAGTCAGGGTCCAGTTGAGCTTGACCAGAAACTCCGCAAAGGCATACAACAGCTGGAGAAACCCCACAAAGTGGGGCCTGAAGCCAAATGCCTGCAGGGTGCCCAGGAGATACCCGTAGTACATCCTGTCAAATGCCTTTTCCTGGTCCCTACACCCAAGCTCCAAGAGATCTCGGACTAAATAGAGATTGTTAAATATGGAGCAGCCCAGGATAGTGTGGGTCTGGTCAGGATGGATCATGTCCTGCAGCACAGACCCCAGCTGCGGTAAGATGTCCTTGGCTACTATTTTATAGTCCGTGCTGAGGACCAAGATTGGACACCAAGTCCGGAGATTGCAGATGTCCCTTTTCTTCGGCAGGAGGACCAACACTGCCTGCCAACAAGAAAGTGGAAGTGCTCCGCTCTCCTCGGACTCGGCCCAGATGATGGTGATGTCTGGGCCAAGGATGTCCCAGAATCCATGGTAGAACTACAGAGTCAGCCCATCTATGCCCAGGGATTTGTTGGTGAGCATGAGATGCAGGGCTTCTGAGAACTCAGCCAGAGTGAGAGGCAGCTCTAGCTGGTCCTGGTTGCCCTCACTGACCATGGGAGGTTCATTCAAGAGCATCTTGCAGGCATTGGCTTCACTCGGATCCAGGGAGAAAAGACTGGCATAGAAGGCCCTGGCCCTTCCACACATCTCTTCCAGATCTGTGAGGGAGGTGCCATCCTCTGCCAAGAGGCAGGTGATGTGCTTTTTGGCCCCCTCTGTTTCTCCAGGGTGTAGAAGAAGCAGGAGCCATGATTCATCTCCTGAAGGAGACAGATGTGGGATCAAACTCCAAGGGCTCGGCGGTCCTCCCACTTCTCCTGGTGTGTCCTGCAGAGGGATGGATCCTGAGAGCTGGCAGTCAGACGCCTCTCCAGTTCTAAGACCTCCCATTCCAGCTGCTCTATCACCGCATCTGTCCACCAGCTGGCCCCCTGAGTGTAGTCATGGCAGAAAAGCCTGGGATGCACTTCTCCCATGTCCCACCAATTCCATGCCAAGGGAAAGGCGGCCCTCTGCCTCTGCCAGGCCAGTCAGAACTCCTGGAAGGACACCATGAAGCCCACATCCTCCAGTCGGCTATTATTAAAATGCCAGTAGGCTAGCCTTGGCCTCTCCACCAAGAAAGAGGCTGTCACGGTCACCAAACGATGATCCAAGAAAGAGGCCAGCCTGACGCTGGAGGAGTGGGCTCATGCGAGATGACAATGGGACACATAAATACAGTCCAAACAGGAGTGGCATGACTGATGGTCCCCTCCCAGACATAGGTGAAGGTCACCTCATCATCTGGGTGATGGTAGCGCCAGGCGTCCATCAGGGAGTGATGGTCTATTATCAACCTGAGGACGTCCATGGCAACCAGGCATGGCTCAATCCCCCTGCACTCCTGTTCCTTGAGGGTGGTGCTAAAATCCCCACCCAGGACCAGGCACTCCCAAGGATCCATGGTGCTGAGGAAGGCAGCTGCCTGCCGAAAAAAATGCACCAGCTCTGGGCCCGATGTCGGGGTGTAAACACTGACCAAATTCAATGCCAGCCCCTCCATGCAGACCCAGAGGTGCAGCAGGTGGCCTGGCATGAGCTTGGCGACTCCCAGCATCTCAGGCTATAGGCTGGGGGAGAAAATACACCCTGCTCCCCCACTCCAGCCAAGAGCTGGCCTCAACAGCTGGATCTGTATGGGTCTCTTGCAGGAAAACCACAGTGTACCCCCCTTCCAGAAGGAAAGAGAGCACCTGGGTCCTGCGGAGACCCATCCTACAGCCCCTGGCATTGAGGGTAGTGAAGATGATTGGGGACATCAGGAGGGCTGGGGGGTGGTCCTCAGAGGGAGCAGGAGTGCCAGCAGCCCCCATTGGGCCATGCAGCAGTCCACGACTGACTCAGAAGGTCATGAGGGAGTCACGGAAGCTGCAGGCCCTCTGGTAGGCCATGACATCCTGCCTCTCAGTTCCTTTGCCCTCCTTCAGTATGGTCTTCATGGCCTGGAGGACAAGATAGAAATTACCCCAGTGCTGCAGGGTGAGCTGCACCCGGCTTCTGTCCCCACGAGTGTCAGCCAAGAACTCCCGCAGCTCCTCCCGCAGCACCAAGGGGTCTGGGGCCGCATGGTCCTGGCCGTCCCCCGGTCGGGTCCCCATGTTGGCCACATAGCCAGCTGGGATGGAAAGACAGGGCACAGAGACCCGTCTTGGCACTGATGTCATGGGCACCACATCATCTGGTTGAGCCCCCGGCACAAGGAAGTGTGGTGATGTAGGGAAGCCAGCAGCCCCAGGGGCAGAAGGAACCACAAATACCACCCCCTGGGAATCAGTAGATGGAAAGGAGAAGACACAATCCTGGGGGTGGCAGCAATAAGGGCTGGGGCTGGGGAAGGACTTTGGATAACATCAAAGGGGAGGTTTGGGACAGGGACAGGAACAACATTGGTGGAAACAGGGAGAGTGGTGGAAGTTGAGAGAGGGGCCCCGGCAGTCAAACCACCAGGGCGCAGCTTCCCTTGATTGGGCACAGGATTTTCTAAAAAGGAATCAGGGACAGTATCCATGCCAAAGATCCTCAGCATCACACATAGGGGAGAAGACAAGTGGGGGAGGGGCAGCTGTCACACTAGGGATGGCACCCTGGAGCCCAGTTGCCTAGGGCTGCCTGTCGCCTCAAAAGGCTGAGCAGCCATAAATGGGATGCCCATAGCATTCAGGCAGGTGGAGCAACCTGGGGGTGTCCCTGGGATAAGAGCAGGGACAGCAGACAAAGGTTTGAGCTGGGACTGGGTCTGGGGCAGGGGATGGGGTGGTGAAAGATTATCACTGCCCACATTGAGGCCCGGTGGCAGAGGGCTGTCCTCCCTTGGGGCTACCAGGGTCAGGCCCAGGGCCTTGATTTCCACCAACATGGAGCCTATGTGCCCCCCCACTTCAGTTGATGGTAGTGAAGCAGGTTCAGGGGGCACAGGGGTGGCTCCATCTGCAGCCTCTCCAGGAGGGGGATCAACAGGGGCCTCCTGTAAGGGAACAGTGCTGCCCCCCTCTTCTACTGCAGCCATCTCCTCGGCTAGAGCCTCCTGCTGGACTTCAACAGGGGGCACAGCAGAAGGCTCAGCACTGGCAATGTTATTGGTGGTATCAGCCCTCCGCAGTGACATTCAAGGGGCCTCCTCCCCATCTGATGTAGTGGGGAGGGACTGAGTTTTCTTTCGCTTGCTGCGCTTCCTCTAGAAGAGGACCCAGCCCTCTAAGATGGCATCGGAGGGGTGGGGATAAGTGGCAGGGGCTAAGGCTCTTGGGGAGAGAGGGACAGGGGAGGGGCAAAAAGGGGATGGGAGCCCTCCCTCTGGGGTGCGCCCTCTCCCATATCTGTGGCCACCGTGGCTGCTGCCCTCTCATCTCTTGGCCCCATCCCAGATGGTTCAGTGGGAGTGGTGATGGGGCCCGACCACTTATCTCTGCATGGTGGGGCAGCTGTCTCCATGTCCCAAGTGGCGGTAATGGTCATGCCCTTTGAAGGAGGAGGAGGGGCAGCTTTGGAGTCCTGGTGGTTTGGGTCACTGGCGGCGTTGTGGCCAACACTCATTGCAGCCTCAGGGTGCCCAGTTGCTCCCTCTTCATGCCAGGCCAGGGGACAGTCCCTCTGGACGTGCCCCGTGGTCCTACAGACCGCTGCAGGCATCCCAGTGGGGGAGCCAGAGGTGGTAGGAGCAGCAGCAGTGGTCAAGAGGGAAGCCACAGGGACAGACAGGGGAGTGGGCTGAATGGGAGGGGCTGGAAGTTCTGGGGAGGTATCCATATTGGGGGGAATGGATAGTATTTGGGACCTGGGATTGGGCAGGGACAAAGAAGAGGATAAGGAAAAAACACTCCTACCACTCATCTGTGGCAGAGGAGAAGGCTATAACAGTTGGGAGGAACTAGGAAAGGAAAGGTAGGTTGGCAGACCACTCTACCCTGCTAGGCTGCAGGCAAGGGAGGGGGTGCCAAGGGAAGGGGGATAGGGGGCAGGAAGGAGCCGGCTTCTCTGGCTGCAGTGGGTGGGGTGGGATCACTAGAACATCAGGGAGAGTGCAGTGAAGGGGGAATTAAATGAAAACAGGGAACTTGATCACTAGCTGGGGCTGATACAAACTAGAAGCACTGGGGGGATGAGGTGGGCCAAGAAAGAGATGATAAAGTGAGGAATGGCGTGTCGGGGGAACTAACTGGAACCAAGGTGCTGAAGGTGCAGGGCTGGTGGATTCCTTTCTCTCCCGCCCGCACTGGGTTGTGTGGGGGGTGCCCAGGATCCTGTTTTCTGAGCCACAGCTGGGGCAAAGTGTCCCTTGCCCAGCTCTGGCTGCAGGGTGGCTAAAGCTGTGCAGGGGATACTTTTCCTGTGCTGGGCTGTGGGGACTGGAGCCTGGCATGAGATTGGTTGGCAGCATGGCCCTGGCAGGGGGCCATGTTGCCACACCTCCCATGATGCCCCTCTTCCAATTCAAACTAGCAAGTCTTGTTTATGGACATGCTAGTTCGAACTGGTTTTCCCAATGTGGTCATGTTCGTTCGAATTGAGTCAATTCAAACTAATCAATTAGTTTGACTTGATTAGTTCAAATTGAGTCAATTCAAACTAACAGCCTAAGTGTAGAAATACCCAGGGTCTCTGCTACTGCAAAATCTCAGTCACTAGGATGCCAAACTGTAGTCCTGGCTGAGGAGGCCAAACAAATGGTAGCTAGGGGTAGTGGAGAGGTGGCATTAGTGGTGGTGCTGGTAGTGAAAGTGGTGGGGGCAGATGGAAGGGAAAAGACTCTATTCTGTTCCCCTTCTGCCCACAAGCAGAAACAAGAGTTTCCCCACCACTAAAAAGGCAAATCTCTCAGTCCCAAAATGCTACTTCTCCACAGCTCTAAAGGTGGTCCTGAGCACTCCCCTGGCAGTCACAAACACAACAGTCACAGTTTTTGTGGATGGCCTTCTCACTGGTGGAAAGCAGATAAAGCATCAGGCTCCAGATGGTGGTGGTGATGTTGATGGTGATGGTAGCAGCAGCAGCAGAGACCAGCTGGCTAGAAGGATCCTGTTTTCCTCCAGGGGTGTTGATGGTGGCAGTGGTGGGGTGAGGTCTTCTGCTCCCTTCCTCCCTGCAGGACAGGGGGGTGGGAGGGAGACTGGCCAGCATGAAAGGCCTCCCAGGAACAGGGCAGTGGTGGTGATGGTGGTGGCAGCAGCAGTCCCAGCAGTGGCTTCCTCCTCTATAGGAGGAACATGGAAGCAGATAGGGCAGCACCAAAGCCCTGTTTCCTGGGTAAGCAGGGAGGGGCAATGCTAGGTTAATTAAAGCACCTGAACCCAATTAGGGTAATTAGCCACAGCAGATAAAAAGCCCCTGTTGCAGCCATATAGGTAAAGTTCTGGGTATGGCATTTGGAGGTGGAGTGCAGTGTGTGCATGTGCCAGAATAGAGCAGAGTAAAGGAGAGCTGAAACAGAGGCAGCTAGCCAGTAGTTGTTGCTGCTGCTAGCACCTGGGAGACAAAGATAGCCAGGCCAAGCTCAGGTTCAGTGACCTGTGGGCTGGAGAGCCCAGCCCCAGGACAGGAGGGACTGGGAAACTAAACTTTGGGAGTTTGGAGGTGAGAAAGCTCCTCTAGCTGACTGCCAAGACTTCAAGTGCAGGATTCACAGTGAGTGGACACACCTTGTTTATCACAGTCTTCAGTCTCATAAGCCTCATAAAAACACTTAAGTAAAATATATTTCATTTCCACTAGAGGAAAGCCCAAGAACTTTATAAAGAAGGAAGTAATAGTAATCTATAGTTAGAATGACTTGTATGGGTTTTATACAATACAAGAAATCAGCATCCACCTTTGACCAAGCCTGCTGTAGACCTTTCTGTTTTAATGGTGTACAGTATCAGGCAAGAAAAGAAAGCAGCTCAACCCTAAATGGAAAGAGGCAAAATACATTGAATATTGAATGTCAAAATCAAGAGGAAAACATGGAAAACACATTAAAAAGTTTTTCTCAAGGGGCTGTGAGAGTCAGCTTTAACTGGAATACAAAAGGTTTCATTTCCTCTTTTGTAACAGAAAAAGAAAAACCACAAACAAAAATGAACTTGCAGTCTTGTCTCAGAATAGTTAAGTAGTTAAATGTGCTTCATAAAGACCCTCTCTAATGTTTTTGGCAACATGTAATGTTTTTTATGTCTGGATGGATACAACCTAGAGGCAGTAGCTACCCATTCATAAATTATTTTAGTCAGACTCCCAGGGAACAGGCTTTACTTATTCAGCTTATGAAAAAAGAAAAATGCAATAGAACTGATGACAAGTTTTATCTGGAATCTATTTGCTATAGAGTCAGATAAACAGAACTATCTGAAGATATTACTGTTTCCTGAAATCAGTGTGACTTTTTTCTGCTAAAAAGTGTCTTGTTTTTTGCAACTGGTCTACACTGAGAGCTCGGGTCAATGTAACACCACTTATCTCAAACTTCCACAGCGTGTGTCTACGCTCACACGGCTATCAAATCAAACTAACTGCTTTCATAAGTTATCATCATAACACCACCACCTCTGCAGAAGATGTAGCTTTTTGTTCAATTTTAATATTATTTCATGTTAGTGTAGACAGAGAGCAGGTAATATGATGTTACTAGCCTCTGGGATCTATCCCAGAATTCCCTGTTCTTGCAACTCTATTTTTCCTGGTCTGCTGTACCTTGGCCACACCATCAGCAAATAGCTCCTTCCCTGCCTTCAGCCCCAGGAAGATTTTAATTCCATTTCCTGCTTAGGAAGCGTGGAGGGCTTTTCATCTGAGCAGGTTACGGTGTCCAAGTGCAGCAAACGTGCCCCAGCTTGGAGATGTCTGGAGTTCTTAGTCTGATCAACCTGTGGGGTGAGGAGGCAGTGCTTGCTCAGCTCCAAACCAGCTAAAGGAATTGTGACATTTATGAAAAAAATTTGCATGATCTGCTTGAGAGGGGACACAACAAGGAAACATATCAGTGCTACATTAAAATCAAAGAGCCTCAGCAGGTGAGGTGAACAGTCATTTAGGGTCCATGCCAAAGACATACAGGTATTATGAGGAGCTGTATGTGATTCCTGGCCATGACTGGTTGGGTCAGTATGTCATCACATAACATCAATACCTTGGAGGACTCCAGGATGAATGACGGTGACCCTGTGGTCTAAGATGAGTTGGAAGAAGAGGAAAACGGGGTTCAGAAGAGTGGCTCTTCTGGGCAACCAGAGTCTGTTTGTGACCTCCTCAGAGCAGCATGCCCACCTCAGGATGGCATCAGTGACCACGATGAAGAGAAAGGCACATCAGGTGAATGTTCTAACAAAATGTCTCCAATATACTCATTTCATTCATTTGCATTCAATTGCTATTTTACAGGGGGGACAATGTATTAGACAACCAAACTTCAGCATAGTTCAGGGCTGGGCAATAATTTTCTCAGGTGGGACAGTGCAACAGTGGAGAGCTAGTCCTGGGGAAGGGTGAGATGTGTGGAGCTGGCAGAGAGATGGCAAAGAGCAATCTGGCAACAGGGTCTGGGGGATGGAGAGCTGGGCTGCCGGGTGGACACATAGCCAGTGTGGGGGGAGAGGAGAAGACAGCCCAGCAGCATGGAGCCAGTGGGGGGACATAACCAACAAGGGGGAAAGAGTGGCACAGTGATGTGGAGCTGGTGGGGGGGGCATAGGTGGCAGAGGGAAAGAGTGGCCTAGTGGTATGGAGCTGGTGGGGGGAGTGGAGATCCATCTAGCCACAGGGTCTAGGTGGGAGAGCAGCAGTCCCTTGGGCACAGAGCTGGAGGAGGAGCACTGAGTTGACGAGAGGGGCTGTAGGTATAAGGGTGGTGGATCTGGCATTGGAAGCAGGGAGGCAGGCCTCAAAAGATATATCCCATGTGCCAAATACATATTTGGCCTAGTGTGAATACTTCAACAGAGTGTTGATGTGCAAGTGAATGCTTTGGTTATTGTCCTTGGAGATGTCTGGAAAAAGTCTTGTTTAGGTATTCATGAATCCTTCCCAGAAGGTTCCTGGGGTGGCCAGCTTTTTGTCCCCCCAGCATGAAAGGAAACTTTGCTCTGACACTTGGTTATTAAAGCTGCAGGCATGATTGTGGACACAGCAGGGTGGCATACAAGCCAGTCATACACCATCACTGCTTGCAGCAGCTGTTTCCTTTTGGCCAGCATGACCTTCAGTAGACTGATGGCACACATGATAGCCTAGGGTAGATGGTTCAAAAACTGTCACCAAAGAAGGTCTCCATCTCCCCTGTCATGCTCTGGACTTTTCCACTATGCTCCCTCTCCTGTTCTAATTGTTTAGAGGCAGGGGTCTCTTTGGGATGACCAGGGCCCACTAGCTTGCCATTTTGTAAAAGACAGTTTGAGCAGTGAGACTGAAGGAGGAGATGGGGATAAGGATTGGGAGGGAGCACACAGTAATATCTCAGGTTTCTGCACTGTGGATCTTGCTGCACTGCTGTAAATACTGTAGAATTAGCCAAGATGTGTTTGAAATGCAGTCAATAGTACCGCTGAGATGAGCAGGCTACATGTGTGCAGGAGATAAAAATGGGGCAAAAATCTTTTCCTGTTTGTGAGAAGGGAGGTGGAGAGGTACATTGCATTACAGGAGGACAGTTGACTTCCCACAGCTCACAACATTTCATTGCACTGTGGGATAGCTATTCACAGTGCAATACTTTGACATTTGACCTAATGACAAGTAATGGGGGTGCAAGGACCTAGGACAAGGAGTGTGGTGTGGCCATGTTTCTCTGATTTTTTTTTAATTCAGCAACTCAAAATCAACTTTAAATCCCACCACAGTGTAGACATGCCCTTACTTTGTATTCTGCTTCATAATCCTGACACAAGTATGTGTCTGACTTTCAACCTTTTTCACCAGTTGAAAAGAAGATTTTCATATAACAAAGAGAAGAGCTAGGAGAAGACTCCCCTGGACCCACCCCCACCCCCCAAGGTGTCAATATAGTGAAACATTATTCAAGATTTTTCTAAAATCCTAAATAAGTTTGTGATTAAACCCCAAAAAAATATAACCAAGGAAAACAGGCTGTGTGAACATGTATAATAAACACTCAAATATTAATATGAAAATTGAAAGAGCAACCTAGTAATTGATAAAATCATAGTTACAAAAGAGAATTGGTAGAGGAATTAGAAGTATGCAGTAATGTCAGCAGCAGTGGTAGAATTCTGAATCTTAACAAAAAGAAGAAAGGAGAACAGCAGAATATGGACCCTGGACTTCAGAAGACTTCCTTCAGAGAGCTGATGGGGAGCTTCCCTTGGGAAGCTATTATGTGGAGCAAAGGAGTCCAAGAGAGCTGGTTGTATTTTAAAGAACCCTTACTGGGGACACAGGAACAAACTATCCAGAAGTGCACAAAGAATAGGAAATATTGTAGGTGACCAGTATGGCTTAATGAAGAAGACTTTGGTGAGCTTAAATATAAAAAGTAAGCTTACAAGAAGTGGAAGCTTAGCCAGATGACTAGGAATGAGTATAAAAATACATGAAGGAGTAAAATGAGGAAAGCCAGAGCACCATTAGGGTTACAGCTAGCAAGGCATATGAAGGGTACAAAGAAGGGTTTCTACAGGCATGTTAGTAACAAGGATGTCAGGGGAAATGTGGGTCCTTTACTGAATGGTGGAGGCAGGATGGTGACAAGGAGCAACAGTTTTAAATTATAATAGAGAAGATGTAGATTGGATATTAGGAAAAATGTTTTCACTAGGAGGTGGTGAAGCACTGGAATGGATTACCTAGGGAGATGGTGGAATCTTCTTCTTAGAAGTTTCTAAGGTGTGGTTTGACAAAGCCAAAATCTGTGTAATTTAGTTGGGGTTTGAGCAGTGGATTAGTCTAGATGATCACCTGAGTTCCCTTCCTAATAATATATGTTTTCAAGTGACAATATGATTTTAGTTTTAAATCAAGGTAAGTTTGCCTTATGGTAGCTTTTGTTTAAGTGTGTAATTGCATATTAGACATAATTAGCTGTCTAACTGGGCATTCAAATTTAATTGATAGCTTTGAAGGTGTAATTTATTGTGATTTTTTGTAAATTCTGTAACACTTCATCCTCTATTTTCTATCACTCAGATTACATGTGGGCTACTTATATTTGATTTATAACCATTTAACAACCGTTTTCATGGTATATATTGAAAAAAATTGAACAGAGGGTTTATAGCCTACTAATGATATGTT
Organism: Podocnemis expansa; assembly: GCA_007922195.1. Classification (NCBI taxonomy): domain Eukaryota; kingdom Metazoa; phylum Chordata; order Testudines; family Podocnemididae; genus Podocnemis; species Podocnemis expansa. Next base: position 1,297,535 of record ML681966.1, read on the forward strand.
GAGGGAAACAGAGGGTTTTTTTACAGTTCTAGAAGCACAGTATAGTTTTATGAAGTTAAATTTTAGTTAAAATTAGAGAATCTAGACAAATGCATAGATGTTTTAATGTAATATTGTTCCTTATCATAATTTGCTTTGTCTTTGCCCATGGTTGATCATTATTATTTATGTGATCACTGTACCCAACTTCATAAAACTTTATTCACAGAAATCATCCTTTACTCCTGGGAAAAAAGAATAGTCTTATGATTAAGGCACTAGATGGAGTTTCAGAAGATGTGTTTTCAGTTCTGGTTGTTAATTGGACTTAATCTTCTGTGTCTTGGTTCCCCATCTGTAAAATGGGAATGATTACCTCACATCATCCCTGTGATGTAGGGTAACTTTTAAATACTTAGAAGGCTCACTAGCAGTATGATGATGATAGTCTGATCTTTACTATAAGAATAAGCTACATAGACTAATATATTTTAAAATATGCAAAAAATGAAACCACATAGGTGAAAAAGATGCTGTCCCAACACCGAGCAAATTTTATGGTCTATTGTATTTCTTCTCATCCAATAACGTGCTCTATTCCTTTAATGTGTATGCACCATTCTGCATAATGTTTAATTTGCTATACTGTCAACCTGCAAAAGGATCAGTGTGGGGGTGAGAACTGAATTGCACAATTGGACTGATGCATTATGGCTGAGAAGAAGAGAGGTTCATCTTTCTTTGACACATCAGGCATAGGCCATTCCTGGAAACAGGATAGTGGATTTGATAAATCTTAGATCTTGTCTGGAAAGTTCCTGATCAAGCAAAGCATCTAAGCATATGTGTGTCTTTAAACATGAGTTCTTATTGAAGTCCGTGACTTTTTCACAGAGATTCGTCACATTTGACTTCAAAGAGAAGCATGTACTTAAATGTTCTGGCAGTGTTGAGGCTTATAGGTATATACCAGAGGTCTCAAACACACAGCATGTGGGCCTCATGTGGTCCCTAAAGCTATTTCCTGCGGCCCACAATGATACAATCGTTACCAATATTTGCAATATTGTTGTATGAAAAGGTTTCAGTGGTGCAGCCTTCAGGCTAACATACTAGTCCTCATGCGGCCCTCACAGTGATTTGAGTTTGAGATCCCTGGTGTATACTATCCCACTCCTCCTAGTCTCTGTATACTTGTTTGTCTATTCTTAGGCTGTGAGCTCCTCAGGGCATGAGCTTTCTTTTTTTTTTTTCTTTTTTTTTTGTTTTTCGTGTGGTATGTTCTGAGCACCCGAAGAGCATTAGCATAAACAAATGTAAGGCAGGAATAAATCTGTTGTTAGAACTGGCTAGTCTTTCCTGTAAATGCTGTGTGCTCTGCATGTCTTTCCTTGAGTACACAAGAGGCATGGTTCAAGTTATATCGGTAATGCGTGATGTATGAGACTGGAGAATGTTTCTGGTTTTTAAAGAATTACATGTTTTAAATTAAAAAATGGCACACAAGGAAGTAAGGAAGTATGGCTTTTGTGACTGACTTCTGTAGTCTGAATAACAATAGAAAAGGAACCCTGTTTGACTTTGGGTCTTCATTTACAAATTTCAGCTTCTAGTTTCTGTAGGCTAATCTAGGCCTATGTTAGGTCTCGATAAAATAAAATTGGTTATGTACTTTCTGCTAATAATTCTCATTATGCTTCTGTGTAACACAATTTAATATGTGACAGAACTTAACATATCCATTTAATTGCCATTTTTTTCAGCTAACTTTAAAAATATCATGAGTGGAAAGAAATACAATATTTCAAATTCTTCTGTATGAATCAGTAACACAGCTCATGCAGTCATCCAGATCAGTCAATACACTTACCATGAAAGCATCAGAAAAAATAGATTAATGAGCCAGGGGATGCAGTGTGAAGTGGCAGTACTGAGAAAAAAAGTGTTATGCACTATGGCAGGTCAAGCAAAACAACACAGATGGAATCATAAAATCCAGACACTTTACTTTCTTCATCCTGGTCTCAGATCAGCAGGTCTCCCAACTTCAATTGCTCTTTCCCTTTCAACTGCAATTTTTTTTTTATTGGAAATAATCTCATCTTTATTCAGAGGGCTTGTAGTTAATAACAACAACATAAGTGGAGATGATCTTTCTGTTCTGTGAAGTTATATTTGCATAGGATTTTGGAAAGTTTCCCATCCAAAAGATGTCACTGAAGTAGCGTCTTCTGAAAATGCCACACCACCTTATTCCCTTAATCGAGAGGTCTCAACCTCAAATCACCATCTGGGCCGCATGATGGACTAGTAGTGTTATCATTCTCTTCAGATACGAAAGATAAATCTGTGACTAAGGTACTGGACTAGGAAGCAGGAGACCTTGATTTAAATTCCCACATTTGGCACATGTTTCTTGAATGACCTTAGGCAAGTCTTTCATTTCTCATCATTAAAGGGGGACTAATAATCCTTCCTTTCTCATACCTTGTCTGCAAGTTTTTTGGGTATGGGACTATTCCTTAGTATGGTGGGGACCCATTAGTGTGCGAACCGTTTGTGCATGGTTCCGGTTAATACGCACTCCAATCACGTCCCCCAAAGCCAAGAAGGTAATGCGCGGCACTCAGTAATACGTGGTGCCTACAACCAGAAGCTGGCTGGCGAATGGAAACACATGGAGTGAGCCCTATGAGCTCTGCCTTTTTCTTTTCATGAGCATTGTGGAAAGACATCACACTTGGCTAGGGTCCCTGGCTGCCAGCTCTGCGCTGCTGTCAGTGATCAGTGCACTGGTCAGTGCTTGTTGCTGTGCATGCGCATCTTAGAGGGAACACTGGTCCCATTTACGCGCAGCCCATTTAATGTGCGGTCACAGCGGCTTGTCCCCCAACACCCATGCGTTAACGGGTCCCCACTGTAAGTGCATATGTGTCAATGAGCACAATGGGTCTCTAGTCTCGCTTTAGGTCTCTCTACTGCAGTGTGATGATAATAATTAACTACTGTAATGGACAAGTAGGTTTGTACCTTTGTTAGAAATGTTACATAAAACTTTTGCAAAGCTGTGTTAGTTAAAGGCAGGTGCAAAACAAAATCCCAGACTCATACACTGCCAAATTTGGGATATATTCATACTGGATCCTTTTATGAAATTTCTGTGTTGGGTTCATATTTGTCTTTACAGGTATGCTGAGTTTTAAATGGACTGAAGAGATTAATTAAATTATCAGGACTCTGAAAACTATCATGAATTCATGAATTGGGACAATAGTGAAAATGTAATATTTCGTAACAGATTTACCTTATCCAAATCCACATTTATTAAGTGATCTGTCAAGCAATATTTGAGCTCTGATGATTTGTCAAGAAATATGTAGAAATACTTAAAGTAATGTGGACAACCAGAGAGGTGAATTCTCTTGCTGGAACTGCCAATTTCATTTTATTTTTCAGGGTCAATTTTAATCATTGTTAATAATTAAAACAAAATCATAATTTGGCCATCTGTAAAGTAACATCAATGGAAGTTTCTTTGTGGTGTTCTATATTTGGAACAACTTTGGTGTAAAAATGCTTATCAGAGACTACAAACTGTGACATCTTTTGAAATGACATACATTGTTCTTAACCATTGTGACAAATAAATAAATAAATAAAATAAAGCCATCAAAGTCTATACAGCTTTAAAGTCATATACACATATAACAGTTTAGGTTGGGGTCTGAGCTTGGCTTTCCTATGGAGAAAGTTGAAGGGACTCTGAATGACACATCTACCAAAATGAATGTATATTTGCTTTTTTAATGGTCCTGTCTCCTTCCTCATAAATACTCAGTGTCATGTGTAAAGCCCTCACAGGACCTTGAAGTGAAGTGTCAGTCACATTTATTTTTTTTAAGTCTTTCTTTAATACTTACAAATTGGAAAAGGGAATGAAACAAAATAGGAAACTTCAGAAGACAGATAGAAGGAAAAAGTAGTGAAACCCAAAAATAAAATAAAATAATAATAAAATAACCCAAAGGGATCTGAGGAAATTTAAACTAATTATATTGTTCATTTACTTTTCATGTCAAAGATGTTACTACTTTTGTTTTAAAATGAAGTATCTGTTTCTAGCCCAAAAACCAGCCTAGTCAAATCAGCAAAGCAATAAATATGATCCTTGTCCACCACAAAATTTTTTAGCTATGTTCAGACTAGCTGAAATACTCCCCTGCTGAGGTCACTTTTTTCATTCTGTGCAGCCTGGCAAGTGTGGGTTGAGCCTGCCCAGAGGTCCCTAACCCCTGAACCAGCAAGTGTGCTGCAGCCAAGCACAGGGGGCTCTTCTCCCCACCACCTGGACAGCAGTAGGAGCACAGGGCACATGGGGTTCCTTCCCTGCCACCCGGCTTAACTGCTGGGAGCCGGGTATGTGGGCTGCCTTTCCCAACAGCCTGACTAAGGCTGTGGAAGCCAGGCATGGGGGGGGTCCCTTCCCTGCTGCCTGGCTTTTCCCGCAACGTGGCCAGTGTGGGGGAACCTGGGCATGCAGGGATCCCTTCCCTCATCACTAGGTGAGGGCACCCAGCTAGCAGTTGGGAAGCTGGGCATGGGAATCGCTTCTCCCCCAAGCCTGGCTCAGCCCAAGGCTGAAGCCAATCTAGGGGGATGTCTCCATCTCACCCCTGGGAGCCCAAATCTGGTGGGGGATACTTTTGCTCTGCCACTGGCTTTCCTGGGGAGAGCTAGGCAGGGGATTGGGTGGCAACATGGCCCTGCCAGGGGACCATGTTGCCACACCTCCCAGAGTGCACCTCTCCTAAATCGAACTAGCAAGTCCTGTCCCTGGAAATGCTAGTTCAATCTGGGTTTTTTGTTGTGGACCTGTTAAATTGATTTAAGTTGAAATCAATTTAATGATTTTTATAGTGATTCAATTAGATCACTTTAAATTAAATCAATTTAACTGTGTGCATGTGAACATAACCTAGGAGTGGTTATCCAACCAGTTTTGTACTGATCTGATAGTAGCCCCATTTAGGTTGTTCTTTCCTAGTGTATTAATGAGAAGGTGATGAACAATCATATTAAAAGGATTACTAAAGTCTAAACATACCACATCTACTGCTTCCGCTCTATCCACAAGGCCTGTTACCCCATCGTAGAAAATATCAGGCTGGATTGATATGATTTGTTCTTGCCAAATTCATGTTGGATAGCACTTAATACTTTATTCTCTTTCAAATGTTTGCTAATTGAGCCCTTCATTATTTGCTCCATTATTTTCCCTGGTATAGAAGTTAAACTGACTGGTCTATAATTCCCTGGATTGTCGTTATTTCCTTGTTTATAGATGGATGTTATAGTTGCTCTTTTCCAGTTATCTGGGATCTTTCCAGTCTTCCATAATTTTTCAAAGGTAATAGCCAATGGCTCAGATATCTCCTGAGTCTGCTCCTTGGGTTATCTAGGGTGCATATGATCAGGCCCTGGTGACATGAAGACATCTAACTTGTCTGAGTAATTTTTAACTTGTTCTTTCCCTATTTTAGCTTCTGATCATATCCCACTTTTACTGCCCTCCCTTACGAGAGGCATCCAGTCGACACTAACCTTCCCAGTAAAGACTGAAACTAAGAAATCATTTACTTCCTCTGCTTTTTTCATATTTTCTGTTATTGTTTTTCACTTCTTGTTGAGTAAAAGTCCTATGCTGACCTTGGTTTTCCTCTTGTCTCTAATGTATTTGAAAAATCTTTTTGTGTTGTCAGGGCCAGCTCAAGAGGTTGTGGCACCCTCAAGCCTACTGTTCCTTTTATGTCTCCATCACTGACTCTGTGCCTGGAGCATACTTGTAGGGGGCTGGAGAGGTGGGGCTGGGCCAGTGGTTATGCAGAGGTGGGATTTTTGGCGCCAGCACTCCTAAGCTTTGGTGCCCCTAGCCGGTGCCACACTGAGTCACTCCTTAAGCCAGCTAGTTTTATCTTGGTGTGTGCCTTGGCCTTTCTGTTTTTCTTTTCCCCTACATAATTGTGTTGTTTGTTTCTAATCATCCTTTGTAATTTGACATAGTTCCCATTTTTTTTGTAGGACTCTTTCTTTATTTTTTTGATTGTTGACAATCTCCTGGTTAAGCCAGGGTGGGCATCCTCTGAAATGTGTGTCTGCTACATATGTAGGTCTTTCTCAAGAAAGAAGGAAGAAACTGGGTGCCTAACTCCTGTATTTGGGTGATCTTATATCAATTTTAGGTACTAAAGTGCTGATTTGAGGGATTCATATGCAGTGAATTATACAGAAATTATGAGTTAGGCAGCTAGTCACCTAGACAGATTTCATGGCCAATGTCAAAAGCGCAAGCCTCTATATGAAGTCCACAGATGGCATAACCTCTAATATAAGAAAAAAAGTACATCCTGCTTAGGTAGATAATACTACTCCAATGTTGTTGTTTTTATTTAATGTATTTATTTTTAAATATCCTTGAATGCTGCATCTTAATAAATTTTTATTGTTATAAGTACAGCTCTTTATGTAGCACAAATTATGTGACCAGATTTTAATTATTTGGACTGGAAACAGGGAGAATAGAATAATGTTTCCCGATGTTTCTCCTCTTTCATTACTTTGTCCCTGAATCCAGAAGAGAGAGAGAGAGAGAGAGAAAATTGTTTGATCCCTTGCGTCCCTTTTTCCTGTGTACACCCAGGGTGTAGGAGGGAATGCCTGTGATGTGACATTACTGCAACATTTCAAGAACAAATTTTCCTAGTAAATTGGCAGTACAGAAGCTGTTAAAGGGCTTTTTTCATCTTGTGGGGATCTGAAGGATTTTTCTTATGTAATGAAACCAGGGCCAGCCCAAGCTTTTTTTGGCACCTTTCCCTCCTTGTTGCTACCTCCCCAAGCCTGGCCAAGTGGTGGCGATGTCTACCCTACTAGTTTAAGTTGACTTAAAGCCTCTTAAGTTGACTTAAACAAAGCCCTTGTCACACTGAGAAGGTATAAAGTTGACTTAAGCATTTGCTTACATTGACTTAATAACTCTCACTTGAAAAGTCAACTCACCAGTTAAGTTGAGTTTATTAAGTCGACTTAAGCCGATGTAGCCCAGGAGTTGGCTTAAGTTCATTTAATTGGCCTCCTAGCTATGTGAAACATGGGGACGGGGGCTGGTGAGAAGACACAATACAGCGTTCCCCAACATCAAAACCCCCCATGTCTTAGCCCCAGTCCCACAGCCCTGCATCCTAGGACTACAGCCTGGGTTGCCTTCCTGCAACCTGATCCAAGGTCTTTCTCCCTTCTCAGCCCGACCCTGGATATCTCCTTCTTCTCAGCCTGACCCTGCATCCCTCTCCTCCTCCGGCCCAACCAGATCTGACATCTTGCCCCTTCTCAGCCCAACCCTGTGTGTCTCTCCCCTTCTCAGTCTGACCCTGCATGTCTCTCCCCTTCTCTGCACAGCCCTGCGTGTCTCCCCTTCTCAACCCGACCCCATGTGTCTCTCACCTTCCCCTGACCTGATCCAGCATCTCCCCCCATTCTTAGCTTGACCCCTCATTTCCTCCCTTCTCCCGACCTGACCTTCTCAGCTGGACCTTGCATCTCTCTCCTTCCCCTGACCTGATCCTCCCCACCTCAGACTGACCCCCCCATGTCTCTCCCCTTTCCTGTCTCCAGCCCAACCCCACATGTCTCTCCCTTTCTCAGCCCAATCCTGCATGTCTCTCACAGGGATTTCCCTAACACCTCCTACACCCCCTCCTGAATTTCCCAGCACCACCCCCAGTTGTCAGCTAGTAAGGGTGTTATGCCAATTTAGTAAGCACCCCAATACCCCCCCCACACACATAGAATCATAGAAACATAGGGTTGGAAGGGACCTCATAGGTCATCTAGTCCAACCCCCTGCCAGAGGCAGGACCACTCCCACTAAACCATCCCAGTCATGGTTTTGTCTAGCTGGGCCTTAAACACCTCCAAAGATGGAGACTCCACCACCTCCCTAGGCAGCTCATTCCAATGCCTCACCACTCGCCTAGTAAAAAAGTTTTTCCTAATATCCAGCCTCTACCTCCCTAACCGCAACCTGAGACAATTGCTCCTCATTCCGTCCTCTGTTACTACCGAGAACAGTCAAGTTCCATCGTCCTTGGAGCATCCTTTCAAGTAGTTGAAGGTTGCTATCAAATCCCCCCTCAGTCTTCTCTTCTGCAGGCTAAATAAGCCTAATGCTTTCAGTCTTTCCTCATAGGGCTTGTGCTCCAGCCCTTTAATCATTTTGGTTGCCCTCCACAGGACTCTCTCTAGCATGTCCCTGTCCTTTTTGTAGTGGGGAGCCCAAAACTGAACACAGTATTCCAGATGTGGCCTCACCAGTGCAGAATAGAGGGGAATGATCACATCCCTTGATCTGCTGGTAATACTTCTTTTGATGCAGGCCAGTATGCCTTTGGCCTTTTTGGCTGTGTTCACAAAGCCTCCTTATTCCGAAACAATGGAGGTTGTTTCAGAATCAGGTTTCGGCTGTTCACACGATGAATGGTTGTTTTGAAACAAGTTACACCTAGTCTGTGAGCGAAACAACGTTGTTTTGCAACGGTTGTTTTGAAACAATGCCGTGCAAGCGTGTTGTTTTGAAACAACGGTGGTTTCGAAACAACTTGTTTCGAAACAACCGTCATCTGAACATGTTGTTTTGAAACGACGGTGAGTCGTCTCGAAATAACTGTTGTCTGGAATTGCTATTTCGATTCTGGCTTTTCTCCTTATTTCAAAGTGACTTTTTTGCTAATTCGAAATAAGTCACGTCGAAATAAGGCGTTATTTCGATACAAGTTGTTTCGGAACAACTGTATCAAAATAACTTCTTGTGTGTGAACACGGCCTTTGGCAGCAAGAGCACACTGCTGACTCATATCTAGTTTCCTATCCACCATGACCCCCAGGTCCTTTTCTACACTGCTGCTACTTAGCTGAATGTTCCCCAGCCTGTAGCAGTGCATGGGGTTTTTCCATCCCAAGTGCAGGATTTTACACTTGTCCTTATTGAACCTCATAAGATTTCTGTTGGCCCACTGTTCCAATTTATCTAGGTCTCCCTGAATCCTGTCCTTGCCCTCCAACGTGTCTACTGGTCCCCCCAGCTTGGTGTCATCCACAAACTTACTGAGAGTGCAGTCTATTCCATCATCCAGATCATTGATGAAAATGTTGAACAGAACCGGCCCAAGGACCGACCCCTGGGGCACACCACTCGTTACTCGTTGCCAGCTAGACATGGAACCATTGATTTCTACACGCTGAAACCATTGATCTAACCAGTTTTCTGTCCACCTATCCAACCCATACTTCCTTAATTTGCCAGTGAGAATGCTGTGGGAAACTGTATCAAAAGCCTTGCTAAAATCAAAGTATATCACATCAACAGTTCATCCTGCATCCAAAAAACCAGTCATCTGATCATAGAAGGAGATGAGATTGGTCAGGCATGATTTACCCTTGGTAAATCCATGCTACCTGTTCCTGATCACTTTATTTTCCTCTAAGTGTTTGAGGATGGATTCTTTGAGAATCTGCTCCATAATTTTTCCAAGGATTGAGGTGAGGCTGACTGGTCTGTAATTCCCCAGATCCTCCTTTTTCCATCTTCCCCTATGCCCCCCACAATTTCAAGTCCTGGCGAGAATACTCTCTCCCCTTCTCAGCCTGACCTCCCTGATATTGTTGTAAAACAAACAGAGTCCTGTTGTACTGTTCAAGACTAACACATATTTATTGGATGAGCTTTCATGGGAGAAAATCCCACTTTGTCAGATGGTTTGAAGATGGGGGAACTTACAGAATGGGAAGAAAATAAATGCAGGGGAGTGTAAGACATAGGATCAAGTCACACTGTAACAACAAATCAAAGCAGTTGTTAAGATTCAAACACGGAAACAGCGCATAGAAAGAAAGAAAGTTGCTATTTCTTTAAGACTAGAGTAAATCGTGACTATGGATTTTTTTCCCCATTACAACAGGTGAATTGACATCACCTTCCTCTATGTGCTGTTTCCTGGTGTTTGAGTCTTAACAACTGCTGCACCCTGCCCCTGCTCTGGCAGTTGCCCTGCAGCACCTGGTCCAGAGCTGAAGGAGTCTGGGCAATACAGGGGGTGTGGAGTGCTGCGCTGGCACATTGCTGGGCCATGTCAGGCTCCCTGACCTCCCTGGGCTCCCTGTTGCCACACACAATATGCAGGCTGGTGTGGTCACTCACTTCCTGTAGTAAAGGAATGGCCGGAAGAGAAGGGCACCTCTGCTGTGGTGCACTGTGGGCCAGCCACCCACAATGCACCCACTCCTAGAGCGACCTAGCAGCTGCCACTGTGGACATGGGCAATCTCCTGGCATTTTGAGTGTGGCCATTCTAAGCTGGCTTAATAAGGTCTACTTTAAACTGGCTTAAAGTAGACCTTTTTAAGCTGGCTTAATCAAGCCCTGTAATGTAGACGTAGCCGGTGTGTGGGTGTCACGTGGGCTGCCAGGCCAAAGCGCAGTGGCACCACCACTCCCCCAGCTGGGCCTGGCACCCTACCTGTGGACTGATGCTGGCAGCAACACCTCTTCTCCGGCCAGGACTGGCTATCCACACATGGCCTGATGCTGCCCCCCCCCCACATGCAGCCTGATACCAGCAGAGCATGGTGGGAGGCTTGCTGGCCCCAACCACAGCCCAGCCCTTGGCACCCTCTGCCACTTGGTGCCCTAGGTGATCACCTAGGTTGCCTCTATGGACAGCCTGGCCGTGAATGCAATAGTCGAACTGCAGAACTAGTGGTGAAAAAAGGGAGAGAGAGATGAGAAGCTAAGCAGGCAATAGAGTGCTGGTGGGAGAAGAGAACAGATATTTTGTTGAATTAAGTCACAGAATAACTACAAAGTGACATCCTGATATTGTGTTATGTTTCAGTATATGGATGTGTGCTATACTGAATGTTGTGGCAATGCAATGACACAAACATCACAATTCAATTTCAGGACCTCACTGTGAAATTATTTTCTTGCTCTCAGTACCTCCATTAGATGAAGTGGTTTGCCAGCTCTCTGTGGTTGAGGATCACTGCCTTTCAATAAGTACAACTTCCAGCAACGTTTCTTCTAGAAAAGCCAATTTGTGGCATCATATATTTATAGGGGCATTCCCAGGAGAGAGAAGCTGAAGCAATGCATAAAAGAAGGACCTGGTAGTGGAACAGACCACTTTCTAGAGGGAAAATCATCTGCTATACAGTAGGCTAACTACTGATGTCTGTATAACTCTGCTGGTGAAGAAGGGTAGCCTTGCGTTTGAAGTGGCAGCGATATCAAGAGTGTATTTGCAATATATCTAAATTAAAGATTACATACTGCAGATGAATGTAGATTATATATTTTATGTACCATAATAATCATTCTTTGCTCCTCATTATCTTGTTAAGTATAACAGTAACAAGCTGGAAGACTAATGAATCAAACACTGCCACCGTATCATTGGAATACATACCAAGCAAATTGTCTTTCAAGTATGTAATAGAGATGCCTGTGGCTATTTTAGATGATGCTGTATGGTCTATGTTTTGAAATATGCTTTGACTGGCAGTACACTTAATTTTGTGGCAGAAAACTTCAATTCCATGTGCACTGCTTATAGTACTGCCTAGGCAAAAGTTCCAAAGGGGCAGCCGCATTAGTCTTGTTCAGTAAAACAAACAAGGAGTCTTGTCGCACTTAAAACTAACAAATTTATTTATTGCATGAGCTTTCATGGGACAAAATCTGACTTCGTCAGACACTTTAAAGATGAGGGAACTTATAGAATGGGAGGAAATAAATGTAGGGGAGTCACTCCATTTATGATTTGTTAATTGCTGTGCTCACACAGATGAATATTAGATCAAGGCTTCAAAGAGAAGCTGCTGAGATTAAATTTATTTGCAAATTTAGTTGCATTACCTCAAGACTTAATAGGGACATTGGATTTTTCTTTCATTGCAACAGGTGATTTGACCTCGTCTTCTTCTGTATGCATTTCCCCAGTGTTTGAATCTTTACAACCGTTTTGATTTGCTGTTACAGTGTGACCTGTTCCCATGACTTATACTCTCCTGCGTTTACTTCCTCCCATTATGTAAGTTCCCCCATCTTCAAAGTGTCAGACAAAGTGAAATTTTCCCCATGAAAGCTCATGCAATGAATAAAAGAGTGTGTGTGTGTGTGTGTGTGTGTGTGTGTGTCCCTAACAGTTTCAGTAATAGAGCCTGGAACTTTTGTATGTGTACAGGTTAATCTGATATGACAAGAGGGTAAGAAAACAAACTCTCTCTCTCTCTCTCTCTCTCTCTCGCTCGAATATCAGTAAAGGATAGATAGATAGAAACTAGCTTGAATATCAGTAAGGGAAGACTATGTGATTGAGGTGGGTATTTTCATTAAGTAGGCTCAAAGTAGCAACATTCAGATCTGGAGTTTGAATACCACAAAGTCCAAGGTTGAGTAGATCTGTGGTTTTAGTTCATCTTAAGGTAACAATCCTACATTTAAAATTAAAGGAACTGATTCTTTGACTAAATTTCTTAAAAGGATGTTTATACAAACTTCCTAATGTGCTGTGTATGTTTTGATTAAACATATAGTTATGATGCTGATAGATTTATTGCTGATACGTGTAGACATAATGAATAGTAATAAAACAAGATGGCACATTTAGAATGTTAGTAGTCAATATTTCTTAACTAGCAATCACATTTTATGGCACTTTTTTGTGACTTTCATTTTCTTCTTCTGTATAAGAGCTAGTTCTCCCTGTTTTATGAACACAACCAGTCTAAATGGAGTCCATGGATTATTTCTAGTATGACTAGATCAAGCCTATTGCTATCTAACTCTATCATAGGCATTTCCAAATTACCCACCACCAGAGCTTTTAGGTCCTAATGTTCTCCAAAAAAGAATTCAATTGTCTTTGTACTTATTTTAGTCACTAGCTTCAATGGGGCTATTCATATACTAAAGGTTGACTATGTGGTTAAGTGGTTTGTTGGGTCAGGGCCATGATCCCCATCACTAGAATAGCTAAGCAACACACACACACACACACGAATCATTCCTCACAACATTCCTCTGAGATACGCAAATATTAGTGCCTCCATTTTGCAGGTAGGGTGAGTTGGCACAGTGATATTAAAGACCAGATATTCACAAAAATGAATTGTACCTTGCCTTACAAGTAGTCCCAGTGAGATCAGTAAAGAGGACAGTACAACTTATTATGAATCTAGGTATCAGAATCTGGCTCTACATGAATTTCACAAGGTATTACAAAATACTTGTGCCAGAGTTAGGAAGTGAATTTAGGTCTTCTGAGTCTAATCCATTGTTTTAACCACATGAGCACCTGAACTTTTTATTTTATTTTATTTTATTGCTCCCTGGTTCCAAGAGATTACTGCTTTTTTCCTTGGCTATGAGTTTCAATAATATCAGTTCTTCAAGTAGATTTAAGCACAGATTTAATAAATGAATGTTGCATAGACCTAATTTGATAAAGAACAGAGTTTCTGTCACTAACTTTCCTATCAATTAGCTTTGCTGAATACCTTTTGAAATATTTAAAACAAACAAAGAGCTCTGTTGCACTTGAAGACTAACAAATATATGTATATATTGTATGAGCTTTTGTGGGAGAAAGTCCCACTTTGTCAGACACTTTATATTTGTTAATCTTTAAGTGCCACAGGATTCCTGTTTGTTTGTTTTGCTAAACTAGACTAACGTGGCTGCCCCTTGGATTTTGAAATATCTCTTCTGCCCCTTGGATTTTGAAATATTTCTTCACTTTCATTCATAAAACATGCATATTTTAAACTGGCAGTTACAAAAAGGGCAATTGGAATCAGGTGTCATAACAGATTGCATAGAATTCTGAGGAGTGAAAATAATACAACATAGTCTAACTCTTTACTAGGAAAGTGTTAAACTCATCATATATATTTTTCCAAAATAAGGATGGATTTAATTAAGCACTATCACACTGCCTTGTCTAATGAGGGTGGTAATTAATAATAGTTCTTCCTTCACAGTTTTGGTGCATCACACAATGCTTGTGAGAAGTCACTCTTATAGGATATGTCTACACTTGCAATTTAGGTCAACTTAAGGATGCTTAAATCAACCTAAATTACTCCATGTCCAGACCAGGCTTTCATTAAGTCAACTTAAGGGCAACCTTAAGTTGACTTAATGACTACTGTTATTAGATTGACTTAATGGCTAAGTTGCTTTGTTAAGTCAAACTAAAACCGGTGTGGACGCCCTAGGTCGACTCAATACTGTAAGGGATAAGGGAACTGCAGCTTCCTGGGACAAGGGAGCTGTAGCTCCCTTCTTCTCAGGACCCGCAGCTTCCCGGCAGAAGGAAGTCCTGGCTCCCTTCTCACTGGTGACCAAATCCAATCAAAAAGGGAGCTGTGGCTCCCTGCTTGCTGGGAAGCCACAGGTCCCAGTGAGAAGGAAGCCAGGGCTCCCTTTTTGCTGGGAAGCCATGGGTCCCTGGGGAGAAGGGAGCATGAGGAGGCTCCCCAGCCAGGGCTGCAGCAGGAAGGAAATCCCTCACCACCCCAGCTGGGGTTCCAGCCCCAGAGGCTCTCTTGTGCCAGGGAGCTCTGGCAGTTCCCTTGTGCTGGGGAACCCCAGCAGCTGCATTCTTGCCGGGACCCAACAGTCCCAGTGAGAAGGGAGCTGCCAATCTCTTCTCAGAGGTGAGCTTTGGCTCTCTGCTACGTTTACACTTGAAAAGTTTAGTCGACTTGTTAAGTTGACTTAACAAGGTCGACTTTAGGTGTAGACATACCCATAAAAAGTAACTTCAAAATACAAAGTGTTAGACTGAAACTTCAAAAGCTGCCCTGATCCAGGAGGATACAGTGGTTTATGAATCAATTTGTTACCTTGCTCCTGTCTTGTACCAGATGGGAAGTAAGCTGCTATTGATCCATACCAGTAGTAGATTTCTTACCCATCCTCAGTGGTGTTGGATATGTGGAGGTCAGGTTGAAATTTTGGCTAAAACATGGTACTCATTCCCAGTCCACTGTCTCAGACGTAGAGCCGTACAGAGGATTCTTTGTCCAGTCTCTATGCTATATGGGTAGTCTGCAGAGGGTAAGAAACATTTATTGGGGGGGGGGTTTATAATGCACACAGGGACTATATATAATATAAAATAAATGTCTCACATCCATCCAAACTACTAACACAGTGGTCTCCCCTTCTTTTCCACAGTTAAATTAGACAACCTGCTCTCAGAGACAGAACTATACATCTCTTGGCTTTGAGAGACATTGGGTACCTGAGGTCAGCTGCTCAGAATTTCTGGATTTGTGGCCAATAGGAGCCCGCATATGGGTTTAGGACCTTTCCTTGAGCCTCTGTAGCTATGTCTACATTGCAGAGCATTTTCAAAAAAACTTTTTTCAAAAAAAATATTTCAAAATATATTCAGAATAATTATCTCAAAATAACTTTTTTCAAAAATGCTATTTCAGGAGAACAGTCTGGGGATGGCTCCTTGTCCTGAAAAACTGTGGCTTTTTTTTTTTTTGAAAGTGAAAGTCTATACTAGACTCTGTTTTTTGAAAAAAAGAAAGCCCGTGGAAGAGGGAGGCAGGCTTTTTTGAAAAAAAGCCTTTGCTCCATCTGGCGATGGCTTTTGTTGAAAAAGCTATCTCAAGTTTTTTTTTAAATAAAAATGTGGGGCTTAAATTTTTCAAAGAAGCATGCCGGTATCTTGTAATGCTGAAGCACTTTTTTGCCAACGTTAAACCTGGTTAAGTTTTGAAAAAAAAGCTGTTTTCGAGATAGCTTTTTTAAAAAAAGCCATTGCCAGATGCAGCAAAGATTTTTTTCAAAAAGACTGCCTACCTGTTCCATAGGCTTTCTTTTTTTCAAAAAAGAAAGTCCAGTATAGACTTTCACTTTAAAAAAAAATTTTAAAAAGCTGCAGTTTTTCAGGACAAGGAGCCATCCCCAGACTGTTCTCCTGAAATAACATTTTTGAAAAAAGTTATTTTGAGATAATTATTCTGAATATATTTTGAAATATTTTTTTGAAAAAAGTTTTTTTGAAAATGCTCTGCAATGTAGATATAGCCTGTATCTGAAAGAAAGACTAAAAGTACAGATATTTTCAGTATTCCAGTGACTTAAATGTGGGTTTATCAATTTTCATGAACTTTTCTAGAGAAAATTATTTCTGGACTGAAACTGACAAGGACAAATTTTAGATAAAATTTTGATTTAAAAAACAGAAATTTATTTTAAAAACCTAGAAATAGAAGTTATCGTCTTGCCAATCTTAACTGTATTGTTGTCAGTCATGATAGTAATGCTAGACACTCATTACTGTTTCCTGGGGCAGATATCTTACACTTTAGAGACATTGAACTCAGAAGATCTCAAACTCTTTTATAACTAATAGCACAACTATGGAGGAGTCATTTCAGCCATTAATAAACTATAGGTTCCCCTTGAATAGATTTAGGTAATTACCTAACAATGAGCAATCAAGAAGGTTCAGACAGGGAGTGAGGAATACCACTCCACTTTTAACAGATGGTAATTATGGGGCTCTGAATCTGGTCAGGAAACACATGTAGCACTGACAAACCCACCTACAGGCTTGATTCTCATCTGTCTCCAACCTCTATTCAGTGCAATGAACCATGGAGCTGGTCACACTGGGGCTTCCCCCATCCTGTATTACCTGGTAGTAGTTAAAGCCATGAAGGAACTGTACAAACTTACACCCGGTGGAGAATTAGCTGAGTGGAGCTTTTCACTGCCGTTCCCCTAGATTGTCTAGTTCTGCCTCTCCCTTTCCTGCAATATCCCCTATGTTGGGTTGGGTGGGGTAGGGCAACTGGCAAAGGAGTGAACTCCACTGCCTCCTCCATCTTTATGCCAAAGAGAAATTCTCTGCTGGCCATTTATTGCAAATATCTGTCCACTCTATACCATGTCTCTGGTGCCAAGTGAACAGATTGTATCAGGGGATCTGTGAAACCAGAATGCAATGAACAAAGCTAGACCTGCAGTATTCGAGGTCATTTGGTATCTGAACTCTTGTTCAAGCAAGTCAATCTCTGGTCTAATGTCTGCTTGTTATACTCAGTCTCCCAAACTGCCTTGAACAGTACATGTGATATGAAAATATAGCTCAGTTGCAAACACAACAGAGACTTTTCTCACTTGTGCTAAATGTTTTATACAAAACTATACACACATCCAAAACTTGTAACAAATAATACAAGTGACTTGAACAAAAAAATTAAACCATTACAAGCCTCTATTTCTATTTGGAATGATGACGTCTGCAGTAAGGTGAATGAGAAGTATGCACTATTGTGTCAGGATGACATCTGCTATGCCCTCATTGTGACTCCAAATGTATTAAATTACATAAAATTCAATATTATTTTATCTTTTTTTTTTAATGTTTACATAATGATTTCACTCTTACTTAAGAAGTCCGCAGTCACCAATCTCTCTGTTTGGACAGGAGGGTGTATTAGCAACCTTTCCTCTTCTCTTCCTCCTTTCCCAAGTAAAAAACAGCTACATATTCCATAAGATAATTGGCAAGGATTACCTGAGAGGAGAGAAGCAGTGAATAGTATCCTTATTTCCTCTTACATCCCAGGAACCAAAAGACTCAGCTTTGCAATGTCACCCCCCCCCCCAAGTCACTCGTAGGAAAAAAAATTCAATTTCTTGGCAAAGAAGATTTTACAAACTGTCCCACTGGACTTTATCTGCTTTTCAAAGAGGTAATTAATATAATGCAGCAAGGTTACACATTTCAATTTGCAGTTGCAATGTAATAATTATCACCTAGTCAGATGTTTTTCTCTTCACGCTTATTTTGTGATTCATGCTGCCCTACAGCAACAGTTTTCAACCCATGTGCCACGGCACACTGGTGTGCCATGAAAACTGTCCAAGTGCACCATGAAGTTTTGTACAAAGGTAATGAAAATCAATGTAAAACAAACATCATTTCATCTTAAACAATAGTCTATCCAGCCAAAATTACAACTTATAAAACTCATGAAAATTAATCATCAAATTAAAAGTGAGGTATTGGTCTTCTGATTCTAAAGTGTGAACATTCTAAAAGCAGGTGGCCAAATGACAAAACTGAGATGACGTATCTTTCTTTTCCCAGTGGCTTTGAAACATTAATACATTTGAGCCGCCTTTAGCTTGCTGTATGCTTTATGTTTCAAACCTCACTACTAAGATTGTAATGAGGGGTTAAAATATAATTTGGTAGGCCCCAGAACCAGGGCCATCCCTAGGGGGGAGTGGGGCCCAGGGCGAATCAGTTTGTGCGGGGCCTCCCCATTTTAAACTTTCAATGTTCCCTCTAAGCCAGTGGCTCCCAACCTGTGGTCTGGGGACCCCCAGAGGTCCGCAGACACATTCAAGGGGGGCTGCAAAGCCTCTCCCTACCTGGGGCCGGAATCCAGCTACAGCCCTGATGCTCCCTGCCAGGGCTGCGTTTCCCCATCTGTGGCTGTCTCCTGGCAGGGGGATGGAGCCACAATCAGCTCCCCAGCAGGGGCAAGGGCAGGGGACCACAGCTGCCATGGCTCAGCTCCCCGGTGGTGCACGCAATGGTGGCGGCAGTGCTGCTCACCAGCTCTCCCACTGGTGCGGGCCAAAGCCTGCCCATGCAGGCCAGATTATATAATCAGATGGGGGGGCGGGTCTGCAAAGATTTTTTTTTTTTTGTTTTTGTTTGGTTTTTTTTGTTACAAAGGGGTCCCCAGCCTGAGAAAGGTTGGGAACCACTGCTCTAAGCTGATGATGCAGCTGAGCAAGTTCCCTGCTGGTTCTCCAGGCCCCAATGGTCTTCTTCCCTGCTGCCCACTGGCTCCTCAATAACTTTGCACCCATAACTTGGTCAGCTGCATCATCAGCTTAGAGGGAACACTGGGCAGTGTCATAATTTTTCTTTAATAAAATCATAAATTTCTAGCCCTCAGGCTAAAAAGTTGCAGAGAGAGGCAGAAAAACATGACCTGACTTTATCCTAAAGGCTCAAAACCCAGAAGTCAGAGAAAATAGCTCCCCCTCATTTATTATTTCTTTAAACATCTCTTTATTGTTAAGTAAGTTTTAATGATATATTTAAGTCAGACTTGTGACTATTTTTGATGTTTAGGGCAGGCAATACTGAATGTGTCATGGTGATGTTTCATCAAGCTCACAGCCAAGTGGACAGGAGCATCTGGAGGTACTCGTCTCTGTGGTTCTGGTTTTCTGTTCAAGATGGGCACACAATTTTACAAGTTTAATGATTTTTCTTAAATCAAGTTTTTGTTAAATTGAAAATTCAGAGACAGGGAAGCTATTTTTGAATAACAACAAGAAATAAGTTCAGGTCCTCTCTCACCTTAAAGCACTGGATTCAAATTGTCTAATGTATGTTTTAATATATGTATTCATACATTCCTTATTGCTTTGCAGGTGATCTAAGTAATGAAACTCAGGTACTGTTTGAGGATGAGAGGAAGAAACAAGGGACTTTTGGCCTCCTCTCAGATACCCTGATGTAAAACAAACAAGGAGTCTTGTGGCACTTTTAAAAGCGAACAAATAAATACATTTGTTAGTTTTTAAAAGTGCCACAGGATTCCTTGTTTGTTTCACTAAACTAGACCCACATGGCCACAGTTGCTTTCCTCTTTGCCATGCTTTGGGACTGGTGCTCTGACTGCAATCAGTGACAATGGGGCTTATTTACAGTGCAGAAGGAAGGACAAAAAACTTCTTCAATGTGTTGATTGATGGCCATTAACCCTAAAACCCCAGTATTTCCATATGAGCACTAGCCTGGGGTCTTCTCT
This sequence comes from Podocnemis expansa, assembly GCA_007922195.1. Taxonomy (NCBI): domain Eukaryota; kingdom Metazoa; phylum Chordata; order Testudines; family Podocnemididae; genus Podocnemis; species Podocnemis expansa. The sequence continues at coordinate 1,317,436 of ML681966.1, forward strand.
CTCAGGTATAATAGATCATTATCTGCACAGAGAAGTTTGCTCAAAAAGACATCCCTGAAGACTGAAAACTCTTGTTAAATGTAGAAGGAAAAAAGTTCTTTAATATCTGAGAACATTTCTGGAAATGCTGATGTAAATTCAAAGAGAAGGTCCTGTTTTGTAAAGGTTGGGGATGTGACATTCTCCTGACTTTGTCCCCATTTGCTTGACTGAGGCTGGCTCCATAAGTTTTATCTCAGTACTTGCCCTTTCTCTTCCCCTCAGGGAGCAGTTGTGGGAAGGTGGCTATTTAAGTGAGTTCCTGTAACCAAACGCTGCCTGTCTGAATTCTCTTCCTTCTTACCTGACCAGCTGGAGCTGCTCCCTAGTCCCACAGCTTGAAAAAGATCCCTGCTTCCTTACTCCAGCCGGCTGCGTGGGATCCCCCAAAAGCATGAGGCCCCCCAAAGTGCGGGGCCCAGGGCAGTTGCCCCTCCTGCCCCCCCTTAAGGATGGCCCTGTCTGGAACCCTCCTAAACTGGTGGGCCCCCCGCCTACCCTGCACTCCAGGTCCTGCCCTCCAAATGCCAGCCCCCACCCCAGCTCCTGCCCCCCACATGCCAGTCCCCCACCCCGGCTTCTGCCCACCAAACACCTTCCGCTCACCCCAGCTACTGCCTTCGGACCCCATCTGGCTCCTATTCCCCCAGAGGTTAAAGTATAATTTGGAGGGCCCTGGCTAAAAAAATGGGTATGCTGTGGAAGCATTTGTCTCGCTGAAGTGTGCCATATTACTGAAAAGGTTGGAAACCACTGCCTTAGAAAAGGCATAAGGTAGGCTGTTACTACCACTTATGTCAGTATGTATAACTTATGTATCTCAGGGATGTGAAAAGACATGTCTTGGGCAACGTAAGTTACGCTGACATAAGCAGTGGTGTGAATGGCACTATGTTTGTGGGAGAGCTCTCTCAACTATCATAAAGATACTATAAAGTGGCTTCATGAGAACTCTTACAGTAACATAGTGGCATTAGTACAGCTGTGCTGCTGTGAACCTTCTAGTATAGACATGGCCTAAATATTTTCTGGCTTTAGGCCCTCAAAGGCTCAATTTGAAGAGTATCTGGTCTTAGAAAGTTTATTTTAAAAGATTTATGTGATTCATCTTCACTTAATGTTCTTGGGCTTTTCCCTTCTAAAATTATTTACATTCACTGAAGCTCTATTGAATGCTATTACTTCAGCAAGGAGGCTGGTAAACAAGAATTTTCTTTACCTCACCACAATTTTCTTAAGGAAAAAGGAAAAATAATTAATTTCCTTTAGATTTTACTCCCAAAGTTAAGGTGGAATTTCATATCAATCACAGTATTTCCTCATTTTCCTTCCTCCAGATTTAATCTACAATCACTAAGATAATTCGTCTGTGGTTGATTAGTAGCTATACACATTAAGCAAGCTATATGAGTTTCCTTAGCCTGCAAAAAATCATTTAAGAGACTGAGGAATATATTTGGCACTGATCTTAAAAAGAGCTTAGTTACCAATGGGAGCATCACAGGATACATTAGCCTAATCTATAAGAAAATTGGTGTTTTTTCAAGTGTCTTTTTTTTTTTTTTAAGGGACATAGCTATTTGTCAGGCAGAGAGAACTGAAGACCTTGTTACAGGTGTTTTTATAGCTTTTATTATCCACTTCAAAATTCTCCCATCATCAATACATCCAAGATCTGTAAATCAGACAGTTGATGCCTACATTTTATTTGAACTCCCCCAAGTTTAAAAACAGCCTTTAGTATTTATGAAGTTCTTTGAAATTCTCAAACCTACTATAGAAGAACAAAATATTAACTAATGTAACTTGTTAATATCTTCTGTGAAATGTACATGATGGTGAAAATAAGAACAATAATAATAGAAGCAAAAAGGCAAAAAAAAATCTGCACTTACAGTTCAATCAACCTATGTCCTTTTCAGTCATGTCAACTGTGATAAATACAATTAATTATCAATAAGCAACATTTTGTGCCTGTACTATCTTCTTCATCATAAAAAGGAAAAACCTTGGCCATTATTAATAAGATTTGAAGGTGCTAGGCAGGTCTGAAATGCAGGGCACTTATTTGTAGATTTATGTGTTTTCAGATTGAAAATGGGATGTTTCAGGCTCCAGGCATAAGATATTAATGATATCCTTGTTTTACTAATACAGTAAACAGCTACAGCACTCTGGGATTTTTGTGTCAAGTTATTTGTGGCTTACTCCCACTACAACAGTCATTGTTTAAAAATCTTTTAGCCTTTTATTAAAGATAAAAAGGAGTTGAAATATTAGAATTTAAAGCATTAAGTAAGATTTCTCTTTTAATAATCCCTCATTTCCTTTCTCTTTAGCAGTATAGAGCTTTTATAAGGAAAAGGTTCTGCTTGACTGTGTTTAAATGGTATTAGAATTGATGATAATTGTCCTTTTGGGGAAAAAGGGAGGTTAGCAAACATGGGCTTAAGCTGTTGTTGTTGTTGCTTAAAGTCTGAGCTTGTTTTCTTGAAGACAACACAAGACAAACACACAGAAGCTGATAAAAAAAGAACAGCAAAGAAAATATGTTGTGCCAGTCTCTTGTGCCAAATCTCATTTGCAGCCTTGTTGCTAGAGAAACACAGGCAGAACACTACAGTCCTACCAATCACTCCAAAATCTGACAAATTTGTACCACCAGCTGGATGTTTAGCTGCCTCACTGCTCACAGACTCAGCAATGTTGCAAATGGTAGTCCTGGCAGACTAAGGCAGATTTATTAACTGGATGGCAATAGGGAAGATGTAGGAAAAAGAAGACATAAGGTAGGGAAGGAAAAAGACACATGGAGAAGATGAGAGCAGTAATTTAAGCCTCACATTCCAAGAGCTGTTCAGGATTCAGCCCAAGCCAGTGGAGGTTGTGATGTCTTTGATTCCCTTTCTGGATTGGTCTTGTCAGGGTGTCTTCCAGAGTCAGGCCAATGGTATCCTCATAGAACCTGGAGCCCCAGGGGCCAGTAGTCATGTCAGCAACAACAACGGCAAAGCTCACTACTTCCAGCCACATGTTAACCCTGATTCAATTGAGTGACCTCCCCTGCCAAATAAACAGTATCCAAGAAGGGGTGGCAGTGTAGTGCCATTAACCTTAACCAGTCAAAACATACTTCATGTTCAATGTTCCCTCTTATTTCCAGAATTATTTATCTCCTTGTAAGGCAGCACATGAATTTACCAAGAACCTTACAGCTGTTGATCACTTTGAGCTTACACAATCAAGTTTGTACTAGTCTATATGTCTTCAAATTTGCTGACTTTTGTAAGCAGTTACGTGTAAGAAACTGAGCTAGACTTTTATTTTGGACTAGTTATAGTACAATTTTCTGCACCATATGGTCCACCACAATTTTTTTGCACGCCAGTTTTTTTTTAAAAAATTGGTCTAGTAAATTAATCCACACACAGCTTTGTGAGGGATATGTAAGAATATTGAAACACCACTGAAATTAAGCAGCCTTGCAAACTAAGCAAGGCACCACTAACGCAGCAACACTACATAGCCATGTAGGGCACTTGGCAAAGGACACTATATAGGAATTCACATAAGTAGAATGCAATTACATGCAAAATATATCTGAATTTAACTAGGATATCTATTTGCCTCTTACAAAATTATATGTATATATACAAAAAAAAAAAAAGTACCAAGAATCAAGTTGTTCTTTCCAGTCTACAGAAAGAAGGTTTGAATGTAGAATATGAAAGTGTTCCAAATATATGGGTTTTTAAAAAGAACAACAACAATAACAAAAAATGCTTTTGTTTTGAATGTTTAAGCTTTGGGAAGGTTTGTATTACAAAAGCTACAGTATAGTATAGTATAGCTAACTTATGGGTCTGATTCTCCTCATCTTTATACCTGTTTTACATCAAGGTAACTCCACTGACTTGAATTATTTACTTCTACATAAGGGAATGGAAATTCAGGTATTCATTTCCTAGCAGTATTTCAGTTTTCTTTCTGGTTTTTACTAATGTAATCATTGCTATATTTTTAATACAAAAAAAAAACACTTACAAAAAGATTACTGCTAACCTTCAGAAGACCTGTCATTGAAGAATTAAGACTTTGAATTTCTCTGGAAAATCAACAACCAAAAATCAAGATTTTTTTCTCAGTGAAATTCCAGGTGAATTTCATATTACGAATAGCTTTACACTGATTGTAATTCTCAAGAATGATCTCAATATGTTGGTCTAATTGGTCTAATTTAATGCAGTTATGAATGTAGGTCTTTGTCTGTTACTGCTATGTGAAGTAACAGCCAAAGGATCATATATACTGTGGTACCTAAATTGGCAGTGACAATTGTGTGTGTGTACTCACGGAGGTTATATTCATGAACAAATTAGATTATGGTTTTAGTAAGGTCTCAGAAATTCCCTCCTCCACATGTAGAATGCACTGGTTAAAAGAAGCATTGTAAATCTTATTTCCAATTAGCTTAAGCACTATAAACATCCACTGAAGTCCTACTAAATCTGCTTAAATTCAGAGACCATCCGCCATTTGCCAGCTGGTAGCTTCTGTCTGGAGATTAATCAATAGATATCTGCTGGATGGGAGAAAGCTGATTTGAGATGAATAATGAGGAGACACCAAATCCTCATTAAGCAGCTTTCAAACCACAGCCTAACAAATGGTTCCTGTGATATTAAATAGAGGCTCATTAAGCAAAGAACTATTGTGGTAGATGTTGTCTCTCATGCAGGATTGGATAAGACACAGTATCCTACCTGCCTTCAGTTACCAATCAATTTCTCCTAGAAAACTGTATAATTGACCAACCTGGCACTTCAAAAAATTGCCAGTTAGGTATATGGTATATGAAATTATAAGAGTGATTGTCTTGGCTTGAACAAATTATTTGTTCAAAGTATTTCACATTCAGCAAAGAGGAGGAGTTACCTTCCAGAAATGTAAGAGTTAAGAGAAATATGATCTGGTGTGGGGAAGCAGTTCAGGAGATATAATTAGAAACACCTTTTTCCATGTATCTGCTTACAAAGGATGAAGTGCTGAATTTTCTCTATTATCCACTATTTCAGTTATGCAGAAATACACTGATGAGTGGTTTATCTGAGCTACCAATCCCTCTACTATAATCCAAACTCCACGAAAATCAATGGGAGTCTTTCAAGTAACTTCAGTAGTGTTTGGATCAGAATTAGAGGGGTACAGGATGTAGAACCCATAAGAGTCTCCAGTAAAGGTACAGAACAATTCCAGCATCAGTGTTCCTAAGTAAAATAGCTTTCTAGATAACAAACAAGAGAATCTGCCTTCCTGAAGGCTAAGTATGCTGCCTTGGGTTCTTCTCAACACTTGCCAGCATGGGGAGCTGCGTAACAAGCTTGAAACTCAAACATTGATTCTTCAAGGCAACATTTGTGCCATCACTATTCTTTGGGTGATTCACATATTTTTCTATTGAATATTATATTTTTATATTTCCATTTTACAAATGTCACTGGCAACACTGACACTTTCTTTAAAAAAAAAAAAGTAATTGGCATTTGAATATATTATATGGGTTTTACCCTTTGTCCTGAAGCATCAAGTTTGCACATTGTTGGAGACTGGATAATGGACTAAATGGTCCACTGTTCAACAGAACATTTTATAGTATAGTAGTATATTTTATATTCCTAAACAATAACAAAAAAGAAATATCAGCTTGTTTTCTGATTCTTCTGTGATAGCACATTTTTCCATTATATATCTGTATAATTGACAACTGAGAAATAAGAGGCTATAATTTCACTGAGGTGTTCTGCTGACAGCATAAATCATAAAAGCAAAGCTTGAGTGGTTTATGTTGTCATTAGAACCCGAAGATGGGGTTATATAAAGCCCCATAATTCACAATGTGCCTGTTTATTTTATGCAATAATATATGGAATGACTACCAAATTCATTGCCTTCGTATTCCACCCAAGTCCTCATACCCCACCTCCAAATAGCTTCTTGATAGCCAAATGGTAGCAGCAGAGTCTGTCATGATATAATAGATAGCTTTCTGTAACTGGTAGTTGTAATGTCTTCTTTTTCTTCATCTATCATATATCATGCTAGAATAAGATAAGAAGATGGTTGAGGGAGGTGCATGCCTTCATAACTGGGGATTTTGGGAAGATGTTAATAACTGATATAGGATAGGATTCAAACACTGGAGTGTTTTAATGTCTAGCTAGGTCAAGTTGGAGTGTTCTTCAGCAGGTGAGTTGTGGCTGGTGGGAATAAATTGGGTTGTTTGTTACAGGAGTTCCTCTCTTATAACCCCCTACAAAAAGATTCCCATATAGCCTTCATTTCAACTTAGCATGCTCCCACTTCAGCAGAGATACTGGGAGGTGGTACAAGTGGGACTTAGCACAGAAATGGTTATATTCTGAATCATTTACAGAGGAGAGATATCATGACAAAGGGAGTGTTGTAGGGAAAGGACATTCCAGGAAACACTGTACCACTTCCATTAAGAATCTGCCTTGCCCCACTATCCCTGGTCTCAGCCAATCACAGGAGAAAGCTGCAAGCAGCTTAGCTATGACTCTGTGGCTTAGCACATGCATGAGGCAAATTCAGCATGATAAATGATACACTAGTGATACAGGTACCTGTAATTCATATCACAGCAGGTAATGTGCCATTGTGATACTTATTGCAGGATGTAATATTTTTTATAGTAAGTGGTAAGCACTGATAAGAAGGTCACTAGGTAGTAATTATTTGAGCCAAATCAGTCCCTGTGTAGGTTATTCCCAAATGGAAAATAGGATGCTCTGAGCTTGATTTCTTACTTACACTAAACCACATTTGCACAGCCATAATTTATGTTAGCTTTCACTGTCAACCCCCTTCCCACTGCCTTAGTGACATAATGTGGTCTAGTGTAATCTAGCTTTTGTGTAAATGAGACATAGGACTACTGTAGATGCAAGAAGTACAGGGGGGACCTGTTACTGTGCGACCAGTTTGCCCATGGAACTGGTTAACATGTGGTAACTGGATGTCCCTCAAAGGCCCCAGAGTAACGCGCAGGTCCCATTAACGCACCTTGCGTAAATGGGACCATGCGTGTCGCTGCCCCAGAGATGGGCCCCCAGGCACCGGCCCAGGCCCCGCTCCCTGGCCCCGCTTCTGTGCTGGGGTCTGAGCCGGCCTCTGGAGCCTGCTGCTGCCAGCCTGGCCCTGGATCCCCAGCTGGGCACATGGCAGGGAGCGGCCACCGCAACTGTGGGTGGCCAGACCTAGAACAGGGCTGGAAGCAGCCACTGCCGCCGCTTTCTGCCATGTCCCCGGCAGGGGATCTGGGGCCAGGCTGGCGGCAGCAGGCGCCTGAGGCCGACTCAGACCCCAGCACAGAAGCGGGGCCGGGAGCATGGCCCGCAGCCAGGGAGTGGGGCCTGGGCTGGTGCCCCGGGGAAGGCCTTCCGGTCCCACTTACATATGGGCTGGTTTACATGCAGTCATCGGGGGCTTGTCCGTTGACACCCATGCATAAACCGGTCCCCACTGTAGTTCAATAATGGGCTGTGTTTCCTTCTCCACAGAACTGATCTCTAGCTTGCTGACCTTCTCTCATAAACCCAGTAGCTGTAGACGGCTAACTGGTTGGACAGTCTTGCCTTTGTGTCTCTCCAACATTTCTAATTTTATCATATGTTTCACAGTATCTGGTGTTTTTCTTAAATTCCCAGCTCCTGAAGTCCTGTGATTATGTGAGAATCTCATTCTTCCTTTTCCTTTTTTTTTTTTTTAAGCTCTTAGTGGCACTGGAGTATTTGAATCCTAAAGGTTCAAAACCAGAAGGCAAATAAAAAGAAACCAACACTGATTTTAAAAAAGAAACATTTGAATTTTTAGTGGTAAGGTGTGATTTTTGAACATTTGAATTGCAGTAATGAAAGCTGGGCTTCCATTGTGCTCATTTTCCTTGAACTCTCATAAGGGTGACTGGATGATGGTAGAAACTAGCGTAAATCAAAGCTGAGTATCAGGAATGCAGCTGGAAGTCCCAGTGGAGCTGAAGGATTGGGGGAGCAGAACAGAAACACTGGACATCATCCATTCCTGCACCTCTCTTCCTTTCTTCCACTGTAGAAACCAGTACTCATACAGTACATCTGGATGGCATAGATGACATGTAACTCTTGATAGTGGAGGCAGTCAGCACACTTTGGAGTGGAGGGGGCAATGTTACTGCCCTATTGACCTTCTCTGGCCACTGTCCTTGAGCCTCACACACTCACTCCAAGCTGGTATCACCTTGCTTCCACGCCCCCTCACAGCTCCTTCTCTACTTACTTTCTCTCATTGCATCCCCATTATGAAGACAGCACAGGCTGAAGCAGTCAGTCTTTGGATACCTGCTGCCAAGCAGATAACTGTGACTGCAGACAAGGTAGGAATGGGAGTCTGTGGCCTTCCCCATACCCCCTCTGAAGGAGCTTTGCTGACAGTCTGCACTCTCTTCTTTGCTCCAGTGGGGATTCAGCAAGACCGCTAAGTGCTGGTGTCCTTTCCAGGCACATTCCCCTCAGCCACGCTCAACCTGACACACGGACAGAAATCTGCAAGGGGGCCAGTAAGCCTGTGTGCCCACTACCCCCATCCCATGTTGTATTTGTGGGTCAGTGGGTTTAGAGAACATAGAAACATGCCATATTCTCCCTTCCATTCCTCCTCATCTTTTGAATATATCTGACCAGAAGGAAAGGAGCATTTGTCCCTAAGGAAGCAATTATGGACAGACAAGCCTGTGTGCTCAGAATGACATTCAGATACACTGCTTAAAGAGCTTAAGGAAATCCATTAGAAATGTAATATTTGAGCATGCTCTCTTCCTATTAGTTCTTTTAAAGAAAGTAAAACAAATAGTTCATGACTAATCGGCTCCCAGGTCATGCTGACAAAATAACCATAATGTATCACTATGTTTATCCCATGGTTTTTACTTCAGAATACTTTTAGAAAGTGGCTGTAGACTTTTCTCTCCCTAATACCAACAATGCTAAGAACACTTTAGTTGAAAATAAGGATATTAATAATTATCTGACAGCATGGTTTTCAAATCTAAAATTATATTTTTAAACTATTTTCTTTTTAAGCAGAATTTTGGCAGATAGCAGATTGTACCCCAGTTATAATACTGTGCCGAGATTCTCATCATAATCAGAGTGAAATCTATAGTTACCCACTCTCAGCAGTGATATGGTACAAAGGAAAGCGATCTGCAAAAGAAATGGGAAAAGTCCTTTCATGAAATGGCACCAAAGCTCTTTCTTCAGGGGATATTTAAAATAGATGTGTTTTCTTCTGGTAAAGTCATGAGTCTGATAACAGTAGGCAGATTAAGTACATAGAGAGGATCTTTTATGCCTGCTTCCTTTGAGTGAAGGATATTATGTTCACAAAACAAAGTCTAGATGCTGGCACAGAGAGCAAATTGCATAAACCCATAGAAATATTTATGTCTTTAACTATATTAATATGATTGATTGTAAATCTGAAACTTGCCCATTAATTGAGTTCAACAATAGGAATAAGCACATATACTGCTTACTTAATGAATAATAGTGGTAATTAACCAAAAGGAAGACATTTCATTTTGGTTAGGTGTCTGTTTCTTGACTGCATTGTTTTGCAAAATTTTGGCTGAAATGATGCAGCTTTTTCCGAGTGTGTGGCTAAGAAAAGAGATCTTCTTTTGCCAGTGTTATAAAATTCTTGCATCTTTTTCTTTAAGCAGGTCTGGCACACCCATGCTTTGGAGAAGGGACTTGAAATTTGGCACTGAGATGGCCTTGGTTTCAGGTTGTGGCTTTTAGTCTTCCCATGAAAATCTTATCAGTAGGGAAAGTTACAAGTCTTTGGAAAATCAAATTTCATGCAGGAACTGTAGAAATATCATTAGTGCTCACATACACGATGAGGGTAATGCTTTTTACAGAGTGTGACTTCTAGAGTGCTGAAGTATGCTTCATTAATTGGTCTAAATAGATCTGCTTCTTCTTTTGTATGGTGACAGTGGAACAGTGAAAACAACAGCATGACTATGGTTGGATCTTAAGGTCTCTTCAGCAGTCTAGAGCAGAGGACATAGCCATGTGAATGTCTGTGACACTTCCAAGTTGGACTTTCAAGTTGGGCACTTATGCAGGATGTGTGCAACAGTTTCTATACCATGGTCACAGTCTGGTAATACCCTCACTTTCTACCTATGAATTAAATATGCACGTCTCCCATGTTGGATATGCATATGCTTTGGAGCTGTCCCTGTGAACCATGGACAGAAGAAGCCTGACACTTGTACAGTGAGATCATCAATTAGATTATTGTTTAGTATGTCAGCAGCCTCCCACTCTTCAGACCATCTTTGGCAAACATCTTTACCTTCTGCAAGAGGGGCTGCAGCACAAGACCAGAAGGGTTTCCTTGATTTGAATTGGTGGCAAGGAGGAGTGCTAGGTCTTGGTGAAGTGGTAGTGTGATATTGCTGTGATCTTTATATACTCTCTAACTGTCACAACATCTTATTTGATATCTACTGGCTTAGTGTTAGCCAGTACTGGCAACCATGGAAGTGCTGTTGATGGGAGGCTGCTGCTGACTGTGTAGAGCAGGACTAATTTTGGCATCCATTAAAATGGTATCTGAGATTCCACTCCAAACTGGGCAATGGAATGGAAAAGGGCTATTGATATTTGGAGCATGTGGGACAGGAGATGACAAGTGGCTCATCATCTGCCCTGCTATGTGTGTAAGCACAGTGAATGTCATCCAATTGGGATGAAAAGGCCTCCTGGTGAGCAAACCAGTTGTGAAAATAACCATCACATACCCTCTGATATCCTTTACAATAATGTTTGAAACAGTACTACTTGAAAGCACAGGAAGGAAACTTAAGCGCTCATCACAGGACTGTAAACAAGTCCATAGAGTTTAACTACTGTGGGCATCTCTATATTGATGACTGCCCCATTGGCACTGCAGGATAGATTCTGTGGGATTAATTAACTGGCAGTGGAGATTTGCTCAAATATTCCAGAAGACGAGAGCATTAAATGACCCCCACAAAAAGACTAACACTGTGTTGGTGAAGGGACATTTCTCAACAGCACAGCATAGTGGGGATGCCACAGTAAGTAGAAGTTAGGATGTTCATGGGAGATATGCGAGCTACTCTACATAGCTTGTGAACTTGTGTATCTCCTGTCAGCTGCTGCTGACTTTTACTAGTTGTATAAATGAAGTCTAAAATCTTAAGAGTCCGTCTGCCTAGGACTCAACAAAGTGTTCTCTGCAACTGCTGCTCTGAGATGATGTGATCTGGAAGTGGACATCTGAACTGAGATCTGGGAACCTCTTTTGTGCTTTCAGTGCCTCAACTCCTGGGCCAGGGCAGCATGAAGTATGCCTGATCAGATCAAACGCCTGATTTGAATGCATAGCTGGACCTTCAGGAGACTGGGGAGAGTTCATTTGGAAAAGAATCTTGGTTTGGGGAGAAGACTGGAATTGTATACTTGCTATGGGGAACATGGAAAGTGGGAATGGAATTAGGGGAAGGAGCATCTTGGACTGGCCTGGCAAATATACTCAGAGTAGAAAAGTGGTGACAGAGGACTAGGAGCAAATAGGTGCTAGGGAGAGAGAGACCCAGTTCATATGAGGACCTAGGGTCAGAAAGGAGACTGGGATTTGTAAATAGTGGGGGTGGAAACTGGGGGAAGGCAGACATGACAAGGAGAAGGTATATGCAGAGGAGAACTGGGACTGGCTGAGCAAAGCTATTGAGACAAGGAACTGGGAGCTGGAAACTGAGATTGGAAGAAGAACTTACAGAGACTGGGAGCCATGGGTGTGACAGAATATTGGCAAGGGAGTCATAAATGGAAGCCTGGTTGCGGGGAAGAAAGAGAGAGAGGATAAGGAGTGGGGTGGAGGCAACTGAAACTGGCTGGGCATGAGACTGGCACACCACTTTACAGGGTCCTGTCCCTTCTAGGGCCACTGAGTCCTTTGCCAAAGTTCAAAAAAAAAAATGTAAACAAACTCAAATCTTTCTCTCACGTGCATCTCATCCATTACAATTTGCCCTGATGATTTGTGTCAGGCTTCTTCTGTGCTTTTAACAACCACACTTTTCAGGAAATCACACAGCCTCCTCTCAGGTGGGCTACATTTAGGCTTTCAACTACTTTCAGGCTGCTTCCTAGAAAGAGGAAACTCTCTCCATCAGCTCCTCCGATTAGGCTCACTCAACTCTATAGAAACAAGCTCTGCTCTCCCCTGGTGGTGGTGGTGGTGGGGGGGTTATTTCTAATTAGGCCTGCCCAGCTCTCCCAGTGTACTCATGCAAGTTACTTGGCCTCCCGGAGAATATATTAGCCCTTTCATAGAATGTAGGGTGTGAACACCTCATCGCTGTCTCATTAAGTTCTAACACTTCAGGTTGGAGGGTGCCACAAAATGAGAATCTAATTTTTTTGAAAACAGGCAAATCTGCTAAGTTAGGCCTGACTCCCACAAATACTTATGGACTTGGGAGACAGTGCATGATATACTATTCAGATATATAATGTTAAATAAATGCATAAATGTCTGCAAGATCAGGGCTGTAAGTCAAATGTTCAATCAGTGACTTGGATGTATGATGGGAGAACATGTGGAAGTGGTTTTCCAGATTTAAAAATAAAACCCCACAACTTTTGTACCCAAGTTTGAGTTTCACATCAGAATTTCTCCAGCAGTTGCTATGCACCAGCTCCAAAACTTACTGTTTGGCTGGGAAAGCTCTGTCTGTCAGAAGCAGACCAATAGTTTGCTCCACATGGGGCAACAATCAACCATTATAGATCAAAAGGTCTAGAAGTTAATAGCAAGATGAGGACTAGAGTATTTTCATTTTAGCCCTAGCCATATAGAGGATTTATACAGTAAAGCAGAAGCAACCCATCTTTTTCCTGTACAAATTGGCCTGTGCTTTACATGCAGGTTTTAAAATCCCTGCTCAGTGTTTCCCTTCAAGTCTAATTCACTGAGCTGACATTTATAAATTTACGATCCAAATTGCAGATCATTTTGAGCTGTGTGCATGGGCTGGATTGTTATCTTACACTAAATGGGATTGAAATGGAAATCCTCAAGCCTACATTGCTTCATACAGGAGAAAATGAAATTGTGCTTTTGTCAACATGTCATTCTGCTTAGCATGAAATGGGACTTTCAGAGGATCAAATTGAAGATTCAGATAATTTTTTTTCAGTGATTATTAGTTACTTTAACTTTAACCTTAATTCCTAACTTTAAGTAACAGTGTGTATGGGAGTTTTGCACAGAAGGTCATCAAGTATGATACTGATCAAAATGAAATGATTATTTCATGTGTATGTCATCACATAGTAAAAACTAGTTGTCCTTCCACCCCCGTTATGTGACTCTTGCTGAGCATTAGTGGGATCTCATTTCCCCATCTTAACAAAATCTCAAGTGCTTAGTGTGACTGCTGTGCCTGAGGTAGCCACCTGAAAATGCCAAGGTCAGGGCAGGCTGCAAATGGAGAGCAGATTTTCCCAGTATTGGTGGGTGACACTGAAGACAGATTTCCCTAAGCAGCCACAAACAATGCATCTGATTCCCACACTGGTTACAAAGAAGCCACAACATAAGCCCCTTTACTGCATTTCAGCCACTAACTCCCAATTAGCTATTGGGCCTTGTAAAGAGATAAGTTACTTAAAACTCCATGCCCTTTACCAAAAGGATTCTCCTGACCCTAGAAGGGTCAGCCACTTTATCAGATCAATACAAGTTTGGCTCTTATCCAAAATATCATGGTGCCAGCCGATCCTTTAGTAACTACAACTAAAGTTTTATTTTGAAAAGGGAAGAAACAAATTGTAAAAGAACTGTTAAAAGGTTAAAACAATAACATACACAGAAATTATTTGAAAGTCCATATACATCAGGTTTTCAATCCTTTAGTTTCAGTTTCATTTGTTAGAAATCCAGTCCAGAAAAATGAAGACTAAATAGTCTATTTATAGGGTTTGTTCTAATTCACCCATGAGAATTAGCAGGGTGATTCGAGGCCAGTGCTGGCTGGAATCTCAATCTTATGGTCCAAACTTTCCCTGAAAAGCTGGCAGAGATGTGAGATAACAGGATTATGCTCCAAGCTTCCTTTATACTCATAGCAAGGTGAGCTCTTGCAGGTAATTCCTCATCTGAACTTCAGGCAATACAATCAGCAATAACTATTTAAATTCACAGATACTTTCTTGATTGGAGAACAGTAATGTATACCTTCCTTTTAAGTAAAACCTTTATGTCCCAATCATCACAGGCAATTAGCTACATTAGAACAGTTAACTATCAGTTTACATTGTTACATCAAAAGTCCATCTAGGTTTAATATTGCCTTTTAAGCTGTTAATCAAATATAACAACAGTTTATTCACCTTGCTAGCCTCTAACAAGATAGATGTAAACAAGAAATTGCCAACAATGCACTTGCATATCAAAGCTCTAGTCTACTTATAAGGAACGATCCTCACACTTTGGTATTTTCTATAATACGTTTTTAAAGGTCAGATTTAGGCCATGTATTTGCAAAGTTGCTTGGCTTTTTTGGGCCTACATGACAGGAAGTTTCACTGAAATCCCATATATTTAATTACACAAATATTAGTGCTCATGATTAAATACATTGTTAGGTTTTGACCCTCAGAATAAAATACTTTTAATACTTTACACAGAACACAGGTGGGGAAAAAGATAACAGCACTATTATCACAATCAATATTTCTAAACGTATTAGAACAAATTCTATATTCTGCTATAACTGACCACTTTTTGAACTTCAGTAGAGTTGCCTATTGGATTTTAAAATGTGGTCAAAATGGTTTGGATAACAGAAGTGAAACTAAGGTCCCAATTCTGCAACTGGACTTACACAGAAATATCCATTAAACTCAGATGGATTCTAGGGTCTGTTCACATGGATCAGCTTTAGGATTGGATTTTAAATCACTGATATACTTCACCAAATCCAAGTCAAACACATTCTGAAGTTTAGGAAAAAAATAACTTTTTATTAAAACATAAAAAGTACTGTCCATAAATAATTTATTATTCCCAATTGCTAAATAGAAAGTTTTTTTTAAAAAATGAGCAAAAAAAATCATTGAACTTCAAATCAAATTTGGATTAAAAATTTCACCCTTCTTCTTTGTGACCTGTGAATACTTGTAGAAATGAATTTTCCTCATAGTAATGTGTGTTCTTGCCCAAAAATGTGTATTGACGAGGAAGTGTTCAAGCAGTCATTGTTTATGGGTTCGGAAATAATTGTGGTTGGAAGTAAGCAGGGAGGGTAGAGAAAGCAAGTGATATGAAATAATCAGACAAAATTGTTTAATGTACAAAGCTGTCTATGACTGAAGAAAAGAATAGAGATAGGGGAGCTTAGCAGGGGCATAGCTATGGGTTGGCCTGGGCCTTCCCACTTGGGCAGTAGACCCACCCACTGCAGAGCCCAGCAGCAGTGTGAACTTCACTTCTGCGGCCGTGGGCCCAGCCATCTGTGGGTGGATGCAGTTGTGGCTGTGAATGGAGCAGAGATGATGCTGTGGGCAGATGGGCAGCAGTGGGCTGCTTTCCAACATTAGGTCTCAGCTCTGTCCTGGGGGTAGCCGCTGTGACCATGACATGGTAGGGGCTGGGATCTCACTACCTCTCCTCCTCCCACCTCCTCCTCAAAATGCTCCAGCTGCTAAGTAGCAAGGGTGTGCTGTCAGAAGGCTTCTGGTTACATGACCAGAGTCAGGACGTGGGCAAGCCCACCCAGAAGACTCAGGGGCACAGCCATTAAACAGGGTCTATAACCCTGGAGCTAAGGTATGTGTTCCACTGACAATATGAGAGAAATAATTCCAAGAAGCACACATGTACATGCATTTTCTTCTCTAGAATTTGTGATGGAACATTCTCTTTATTAATAAGGCAGGGAGAGTGGCCCTGAAACCAATGGGCAGAGACCTGGAACTGAGACAATTAATCAAATGAGATGACAAGGATCTATGACTGTGCCCTAGACAAACACTATAAATGCAAAAAGCAGTTACTTTGTGTCACTGTGACTAGAGAAAATTGAAAATAAAACCTGTTATTAGCAACCAATCCATCTTGCTGCCACTAAGTTATGCTTTTCTTTTCCCTCAGGCAGGAAGGAACTTGGGTGATTTTAAATCTGGGTTAGACGTATATAACCAAAATATAATGCTAATGTGAAAGAAGATATAAATAAATATTAAAATTGCTTACTTTCTCCTAGGACTGTTTACTCCCCTTTTATCTACATCTAAATTCCTGCTCTCTGCTTTAGAGATTCAAAGGCCCAGTGACTTATTTAGGCTAGCCTCCAGTGTATAAAACTTATTGTCCACTACAGCCTGCCCAGCTCTCATTAACTTCAGATGAAAAACTATCATTGACTTCGGTGGGAGTTGAATTTGACCTCCAAATGGAGAGCAAAAAAAGAGCGTTGGCACTTTTATGGCCAGTCATACAACTTGAATATTATATTTTACATTGGGTACTCTCGCAACAGTACTGTCCATGAACAGTTCATAAGGAACTGGACTGAGATTCAGTAAACTTGCAAATATTCCCTTTAGAAGAAGTATATGTATCTTGGTGAGTGTCTTACTATAAGTGACAGGGGCACTGCTACACCTAATGTCTACACACACATCATTTCGAAATAAGTATTTCAAAATGAGTTATTTCGAAATAAGTTAATTCAAATTAACAGTTTGTTAATTCAAATTAAGGGAAAGCCTGCTATCCAAACGGCTCTTATTTCAAAATAAGGCGGTTTGGACATGTTGTTTCAAAACAGTTGTTTCGAAACAATGGTGTTGTTTCGAAACAACATGTCCAAATGGCCTTATTTTGAAATAACCATTTCAAAATAAGAGCCATTTTGAAACAATCAGGGTTTAACCTGTTTCGAAATGACAGTTCTTATTTCGAAAGGACAGGATCCATCCTTTCGAAATAAGAAAATATCATGTGAACCAAATATCTTTTATTTTGAAATAACCAGTGTTATTTCGAAATAAAAGTGCTGTCTAGACATACCCCTAAAGATCAACTGGGGTGCAGGCCCCTACTGGCTTCCTGGGCCTTGATCCATTCCCTACACCCCTCACTGATTCCCCAAGCTGTTTCCTACCTGGCCCCACCATCTACAGTCCCCTGAACCCTTCCCTGACCCCTTTGTCCTTCTGCTGCCCCCCCTACCCCAGGCTGACCCCCTCCCCTGCACCCATTTCCTGCTGGTCCCGCGTGTCTGTCCCCTGGAGGTGATCATGGGCACGGCTCAGGCCAGGGCAGGAGTTTTAAAAACTCTGAGGCCCAGCCTGGGGGAGTTCCTCACTGTTTTGCCATGGACATTGAGATCTTTCTTTTAAATGAAAGCAGGCATTTAATACACCTCAAAAGCTGTCTACCACACAGGCCTTGAAGAACTGGCTTTTTTTTTAAAATAAGAATTCATTAAGAATAAAAACCTGGCCATAATCGTGCTGTTGTTTGGTTATTGTGAAAACCTTTCTTTTTAATTTGTTAATAGGTTTGCTTTTGTATGGTTCAGCCTATTCTTGCATATAATAATAAGCACTAATGTTTTAACAGCTACTGTAATGACTTACTTGAAGTATTAACCACATCCCCATACAGACAACAAGGTTAATTCACTCTGACCACGATGTGAGTCAAAGAACTTAGGTGAACATCTCGGGTACCTTAAGATTAACGAAATAGTGAATAATAGATACAAATGCAAACCTGATTGTCTAGGGTGAAGTGCCTTGGTGCGAGTGTCTATGACATGGGGCTAGAGAGAGTGGTATATGTGGGTTTAATAACAATCAGTCTTTTTCTTTTTTTCCAAATAGGCATTAATGAGAAATCAGATAGATCGGCTTTTGGCCCCACTGGGCTACTACAGTTCTATCATATAGCTTATTAATAAATGTAAAGAATGTCTTTGGTTTTATGAAAGGAGAAAATAAATTATTTTCATAGAATCATAGAAACTGGAAGGAACTGTTACAAATCATCAAGTCCAGTTCCCTGCACTCATGGCAGGACCAAGTAATGCTGTTAAACCACTCCTGACAGCTGTTTGTCTAACCTGCTCTTAGAAACCTCCAATGTAGGAAATTCCACAACCTGCTGAGATACCTTATTCCAGTGTTTAATCACTCTGACAGTTAAGAATTTTTTCCTAATATCTAGGATGAACTTCCCTTGCTGTAATTTAAGCCTGTTGCTTCTTGTCGTATCATCTGTGATTAAGGAGAATAATTTTTCTCCTTCTTCCTCATAACATTTTAGGTATTTGAAGTCTGTCATCATGTCCCCTCTCAGTCTTCTTTTTTTTAGATTAAACAAACCCAGCTCTCAGAATCTTCCCTTATAGGTCAAATGTTCCACACCTCTGATCATTTCTGTTGCCCTTCTCTGGACTTTTTCCAGTTTCTCCACATCCTTTTTGAAATGGGGCACCCAAAACTGGACACAATACTCAAGTTGAGACCTCATGAGTGCAGAGCAGAGTGGAAGAATCATTTCTCGTGTCTTACGCAAAATACTCCTGTTAATACAACCCAGAATGGCATTTTTTTCCCAACAGTATTACACTGCTGACTCATATTTAGCTTGTGATCCACTATTACTCCCAGATCCCTTTATTCAGTACTCCTTCGTAGGCAGTCATTACCCATTTTGTATGTATGCAATGGATTGTTCTTTCCTAAGTGGAGTACTTGGCACTTATCTTTATTGACTTTCATTCTGTTTATCTCAGACCATTTCACCTGTTTGTCCAAATCATTTTGAATTGTGATCCTATCCTTAAAAGCACTTGCAACCCCCTAGCCTGGAATCATCTGCAAACTTTATAAGTTTGCTCTCTGTGCCATCATCCAAATTATTGATAAAAACATTGAACAAAACTGGACCCAGGACAGTTCCCGGCAGCACCCTACTTGTTATGTCCTTCCAGACTGAATGTGAACCATTGATAACTCTGCTTTCTGGGAGAAGTTATCCAACCAGTTTTTCACCCATTTTATAGTGACTTCATCTGATTTGTACCTCCCCAGTTTATTAATAGGAATGTGATGTGAGGCTGTATCAAATGCCACACTAAAGTCTAGATATACCACATTACTGCTTCCCCTCTATCCACAAGGCTCCTTACCACATCATAGAAAGCTATCAAGTTGATTTGATATGATTTATTTTTGACACATCCATGCTGACTAGCCCCTAAGCACCTTGGTCTCTTCTAGATGTTTGGAAATCAAATCCTTAATTACCTGCTCCATTATTTTTTGCCATACAGAGGTTAAACTAACTGGTCTATAATTCCCTGGGTTGCTCTTATTTCCTTTTTTTTTTTTTTTTTTTTTTTTGTAGATGGGCACTATATTTGCTCTTTTCCTGTCCTTTTGGACCTCACCCATCTATAATTTTTCAAAGATAATAACTAATATCTCAGATATCCCCTGAGTCAGCTCCTTGAGTACTCTCAGGTGCATATCATCAGGTCCCAGTGACCTGACAACGTCTAACTTGTCCAAGTTATTTTTAACTTGCTTTTTTCCTATTTTAGCGTCTGACCCTTTCTCTGACCTTTAGAAACCTCACCAGGGCCTTGGAGACCCTATTTTGTTCATTTTTTTACTTGAAGAAAACATTCTGTTGATTTTAGGAGCCTCATGTAGCCTCAGGGTATGACTATGCAGAATTTTAGACCAAAATGGGAGTGAGTGTCACAGCCCAGGTAGACAGATTTGGGCTACCAGACCTGGACCCTAGAGATGGGGGTGAGTTTCAGAGACTGTGTGCCAACGCTATCTGCAACTTCAAAATAGTCTCTAAGCAGTTACTTTTATTTTTAGTATTTTATAACCCCTGTTAACCAAAGCCTGTTGACACAGGTTGGGAGGCTCGATTCCATTTGCTGCTAAATGCGGTATAGACATACCCTTGGAGGTGATGGCACTAGTAAGTGCACTATTTCGAGTGTCCTTTTTTTTCTGTAGTGAACTTGGGGAATCTACCACCATGTTAACTACCCTGCTGAAACAGACACTGGCTCAGGAATAATGGATCAGATACTTTTAAATTTATCTGTTTCACCAGCTCAAGCTTTTTAGCCAACCAACTACTTGCCCTTTTCTTTTCTTTTCTTTTCTTTTCTTTTCTTTTCTTTTCTTTTCTTTTCTTTTCTTTTCTTTTCTTTTCTTTTCTAGACATACTTACTAATTTTAATGCAGCAGCTGAATAACTAGAAGCTAAACTAGCTTTAATAATTCTGCAGTGAAAGAATAGTGGGCCTGATTATTTGAAAGAATGATTTCACTGCTGATAGATACTAAAATGCAAGAGGCTCCTAAAATCTTTAGTTCCTAATGTTAACAACTCTCCATTTCTTGATTTCTCTACTCATTGTCAGTGGGTTAGAGTGGACTCCCAAAGAGGTTTAGTATTGCATGCATTATACTGGATAGGGTAGATTAAGCACCTGGAAACCTCCCATCATACCCCCCCCACCTGAGACCCCCCCCCCTCTCCCCCCCCCGGGGTAGGCATTTCTGCCCTGACCCCACTCTGGCTGGTCTGCAGGGGTGAGGGGCAACTGGCATGCAGCGTGGCGGCCCCTGATGCACCTCACCAGGGCCATGGGCCCTGGAAAGCTGCGCCAGGCTGGAGTGGAAGCCAAGCCAGCTGGGTCTGCGCCCCCCAGGGAAAGTGAGCAGGTGCTGGCCTGCCCCACCTTGCCCCCAGGGGTGGAATAGCTGGCTCTGGGGTGGGGTGGGCGTGCAGAGCCCGGCCTCTGTTTCCAGGGACCTGTGCCACCTCCACACAGTGCCAGCTGGGCAAGAGTGTTCTCCTTGCTCCTGTGCTGTTGGTGCTGAGAAGGGCAGGCGGGCTCTGACTATTGTAGGTGTTTTATGGACTGGAGCCGATCCTCTCTTTTGGCTGGGGCCCAGGGCTTAAGCCCCTAAAGCCCCTGCAATAATTTGGCCTGCTACTGGGAGAACTAGGTGCCTAAGAAAGGGATTCACAGCACCTAAGAAACAGAGAACT
>ML681966.1:1339072-1376344 GCA_007922195.1 Podocnemis expansa
TCAGCACCCTCGGATGCAGTTCATCCGGCCCCATGGACTTGTGCATGTATGCCAGTATGCCAGTATGAGGGATGGAGCTTAATCTTTGTCCCTTAAAGGTGGGTAGGCACTGGTCTCCACAGGGGATTTTCAATTCTAAACTCTCTCCTGCAGCTAGATACATGAGCTAGGTTAGCAGTTTGACAGAGAGAGACTGATTAGGATGCTTCCTTGGGTTATGGGAGACATATTTTAAAATCCTTACAAGGCCTGATTTTGAGCAGACACTTAGACTTCCGTTTCCCACATCCCAGGAGGGTGCTCTAGCCAGTAGGTGACTGGGAATTGTGGGGTGGGTTGTTCCCCAGGTGAAGCTGTCTCCTTTTTTGTTTTGTTTTGTTTATTTGTGAGACCAGAGAGTCAAAGCAACCAGAAGATTGATTCAGTAGTCCAGCAGTTTAGCCACTCACCTTAAATATGAGTGATATGGGTTCAAGTACTTGTACCAGTACGTATTTATTTACACAAAGTGGATCAGCTTCAGCAAGGGGAAAAATTCACCTCTCCTCTCCAAGTAACCTGGTTATTAGGACACTCTGCTGGGATATTAGAAACCTGGATTTAAGTCCCTGTTCCCAATCTGGCAAAGAAGGGATTCGAAAATAGCTCTCCACATGTCACTGGGTTATATGGAGTGAGGAGATGCCTAACTAGAACAAAGACACAGGGAGTGTAGGATATCTGCAGAGCAAGCTGACAGGGCCCTGAAGGTGACATTGGTGTGGGAACTCCTTATCTGGCAATCAGCATGAACCAGGGTACCCAGCAGCTTGATGGCATTAAAAGTTAAGCAGTTTTGTTTATGTCTGTTGGAAGAATATTAGGGGTTAAGCAGCAGCTCCTGGGTGTCTGAGGATCTCATATGTTGAACTGAAGTGCCTAAACTGAGAGTTAGTCCATTTGTGGATAAAAACTGATCAGTATGCAAAGGCAGTTTAAAATAAACTCCTGTACCAATACATTAGAACAAGAGAGCCTCTTCTTCAATAGCTTTTTCTAATACAACACTTCAAGAGCAATTCTTTCTTCCTTAAATTGTCATTGATCCAAGTAGCCATGATGCACAGGTGTTCAGCTTTAGAGCTGAAGCATTTGATCTGCCCACCTACAAAGAATTCCACCTGGAAAAATATGAATGTTGCTTGAGTTTGCCAGTTTGGCAACTGAACACAGTAATGAGTCATCACCACAGCAGAAAGGAATATAACAGAAAGGAATCCTGATGCAGTTCTCTAAGTATCCTACAGGGAACTGGTATACTACATACTGTAAATGAAATAGTCCCTTGACTAGCCCATTCAATATAAATCTTTGACAATGTCAGAGCATCAATAAAACTAATTGGGATTAGTTTGTGTTTCAAACAAAATTCTGCACTGCCTTTTACAAATGCCATTAAAATAGTAACTAGTGAACTCACACTAATCAAGTTAAGAGGATATTCACTGGGATAACTATTCCATAAGCAGGAGAAGATTAGCTTCAGGATGTCTGTCATCCTTATACCTACTCTTTCCACACTGGAGAATCTTTATGCCATAAATGATAAAAAACATATATATTGTTAACAGAGAAACAAACAAAAAAACCTATAGGTTAGTTGTCATTGTTAGTGTTTTGTTGTCTAACATTCTTCAACAAAATGATAAAATTGTACTTGAAAGTGTCTTTCAATAGAGTTTGGTTACTTCTCTCTCACCATTTCCCAAATTACCCTTTCTGTGAAATTCTGTATATTGTCATTTTAAAGTATGTTTTTCTTCATACAGGGTGCGCCTACAATTTAGTCGCCCTATGGCTGGGGACAAGGAGCCGTGTGCTGCTCCCTTTTCTCTGAGGAACCACACATGACTCCCTTGTCCTATGGGGAGCAGGGAGCCATGGTTCCCCAGGAAAAGGATGCCTCCGGGTTTCCCAGACATGGGAGCCACAGAGAAGTGGTCATAGGCGCTTCCCTGTCCACTGAACCATGAGAAGTGGCTACAAGGGCTCCCCCGCCCAGGGAGCACTATGGAAGAGTGCTGCCAGTGGCTTGTGGGACAGGGGAGCCCCGGGGAAGAGAGGCCGGCGACTCTCCTCCCCAGAAACCCTAGAGGCTCCCCTGTCCAGGGAGTGCTGGCAGCTCTCTTCCGTGGTGCTTCCCTGACAGGGAAGCCCTGGTGGCCACTTCCCAGGGCTCCCTTGATAGGGAAGCTCCGGTGGCCACTTCTTTGGGGCTTCCCTGCCCAGGGAGCCCCAGAGGCCCCCTTCTCTCTTCCTGCTGGGGAGCCACAGGTCTGGGGAGAAAAGAGCTGTGGCTCCCTTCTTGCCAGGGAGCTGTGGGTCCTATGGAGAAGGGAGCCATAGCTCCTCTTTTCCCTGGGAGCTGTGGCTCCCCTTGTACTAAGAGCTGCAGCCCCCCTTGCCTGGGAGCCACAGCTCCCTTTGGAGCCAAGGCTCTCCCAGTCGACTTAGAGAGTCTAGTGTAGACTCTCTAAGTTGAATTACTAAAGCCTACTTTAATTTCAATTTAGGAGTCTTGTAGAGACTGTCTAATTAAAATTAATAAATTTCATTAAAGTCAAAATTACTAATTTAACTTTATAAAGTTGAATTATAAGTATAGACATGTCACACAGGGTTCCACTGCTGTGGCACAACATAAAGAATTCAAGACCAGCGCTTTCTTCCAGAACCATAATGCTCTCTTTCAGCACCCAAGCCACGTTCTGATTGCAACATGCCTCCTGGCAATTAGCAGTGCTTGGTGCTGGCACTCTGAAAAGCGCCTTTTAATAGACTGGCTCTACTGAGCTGATCCAGCATGTCCTAAGAAAAGCCCCATTTGCCCAGCCATAGTTATGGCTCTGCTTTCTTCACCTTCATCCAAACTATGTTGGTTTAACCAATGAAATTCTAATATTTGAAAGTATTTTTGTTGTTTTTGTTTAAAAAGTAAACATTTGTTTGTCTTTCTCTGTTGTCCTCTGATATTCCCTGTCTTCTTGGCTACCACAGTACCTTAAATCAGTGTTGCTCAAACTTTAGGGGGCTGGAAAACACCTAACAGTATTAATTTACATGGAACAGGAAAAAAAAAACAAAAAAACTAACAGCGGCAGGAGATTTAAAATGCCTCAGTCGCAGCAACACTTCCAGGAGTACAGAAGTGTGTCAACGGCTGCCACCACATGCCTGGAAACTTTGCTGTGGGTGGCACATTAAATTGCTCCTTTCCTCTCCTCACTCACTCCCTCAAACAAGGAAGGGTCAGGGTGGGTCACAGAACACCTGCTCTATGTCTGAGAAGCACCAGTGTTACATGGGACAGCAGTTAAGAAACACTGCCTAAAATGACCTGTAATTTCTCATGTCTTCCACCTAATTCTTGGAATAAATAACTCAGAGTGGGAGAAAATATTTGGATGAGAGGCAAGGTATTTAAAGTGAAGGAATGGAGGATATTCAAGAATTCATAATAGCTGCTCAGCCCATCAGTGTCATATGCCCAAATTAGGGACTGTTGCTACAAGGACTGCTGCTCAGTCCTTATGAAACACATACAACTTTGCTGCAACTAGAGCTATTCCTTTGAACCCCTCAGCAATGGACTAGAGATAGGTAAACTAAAGGCTGATATTCCCTTGTGAATTACTACATCACACAAGGACCCAGTAAGCACTCTTAGGCTGTATTCACACAGCACTTTTGTTTCAAAACAACCTCGTTGTTTCGAAACAAAAAAAAAAAAACATGTTCACACGATGCACAGTTGTTTCGAAACAAGGGGAAGCCCTTGTTTCGAAACAACTGTGTTGTTTCGAAACAAGTTAAACCCCACTTGGGGGCGAAACAACCTTGTTTCGGAACTCTTGTTTCGAAACAACGCGTGTGAACCTGTTGTTTCGGAACAAAGTGTTCTGGAACAACATTGGATCCTCAGCACCCTGGCCAGGGAACCCTTAGGACCTTGGCCAGGATGCTGAGGGCTGTCCCTCAGCCCCGGTGGGGGTTGGGCAGTGATCCGCTGCGGGCTGGCTCAGCCCGCAGCGGGGGCTGCCCCCTCGAGACCACAGTTGGTTGGGGGCGCGGGGATGAGCCCGCAGCCTGGGCTGCCCCCCAACATCCCCTGAGGAGAGACCCGCCCATGGTGTCGGGGAGCAGCCTGGGCTGCGGGCTCAGCCCCACACCCCCAACCCGCTGAGGGTGTCGGGGGCAGCCGAGGCTGTGGGCTCAGCCCCGTGCCCCCCACCTGCCCATGGCGTTGGGGGGCAGCTCTGGCCGGGGGCTGAGCCACCCCGCAGGTGCTCAGCCCCCGCCGGTGCCTGCAGCCCCCTTTCTGGGGCTGCAGGGTGAGCCAGCAGCGGTTCACCCCCAGGGGCCTGCAGCCCCCTGCAGCACCTAACGAAATAGCATGTTCACACTGTGAACATGCTATTTCATTTCCCGCTTTTTTCCCTATTTCGAATTGACTTTTTGCTAATTTGCATTGTCATTTTGAAATAAGGCGTTATTTCAAAACAAGTTGTTTCGACACAACTTGTTTCAAAATAACCGTGTGTGTGAATACAGCCTTAGATTCTAATTCAGGAAAGCATGTGAACATGTGCTTACATCCGTTGCTGTCCAACAAATTTCTTAACCCACACGCATAGTATATAATAATTTGGACTTCAATAAAATGTATGCACAGGCTTAAAATTAAGCATACGCTTAACGGTTTTGCTAAATATAAATGCTTTCCTGAAACAGGACCTTAAGGAAGAAAATAATAATATTTTTCAACAAGGAGGATATTGCAAGATGTCCAACTAGATTTCAACTACATCTCGAAGTGGCAATAAAAGAGAGTAGAATAAGAGTAAAACACTTTTAAGTTTGTTTTTTTAAATCTAAAGAATGAAACAAATCTTCTTGCTGTGCTGAAACATTAAATCAATTTTAATAACTTTTTATCCTTCACTATTTCATTAAATATTTTGTGTTCAGTCAAGTAAGCAGTTTCTCCTTCTTCCAGTTGTTATACTGTTGTGATAAGCCAGTCATTTATTGTATGGCTAAAGACTTTTGATTGGTGAATGGTAGAAAGTGAATGAAAAGGAAGGACCTATTTATCCATCTGACATGACCTTTTCAGAATGCAGCTTTTCTCTTCAAACATTAACATTACATGTAAGAAGTTTGGTCTGTTGACATATAGGAACTCAGTTTTTGTTTTTATTCATTTTCAGCCCAGCCTGTTACAGTGTAGAAGATTTGGTGATTCAGTGATTTGTACACATTAACAACGGTCATCAAAAGGATCAATGGGACATCAAAACTTCAGGGAGAAACAGCTGAAATCGAACTAATATGCAAATTAAATTGTGTGAAGGCAGGGCTGAATCATGGCTATGGATTCTTTTCACATTATAACAGGTAATTTGACTTCAACCTCTTGCTGTGTGCTGTTTCCTGAGGCTTGAGTCCTTGCAAATGCTCTGATTTGCTGTTGCACTGTGACCAGATCCCATGTCTTGCACTCCCCTGCATTTGTTTTCATCCAGTTCTGTGGGTTCTCTCTCTTCAGGGCATCTGGCAAGGCAGGAGGATGTTCTCCCATGAGGGCTCATGTGATAAATAAATCTGTTAGTCTTGAAGTGCCACAAGACTCCTTGCTTTTTTTGCTTTACTAGACTAACATGGCTGCCTCTTTGGAACATGGATTTTCACTAACTCTTGCCTTCTTTTGTTGTCCACCCACTGAGACGAACTGGGGAATGCAAAAAAGATACAAGATCATATGCAAGTGAGAATCATGTTAATGGGCAAGGGTGGGGGATTTGTGGTACCCCCTTTATCTTCTTTGTAATGTATAAATAAGGGCTGGGTTTGTTTTTTTCCTCTGCTTCTTTCTATCTTAGAAATACCTTGTATTACCTCTTTTGTCATTGCTTGAAGTCCCATGAATGAAAGTGGGATTGTGATTTCCAAAGACAAAACTTGAGAATCTGATTTAAAGAAATAAATGAAAAAGGAAAAACTGTTCTTTTAAAACTCTGACTTTTTTTCTTCTTCTTCTCTTATCTTTTTAACACTTTAAATTCACCATCTGTCCTGATAAACACTTTGGGAAAAACTTTCTTGCTTAAAGGTTCAGTCATCACATGAGAACTGAGATATCACTTCCTGTAAGTAGTTCCATACTCCTTCTAAAAAAAAAAAAAAAAAAAAAAAGTACTTTATATGCATATTTTGAAGCTAAAAAGCAAGCAGTGAAAAAAATTAAGACCAACCTTTCAGGTCTTATTTTATATAGCACAAAGAAACAAAAAGCAGTACAATTTGTTTTCCTTTGCAGGTCACCTTTATTAATCTGATGTGTATGCACTATCAAATCAGAGAGTTTTCTAGAGTTAAGAGTCTATCAGACAGAGTGCATTCTAAGGTTTTTTAAAATATGTTTTGTGGTTAATAAATGCAGTCTAAAATGATTATTTTCCTACCATATCCAATTTTTCTTTGTCTTCTATAGGAGTAAAATGGGAACATTTCATGAATACTGAAAAGTATCTGGGAAAGTAATTGAAAGATTGCATGACAGAGGAATAAACTCAAAGGTTATATACAATACTCCAGTGTTACAATCTAGTAGGGAAGGGAAAACTATAAATTGTTCAGAAGTTTGATTTTGACATCTATGTACACCTATTCTGCCTACTTCTACAAAAGTAGGTTGATTCTTTGTTTCTTGTGCTGTGATAATCATTTTTGGTTGCTTTATGAAAGGCAAACAGACAGAAAAATTGTGAGAATAATTTTATATCAGTTTCATGCCTACTTCATGCATGTTTTCATTAGGCTGCTATAGTATATTACATGAAATATATTCATTTTTAAAGTTCTGCTGCTGAGTTGTAATCTGATAAAAATATGTTCATCTCTCAAGGGTGTTTGTGGAGATTTCAGCAAGGTAGCTGATAGATTCAGGGCACGGTTTAAATTTTCTCATTTTGGACAGTAAGATTTCATTCAGTTTAAAATAATATTTCTGATTATTATTGATTGTTATATCTGAGCTCCCATAAAATGATACAGCAAAAATATCCTTTAACTTTTTATTAATAATTGATTTATGTAGCATTTCTGCAGACAAGATTTAAACACATAAGACAACCACAGAAAGCAAACTGAAATCAACAGTTGCAGTGAGGGCGCAAAATATTTACCAAGCTATCAGAAAAATAACATGTCAGAGCTCCTAAATGTACCTAATTTTGAGGTGTACCATACATTCTAGTCCAAATGTGTGAATTTGACACCCTCCTCACTTTTATTTTGATAAATGTTTTTATTAGAAATGAAGAATTTTTCAAGTTTGATAGGACTTATTTAAATTAAAGGAATTAATTTCTGCAGCATTTTAAGCTTCCTGCTTGAATATCTTTTGTGTCCTTTCTTTTTTGTGTGTGTGTCTTTGTCATATATTTGCGTCCCCCATTTTGGCCTTTGCAAGTTGAGAAGTATGCTTATAATTGCTTACATTGGAGTTTTGAGAAAAGTTAATACAGGGTGTACTGAAGTGCAGATTAACCAGACCCACTCCCACTAGACTATTTAGTTGGGCAGCATTTATACCTGACAGGGAAGAGTGTTCAGTGGAAAACAAGGAGACTAAGTTGATCTCTACTTTACTAGCACTGCCCTCAGGGATAAAAATTCTTCAGGAGCTGTAGAAGTTCCCGCTGCCTTTGTGCTAAGAGCAGGAATGAAAAGTCTGTAGCCTCAATAAAGGAGACCTCAGAATAATTTTTCTCAGTTTTCTTGGATCTCTGATTTTTCTTTTCCTTCCTAACTCTTTGGCTATGTCTACACACACGGTTATTTCAAAATAAGGATTTCGAAATGAGTTATTCTGAAATAAAATCCTTATTTTGAAATAAGTTAATTCGAAATAACAAAATGTTAATTCGAATTAAGGGAAAGCCTGCAATCCAAATAGCTGTTATTTCGGAAAGGATATTTCGAAATAAAGCCATTTGGACCTGTTGTTTCGAAACTGTTGTTTTGAAACAACAGTGTTGTTTCAAAACAACAGGTTTAAATGGTGTTATTTCAAAATATCCCTTCTGAAATAACGGCCATTTCGAAAACATCGAGGTTTTACTTTTTCGGAACGACAATTCTTATTTTGAAAGGACGGGATCCATCCTTTCAAAATAAGAAAACATCACGTAGACCTAATTTCTTTTATTTTGAAATAACGAGTGTTATTTCGAAATAAAAGTGCCGTGTAGACATACCCTTTTTGTTCTTCCTGTTTGCTGCTAGAACCTGTTTCCCTCTCTGTATTGAGCAGTGCTGATGAAAATTTGTTCCAGTCAAGGATAGGAGCCTGAGCAGAGAAAGATGCATCCTGGAAGTGAATGCCTGGCTGCAAATATGGTGTTGTCAGGAGGGCTTTGGCTTCCTCGACCATGGGTGCTGTTCCAGGAAGCACTGCTAGGCAGAGATGGAATCAACCTACTGAGGAAGGGGAAGAGCATATTTGGACGCAGACTGGCTAACCTAGTGAGGAGGGATTTAAACTAGGTTTGAAGGGGGAAAGTGACCAAAGCCCACAGCTGACTCACAGTGTGAGAGACTTGGTGGAAGGGATGGAACTACAGGGGTGCTGGGGCTGTAACATCAGGGATTAAAAGAGAGAGTAGTTGGAACTTGGGGGCGGGGGAAATCAAATAATTGTCTTAGTTGCCCTAATGAAGCTCTAATAACTGAGACAAGTGGGGAAGGATGACAGTGAGAAAAAAATGCAAGGAGGTAGATGCAACAGAACCAAAAATCATCAGGGAAAAGTAGGCCTGGTATTTTAGATGCCTGTACACAAATGCAAGGAGCCTAGGAAACAAGCAGGAAGAATTGGTAGTGCTGGCATAGACAAGGAACTATGATATTATTGGAATAACAGAAATGTGGTGGGATAGTCTGCATGACTGGAGCTCTGAAATGGATGGGTATAAATTGTTCAGGAAAGACAGGCAGGGAAGAAGAGGGGAAGGAGTAGCACTATATGTAAAAGAGCTGTATGACTGCTCAGAGCTCCACTATGAAAGTGGAAACGAGCCAGTTGAAAGTCTGGATTAAGTTTAGAAGAGAGGGTAACAAGGGTGATGTCGTGGTGGGTGTCTGCTATAGACTGCCAGACCAGAAGGAGGAGATAGTAAGGTTTTCTATGGACAACTAGCAGAAGCTTCCAGATCACAGGCCCTGGTTCTCATGGGGGACTTCAATTATCCTGACATCTGCTGGGAAGGCTATACAGCAGTGCACAGGCAATCCAGGAAGTTTCTGGAGAGTGTTGAGGACAGTTTCCTGGTACAAATCATGGAGGAACCGACTAGGGGCCTTGCACCTCTCCACCTGCTGCTCACAAACAGAGAAGATTTCATTGGGGAAGTAGAAGTGAATGGCAACCTGGGCTGCAGTGACCGTGAGATGGTAGAGTTCAAGATGTTGACTAATGGAAACAAGGAAAGAAGCAAAACACAGACCCTGGACTTCAGAAAAGCTGATTTTGGCTCCCTTAGGGAGCTGAAGGGCAGGATCCCTTGGGAGGCTGATCTGAAGGAGAAAGATGTCCAAGAGAGCTGGCTTTATTTTAAAGAAGCCCTGCTCAGGGCACAGGAACATACCATTCTGATGAGCAGAAAGAACAGCAAATGTGGAAGGTGCCCAGCATGGCTTAGCAGACAACTCTGCACTGAGCTAAAACATAAAAAGGAAGCTTACAAGAAGTGGAGGCTTGGACAGATGACTAGGGAGGCATACAAAGATATTGCTTGGTATTGCAGGGATAAAATCAGAAAGGCCAAAGGACAACTGGAGTTTCAGCTAGCAAGGAATGTGAAGGATATCAGGAAAGGGTTCTACAAGTATGTCAATAACAAGAAGAGGAGCAGGGATGGCATAGGTCCCTTACTGAATGGGGCAGATATCCTCGTGATGGAGGATGCGGAAAAGGCTGAAGTGCTCAATGCTTTTTTTACTTTCGTCTTCACAGAGAGGGCCAGCTCCAAGCCCACTACACTGGGTACAGAAGATTGGAGAGAAGAGAGGCCCTTGGTGATGGAAGGTCAGGTTAGGGAATACTTAAAGAAGTTGGATGTGTTCAAGTCCATGGGGCCAGATGAACTGCATCCGAGGTTGCTGAGGGAGTTGGCTGATGAGATTGCAGAACTGCTGGCCATTATCTTTGAAAACTTGTGGCAAACAGGGGAGGTTCCAGAGGACTGGGAAAAGAATCAAATATAGTATCTGTCTTTAAGAAAGGGAAAAATGAAGATCTGGGGAATTATAGACCTGTCATCCTCACCTCAATCCCTGGAAAAATCATGGAGCAGGTTCTCAAAGAATCCATCCTGAAACACTTGGAGGAAAATAGAGTGATCATAAACAGTCAGTATGGATTCACCACGGGTAAATCATGCTTGACCAACCTCATTGCCTTCTATGATGGGATGACTGGATTTGTAGATATGTGAAGAGCCATTGCTGTGATATACCTCAACTTTAACAAGGGTTTTGATATGGTTTCTCACAGCATTCTCATCAGCAATTAAGGAAATATGGGTTCGATGTGTGGATCATTAAGGTGGATAGAAAACTAGCTAGATCGACAGTTTCAGCGAGTAGGAACCAATGGCTCAATGTCTAGTTGGAAACCAGTAACAAGTGGTGTGCCCCAGGGGTCAGTCCTGGGGCTAGCCTGTTTAATATTTTCATTAAGGATCTGGATGATGGAACAGATTGCACACTCAGTAAGTTTGTGGATGACACCAAGCTGAGGGGAACGGTAGACACACTGGAGGGCAGGGACAGGATTCAGGGGGACCTAGACAAATTGGACCAGTGGGCCAAGAGAAGTCTCATGAGGTTCAACAAGGACAAGTGCAAAGTCCTGCACTTAGGATGGAAAAACCCCATGCGCTGCTACATGCTGGGAAGTGATTGGCTAAGTAGCAGCACTGTAGAGAAGGACCTGGAGGTTATGGTGGATGGGAAGCTGGATATGAGTCAGCAGTGTGCTCTTGTTGCCAAAAAGGCAAATGGCATATTGGCTGCATCAGTAGAAGTGTTGCCAGCAGACTGAGGGATGTGATTATTTCCTTCTATTCGGCACTGGTGAGGCTGTACCTGGAATATTGTGTCCAGTTTTGGGCACCCCACTACGAAAAAGGACATGGACAAATTAGAAATCGTCCAGCGGAGGGCAACAAAAATGATCAAGGGGCTAAAGCACAAGACTTACAAAGAGAGACTGAAGGAGCTAGGCTTATTTAGCCTGCAGAAGAGAAGTCTAAGAGGGGATTTGATAGCAACCTTCAGCTACCTGAAGGGGTGCTCCAAGGAGGAGGGAGCTTGGCTGTTCTCAGTAGTAACAGAGGACAGAACAAGGAGCAGTGGTTTAAGTTACAGCTGGGGAGGTTGAGCTTGGATATTAGGAAAAACTTTCTTCCTAGAAGGGTGGTGAAGTATTGGAATGGGTTACCTAGGGAGGTGGTGGAATCTTAATCTTTAGAGATATTTAAGGCTTGGTTAGACAAAACCCTAGCTGGGATGATTTAGTGAGAGTGGTCCTGCTTTTTTTTGGCAGGGGGTTGGACTAGATGACCTTATAAGGTCGCTTCTAATCCTACGATTCTATGATTTTATAATTCTATATTATCCAGCTAGTTGAGCCTTGTTTTTTCTGTTTTGTGAGCAGATTTTATTATTTGATATTCATTATTGCTTTCTGTGTTGCTAAACTCTCAAGAGGTTTTGTAAAAGTTCTCTGTTCTCACTGGTATTTGCAGTTTCTCACAAATTATGGCACTTGTATTCAATTATTAGGCTCTTGTTCTTTCTTCCAGGACATTAAAGACGATGATGAAAAGTGAAACAATTCCTAACACTGATCCTTATCCCATCTCAGTTAACAGCTAGAGCCAGCTCTTCCATAAATCAGCCGAACTCAGAAGGGCTTTGAACTGCACTCCTTGGCCCCAATTAGATGCACTGACATTTATCATTAACCTTTCTTTGCACTGTTGTCTTAGACAATTTTCAGTTTATAGAATATTTTTTAATCAAAGACACGAAATTGTATTCCAGTTCAGATTTCAAGAGAGAGAGCATCAAATGCTTCAGAGGGGTTGTACCAGTGTAATGGAGAGCAGAATCTCTTAATGATGTGAGATGGAAAACTATAACATTCATGTTAGAATACTTATGACGTGAAAATTTTTACACAGATCTGCACAGAAGCTTGTAAAGAATTATTTAATGGAGTTGGCCAGAATTAACAGACTTGCTCTAATTGACCATTGTTGGCCTCACCCCAGTCATTCTCTATTTCCATGCAAGTCATCTTTTAGAAAGGCACATCTTTGGCCAAAAGTGCTGTGCCTGATATGTTCCCTGTGTGTGCACATAGATCAGGACATAAAGAGGAGAATGAGACGGGGATAAATTTAAGAAAATTGTGATCTTTTCTTCACATTTTTAATTTATGGGGCATGATAGGGTGTTGCTGCATACTAAGCTCCCACCCAAAATCCCAGCCATTTATTTGACTCCAGCTCAGGGTTAATAAAAAAGCTTCCAAGTCAAGTAACCAGTGTTTGGAATTTTCCCTTTTCAGACTACTCCCTTGGATTCTATCCACATCTTCCACCAGGAGAAACAAGGGAAGCTCAATCTTTGAAGACTTATGGTCTCTTTTGCTTTCTCCAGTCTAATAAGGTCCATTAGCTGTCTCCTGGGCCTCTTACTCTTAGTTACTTCTGGGATCTGGCCCTGGATATTGACTGCAAATTGTGATGAAAATACACATTCATTTATAAACTTTTTAACTTTAGAAACCAGTTTCTACACCTTATTAACCAAAATTCAGACCTTCTGGATCCTAACGGGAAGGTACAAAACCCATTAAACTCCTTGTTGATCTTGTCTGAAGAGAACAACTCCTTCCTGATTCCCAAAGGGATGGTGGGTTAGATCCACAACATCTTGGAAATGCAATTCAAACTGTTTAAGCAACATAATAAGGCAGGGAGTGTGGGGAAGCAACCCCAGCAGCACGGATGATGCCTACGGTGAAGGCTGAGCATACAGGATGGGCAGGCAAATGAAACAGCCAGCACTCTCTCCCCTCCCAAAGCCAAGGGCGGCACTGAGAGGCAGTAAAATCTTTGCTCATTCTCTGCCTCTTCCCATCTAGGCATAAGCTTAACATGTGTTCTGGATGGATTGTGGGGGAAGACCCCAGAATGCTAAGCCTGACTTTCTCTCCCCTCCTCCCACGAGCCTTGAGGATTTTTTTCACTTCATAGTTGAGTGGAGCATCCCCTCTCCACTGAGATGAATGGTGTTTTCAGGTTCCCAAAATTGTTGCTATGTGCATACTCAAAAGATCCCAAAACAAATTGAAACTTAGGCACAAAATAACCCAGATTGCTCATTTTGATCTATGAACAATTAATATGATTTCAGGGCGCATACATACTTGTCAGAAGTAGCTACCTTTGAAAACCTTATACACTTATTTAACTAGAAGTTGGAATTCTATTTGTAGACTAAAGGTATCTTTGATTTTTTTAAAACTTCCCTTTGATTCCCTTCCGACCCCATGTTTTCAGTTCTGACTAATACATCTGTTTTTAGAGACTATGAACTGCTTCTTTTAGTAAGAACAGAAACAACAAAAGTTTTGTGCTGCTGTGCAAATCTTTGAAACTTTCATGAAGTCAAGAGACAGAGAGATAATAAATAATGTGAATCATCAGTTCCCTGTGAACTGTTTTGGTCTTGAAATGCTTTTGTTCAATTTCACAGACAGTTTACTAAAGTTTACCAAACGTATACCATATATCAGCTGTAGTGTTGGTAATCACTTTTTATACTGCTATCAATATCCATAATCTATCAAAGGCTATGTCCACACACAAGGTTTTATTTCAAAATAAGTAATTTCAAAATGACTTATTTCGAAAAAAAACCTTATATCGAAATGACCTATTTCGAACTAAAAAATTTTTAGTTCAATATAAGGTATAACTTGAAAGCAAAATAGCATATCCTCTGTGTGGACATGCTATTTCACTTCAGGACGGGGGCACCCTGGGAGGTGTGGCAACATGCCCCCCTGTGGGCCATGTTGCTACTGAATCCCCTGCCTGGCTCTCACCTGGAGAGCCAGGCAGGGGACAAAAGCCCCCAAGGGCAGGGATCCCCCAGCAGGCTGGCAGGAACTGCAGCTGCTAGACCCCCCCACCTGCTTGGGGTGCCCCTAGTCCTGGTGGGCTGGCGGGAGCCTCCGCAGCTGCTTCCACCAGCCCCCTGGGCTAGGGGCTCCCCCAGCCAGCGGGGGGTCTAGCACGACTTTCCCCGCCACCAGGGCTGCTCCTGAGCCCCGGGGCAGGGAGCAGGGGTGCCCTGCTTTCCTCGCAGCCCGGGCCACCCTGGGGCCGGAGGTGTAGGAGTGGGGGTGCTCTGCTTCTCCCACCGCTGGGGCTTCTGCTGAGCTCTGAGGCAGGGAGCCCTGTGCCCCGCTTCTCCCGCCACTGGGACTTCTGCCATGGAGCCGTGTGGCAAGGAGCCCCAGCATCCCACTTCTCTTGCTGCTGGAAGCCCCGGCGGCGGGAAAAGCGGGATGCCAGGGCTCCTTGCTATGTGGCTCTGCAGCAGAATCCCTGGCGGGGGAAGAAGCGGGACACTGGGGCTCCTTGCTGTGGGGCTCCGTGGCAGAAGCCCCAGCAGTGGAGGAAGTGGGGCACTGGGGCTCCCTGCTGCGGGGTTCCCCGCCGGTGGGCTTGGGGGCAGCCCCCCATAGTCCACAGCGGTCCCCTTTAGCACCCTGGCCAGGGTGCTGCTAAGCACCCTGGGAGGAATGTCAAAAGTCCCAATGGCGTTATTGATTTAAGCTGTTTCGAAACCACGGCTCTTATTTCAAAACGACGAGCTTCATCGTTTTGAAATAAGAAAATGTTTTGTGGACCAAAACATGTTTATTTTGAAATAAAATGATATGTGGACCTACCCAAGGAGATCATTTCCTTCTTGTTCTTTAAATTTAATACTATATTTTCCTACATGATTCTCTTTGCTATATACTTTTTCATCTTTGTTCTTATATAGTAAAATGAAAAAAAAAACAGTGTGGCAAGCTTAATGTATTAAACTTGGAGGGGTGATTTTTCTCATTTACACCACATTTACATTGAAATAAATCCATTGATTCCTGTGAAATTACCCTCACTTTACACCAGAATTACAGACAAGACTTTGGTCTTAAAATCTACTACAGCTCAGGATTCCTGTTCAGAATTCATGCTGTCAGATTTAAACATATCAGCTTTTCTTCCCCTAAAAACAATGTTCTGGTGTTCACACCTAGGTATAAGCTCTCCCTTCACATACACATGTTTTTGGGTGCTATCTCCTTTCTTATTTCATAAGAAAGGATGTTCTAAATAGGAAATAGCCGATTCTCAGCTTGGACTCATCTGTAGTCTTTGAGTCTCTTACCCTTAGGCCCCCATTGGGAACCCTCTTCCTAGGCAATTTTACTGTTGCTGGCAGGGGTTCAGCTCACTCCTGGGGTCTCTTCAGAGCCCAATTTACTGTTTATTTGTTTCTAGCTCGTGATGGTACTTCCCAGGACTCCCACAGGTCAGGAACTGAAAGTAGGTCCCACAGTCTTTGCTCATATCAAACTTTCAGCATCTGTCTCCCCCAAATAAATGGGCTGAAGCAAAAGGTGAGCAGTTGCCTGAGGCTGAGCTCCCCTTGCTACTGTTTGGTAACCAGGGCATGCTCGCCCATCACTACAAGCCAAAAGCTAAGAGCCCCTCTCCGAGCTTATGAGAAGGGGCAACTGAGCCCAGCACCAGTTGAGTTCTGGGGATAATTAATGAAGAACAGAAACAGGCAAGGGGATCACAGGGTCAAAACGAGAGAACTGAAAGGGGACACCTAGCGGAGAATCCCGGACAACCCCTACTGCTCCTTGAAAGAGGAAAAGGCGATGCCCAGAGGAACTCTGCTTGGAGTGGACAGATAAAAGAATGAAAGTAGACCCCACAGTCCTACAGCCCTTCCCCAGTCAACATCCTCTCCTTGTCCCTGCACCTTGCTGCTAGAGCTAACTAACAATCCCTAGCAACATAAGTCTTTCCTCCTGGGAAAATGAATGAGCACAACTATAAGCACTGTCCTTTTGTTGTGTCCACTCTCCCCTTCTAATATCTGTTGCTCCAGGTATCCCTATACAGAGGCATTTTAATAACCAGCCAGGTGCCTAAGCCACTGCCAAATATTAGGATGGACTTCCAATTATTCTGCTTGCTGTTTTAAATTGTTTTCAGACCTTTGTTGGAATTTGTCATAACTGGGCAAACTGGGACAGTGAGGATTAGACAGCATACACATGAAGCGAACCTGGCTTTATGTGTTCTCCCTCTTTTTGAATGGATTGGGGCAGATGTCTGAAAAACAGGAAGTGTGGATATATTTTAGAATGGCTGAGATGGGGAAATTTAGCTATTAGCTAAGACCTTAAAACTGTTTGCTTAAAAATGTTTGGTTTTTGTGATATGTTCCTGCAATGTTTATGATATAAGATCAGAAATCTGTGACTGAATCACCCAAAGACTGTCTCAGACCTGGGGAGTTAACTATCAAGTTTTAGGGTACACTAATATGTATATGTGCCTAAGACTGATAATTTGGCAAAGGCATTCCAAAGGAAATTGCTGGAGGGCAATAAAGTAAAGTTTTGTGGTGAAAAGCATTTGGTTTTGATGTTTGTATCAGCTATATAGCAAGCAGAAGTACCTTGTGTCTTTGGATTTATTTTCTGATGCTGACTTATAGAGAGTAAAAGTGACTGTGTTGAGGAACCCTGGGTAACATCCTCCTCTGGGGAAAATGAATGATCATGTGTACATGCACACTTCTTCTTCTGCAACTATCTCACCCTTTTGAGGTCCATTGCTCCTGCTAGCCCACATTTTGCAGGTACATCTAAGTGGTATCACAGTGCTGTGCATACTTATACACACGATTAAGCTGAAGCCTGTATTTTCTTGTAGCTGAGGCACCACAACTCTTCATAGAGACCCTGGTAACATAGCTCTAATGTAGCCATGGTGTTGGGATAGGGGCTGCAGTGACATAAGACATAATAATAGCTTCTGATGGATAGGTCTTCCACCATATTAGGGACAAACCCCTCCATCCATGCGGGGAACTCTTTAGCATGTTTTATTGGGAAAGTGCAATCTGGTGTCCTTTTTCGGAGATAGGTTCCAAGCTTTCTTATATCTCAAAATATGTGTACATTAGGATATATCGTTGTATTAGACCCATCTCTACTTGTTTTGTTTGACTACCTCCAATCTTTAAATGTAGTTTTCAGTTTGGGAGTAGCAGAAATGTATCTAGTAAGATATTTCCATTTACCTCCATATGTGCTTTTCAGATGATTTAATCCAGTGCATTTCAAATTTAGGGTTGGGACCCAGTACTGGGTCAAAAACCTTGAGGCACTGGTTCATGGCACCCCCTGCTGCCACTGCCAAAACACTGGAATGCATTGCTCAAAGACATCATTGCTGGGTCACAGGCATAAATGATTTTTTTTCCAACTAGGCCCTGAGGAAAAAAGTTTGCAAACCACTGAATTGACTAATAGCTAGCAAAGCTATTTGTTAAGCACCCAACCACACTCCCCACAAAAACTTTTCTAGAAATACAAAATAAAGAGAGCGTTCCCAACCTGTCATGTCTGTATACACCATCACAAGATAGCCTTCCAACTGCTCACATTTACTTAGGGCTGCAAGGAGCAGCCACCATAACTCACAGCATCTCACAGTCCTTCCAGGCATAGCAATTCATTTGATTAAATTACAGCTAGCATAACAACATGCACTTTATAAATCACACAGGCCATGAACTGTACACTTGAGCTCTCTGAACAACACTAACATAGGTGTTAATAACAGAATGCATGCTCCCAAATGAATGGATGTCCAATTATAAAGCTACAAAAATAATTGGAAATGGGACCACAGTCTTCAATGGAAGCAGCCACAGGTTCCATCTTTCTGGAATAACAATCAGCCTCCCACTCTACGTGATCTGATATGCACTGCACCTGGTGCTTAGCAGGGGCAAGACTATTAGAAACACACACTACAATTTTCCCCCAGTATGAGACTATTTTAAAAAATAACCACGAATTAGTTATGCTAATAGGTAAACTTAAGAATCTGGAGAGTCAATTTTTCTATCATCAAATGGC
Source organism: Podocnemis expansa (assembly GCA_007922195.1). Taxonomy (NCBI): domain Eukaryota; kingdom Metazoa; phylum Chordata; order Testudines; family Podocnemididae; genus Podocnemis; species Podocnemis expansa. The sequence continues at coordinate 1,357,416 of ML681966.1, forward strand.
TTAGAAGGTTATTTTCAATCTCTTGGTCTAGATCTGGCAAATCTTTTGAAACCTCCACTATTTCCTGTTTCCATTCAGGTCAAACATAATGTTGAGCAAGGTTGTCCTCATCCTATGTCTTGGCTCCTCTGCTTCTAGTCTAAACCAGCTAATTAAATGAAAACCATTTTAAAAAGGCAAGTGTGTTATTTGACCCTGAAAGTTTGGCTGGAGTTTCAATGAAGGTTTGGGTCAGCTCTGAACTGATGATTATGCTCATTCCAGCACAGGAAAAAGGGCAAGATAAAAGGATCATTGAACACAGTAGTTTCCCAATGTTGCCTAATTACAGGAACACCTGTGCTGAATAACTTTCTCCTGACCTACTTGCAGAGTGTTTAATAGTCCTTACATTCCTAATTCCTTAGCTGCAAGGGGTGGGTGATGTTTGCACATTAAGTTGTATCAGACGTATAAAGACAGAAACTAGTTAAAAGACTTATTTACTCTCCTCAAATGATCAGAAGCTTTTGAGAAAGTACTTATTCAGATATGTCCAATACCCCTAGTAATGCATGACTATTATTAAATGTTCTGGGTCATATTAGTTGTGGGTGGTTCCCCTCCTTCTCGCCCCATAAGAAGGCTTGTTACTGAAATGGGCGGAAGGGAGGGAAATCATCTAGTTAGCAAAAAGAAGCCAATTTCATGTGCAGAATGAGTTGCTGCAGGCTTGTCAGATATTGCCTCAATGTTCTTTTCCTTCAGCTCATGGAACCCTTTTTTAGATATGTTGCAGGCAGACATTTCCTTTTTTGCCAGAGGAAGTAGACACTCATTACTTCACCTTATTCTCTGGCTTCCAATAATTTAAAATTCATAAAATTTAATATAAATTGATTTTTTTAATGCTTCAGGCCTGAGTTAGAAACATTAAAAAGTGTTGGTAGACCTTTAATAGTTTAAAAAGATAAAATGCTAAATGCACAGTTATCTTCCTGTGATTGCTCATAATGCCTGTGAAATTCTTTTAGTGTACAATACCAAAGTGGTTCTAGTAGTTAATCACAAGGAGGATGCGATAGGCAGAAAGGGGCTAATAGTTCACAGGACTTTTCTCTTTCTCATCTGCCAATCTCTAGGTGAGGGAGATATTGTGGGAGAAAAGGTGTTGTGTTATGCTGTTGTGTCTGCTTGCCTTGGCATAAATGACTCCATGGCTGTGTTCACACACAGAGGGCTTGTTTCGAAACAAGCTGTTTTGAAATAAATGGTTATTTCGAAACACCTTATTTCCAAAGACAAAAAAGGTGTCTTGGAAATAAGGGAGCGAAATAGCATGTCCACAGTGTGGACATGCTATTTCGCTTGGGGAGGGGACTGCAGACACCCGTGGGGTGAAGCGGAGGGGCGCCTCACCCCGCGGGTGTCTGCAGGGGCTGCAGGCACACGGGGGGGTGAGGCGCAGCCACGCACCTCACCCTGCAGGCTTTAAGCTGTTTTGAAACAACAGCTATTTTGATTTCCTGCTAGGTTTAACGGTTTCAAAACAACAGCTGTTATTTCGAAACAATGGGTCCCGTCATTTCAAAATAATGGTAAGTCGTGTGGACATGAGAAATTTTATTTCGAAACAACGGCTGTTGTTTCTAAATAAAACTCATGTCTGAACACAGCCTTCCAGATTGGACATCCTGGTCCTACACTTGTCTTTGGAATTTGGTGGAATAGGACCTTTTTATGTAAAAGTCCTGCTTTTCTCTCCAAGGAAAGCTGAGGCAGGAAGACTGTGAAGAAGAAACAAATTAATTTGAAATTAATTTATGAAAATCCCCTCTTTTGCCTCTTTTCTGAAGCCACAATTTCACAGATAGACTGCTTACATATGACAGACATTCCAGTAACACACCCTCAGTGAGAACTGCTTAGCAAAACAATTGTTTTGCTGCTCCCTATTGTTATAAGAAATATGAAGATGCTTTGGAAGTGGAAAGAAAGTAGGAGAACAGATGGGAAGCAATTTCAGAATACAAAAACAAAACGAATGGCATCCTGCCTCAAGATATTCATGCATTGTTCCCATTCAAGTCAATTGGAAGCAGACAAGCATCCAAGGAAGAATTTGGCCTATAGGAAGGATCTTAGAAAACAGTACTTTTTGCTTCCTCAATGCATGACTTTACAAATGGGGCCTTTTAGAGAACAAATACAAAACATATGACAGCTTAATCAACTTGAATTGTGGAGTTCTAAAGAATTGTACTTATTTTCTTTAATGTACGTGACACACAGGCACAATCAGCCCCTGCTATCCCCTTTTAAAGAGCCATTTCAGATGTATTGAGTATTTCCAGGAGACTTCTTGAAAAGAATAAAAGGAGTGCATTTGAGAAAAATGGGATGGAAGGGAGTGGGGCAAAGAACTATCATGGCCCTTAGGGATTATACTGGCATGATTCACCTAAGTAGAGATGAATCATCCTGCAGTAAAGCTGAATTGTTCATACACAAAATTTTATTTTAAGGTAATATTAAGAAAAGAAAAAGAAATCTCAAACCGAGGTAGTAACTAGGGATGGGAAAATACCTGTCCATGTGGTACAATTCCTTTCTTCTAAATTTGGATCTAATGGACACAATAGGTAAATAGCATGGTATCATTCTCTCCATTCATCACATTCACTCGAGGTATTGTGCCAGGATATGGTGCACTGGCTCTGAGATCTGCACACAAAAGCTTATGCCTTAATAATTTGTTTGTCTTTAAAATGCTACAGGACTCCTTGCTTGTTTGGTTGATGAGCAGGAATGCCTCAATGCTACTACTAATGCATCTTTGAGTCTTGAAATCCTAAACATTTGTCATTGTTATAGATGCATCTGATAAGCAACTAGAAAGTGGAAATTTGCAATTTGTATCGATATCTGAAGCAAGACGTTTATATGACTTCAAGTGATTAGCACCCAGGGATTAAAGTATAATTTGGCAGATCCCAGAACCTTCCTAAATTTCTTGACCCCCTTCACGCAGGTCTGGGCCTCCTTCATGCACGTCCAAGCCCCCTTCACGCACCCTAGCTACTGCCTCACAAATGCCAATCCCCACCCCAGCTACTGCCCCGAAACACCTACATCCCATCAGACCACTCTTTCCCCTTGTCTTCCTCAGCCCTAAGCCCTAAGCTTCTTGCCCCGTCCCCACTCCAGCCCTATTAACACCCCACCTCCCAGCTCCCCTGTCTTCGCTTCACCTCCTTCAGCCACCCAAGCCCCTCCACACCTCCCCAGCCCACCGTCTCCACCCCTTCTTCCCACTTGACCCCCCCCCACATGCTTTCCCCATTGGCTGCCTGCCTGTCTCCAACTCTCCCCCCAGATCTCCTTACCCAAATTGCTGAGGTGGCCGAGGAGCTGGACCAGGCCAGGCTGGGCAAAGGAGGCTGCAGTGCCAGCCAGCTGACTGGTGAGAGCAGACATGAGCCCAAGACTGGGTCCATGCCGCGTGCACTGCTTGGGGCCAGCAGGAAGGGGTGGGACCAGTGCAGGCGCCGGTGTACCAAATTCTATAATGAATTTAGAATTTGGAATGGTCAATATTAATTTAACAAGCTAATTTACAGGGCAAGGGTTTTAGCCTGATTTGACTACAGATGGATTAATCTTGAAACTAGGTGAAAAGGGACCCCTCTGGGAATGGACACAGAAGTTACTCTTTGAATTTTAGATTTTATAACAATTTTTTTATTGCTGAAAGTTTATAGCATGTGATGGATAGAGTTATAAACTGATAAATGTAATATAGCAATAATAAAGTACATTAATACATTTTAGAGAAAACGATAATAAACTTTTAAGATTTTCTTGAACTATAAGAGGGTTTTACAATTACAAAGGTTATACTTACACCCGATAAGACGACAAATTGAGATGCAGAACTAACAACTTTAACACTAAAACTAACCAAACTTGTTTAATATAAGAAAAGTAAAGGAAAGATGAGTGGGTTGCCAAATTTTCCAAAGAAGTTGAATTCAGGCTTGAATGGAATGGGAGCTTCAAAGACTCCGTATGTTTTGGGGCCTTAAAGACCCTTTTTACACATTACCTTATTCCCCCTGGTCCAAATATGGATTTGAGCCCAACAAATTATTGGGGTATTTTTAAATTATTGGTTCAGGGCTTCGTGTGTATAATTGATGCATTTTTCTTCATTATTCTTTTTTCCTACTTTCCTGTTTACCATCTTTTGCAAACTTGTGGTTTAGACCCCTTTTTATAGCAAGCTTAAAAATAATCTGTCTGGTACTTTTCATCAGAACTCAGCACCCTTCCGGTCACCCCCTCTCCATTTATTTTCCTATTACGGCACAGCTGATGCTTACAGACCTTAACTTTTGCAAGATTTTACAAAGCATTACTATTGCATAGCACTTGCTTGCAAATTTTTCCAGTTAGGTAAGACTCTTTAGGCCTAAGACTAAATTTACTTTATGCTGACTTACACACTATGGAACTGTAGATTACTTATGCTAACTAAAACACTATAGATTCTTAGACTTATATAAAAGATAAGACAGTATGCATATGCAAGCTTAATATAAGTATGGCCCAAAGGCTGCACCGGGAAAGGGGGGAAGGGGTAGGGGAAGAGGTGGCTTGGCTTCCTCCAGCCTGCAGCCCCTTGAGCTGACCCTAGGGGAATGCATCAGAACGCTGCATTCTGGTTCGTTCATCTATTTTTAGGGGGCCCTGGAAAGTAGTGTTCTGGCGCATTCCCCTATTTTTAGGGGGCTCCAGAATGCTGCCCCCAGAACGCCATTCCAGGGCATTCCAGCCAGGGCCAGCTCAAGGGATTGTGGTGCCCCTAGCCAAATTTTGATTTGGCGCAGCCCCATCTCATTTATGGAGGTTGAAAACTGTTTTCCAAAGTGCATAAATCTCCAGTGTCTGCCTGCAGAGGGATTTAAAGTGCACATGACTTAAACTGCAGGTTGACTAACAGTGCCTCAGCTGCTGGGAAAGAGTTGAAGAGGCAGGAGCCAGCCTGATCTTCAGGGGGTCCAGGCGCCCCTAAGAACTGTCACCTGAAGCCATGTCTGTCTCTTGCCTCACAGTACAGCATACTTTAACCCGTGTTAGCACCTACCTGAAGAGGAAACGGCGCTCTTCCCCTTGGAAAGTCCCACTGTAGCTTTCTCTACACTTTGCTCCCTTCCTAAATTAGACCCTGACCTCTATGTGAAGGTTCCAAGTTTCAGCCACACGTTTTCCCCTCTTGCTGGGTACGCTGTACACAGACGTAACATGCAGGTCTTGCACTTAGAAGCTGTTCTGATTTTAATGGGATTCCTTCCTTTTGCATTTAGGATTTCACAGTTTCTCAGACTGCATTTAAAATCTCTACATTCCAGTACACTCTGAAAGTTTTTAAGACTGCTGAATCACAAAGTTTTTCCAATTCACCTGATAAACTGAGCATATCATTTGACCTCTAGGCTTCCAATAAATATATTTTAAACAAACCAAAAAACTTCTATCCCTGGCTTCCTCCTCCCAGCTTTAAGCAAATATTAATACACATGTTAAAAACAAACAAACAAACAAACAAAACCAAACTGTTTTCCCTGTTTTACCACGTCTGCACAGCCTTTTTGTCTCCTTTCACCCCTTTTGTCCTCCTTTCACAGGGGGGAGGGGTACCCCACCATTCCCAGAAGAGTATGCTGCTACTTCACACCAATTTTGACTGACTGCTTAAGAGCAGAACGAGACCAGACTGCTTAGTGTGGATGTCAGCAGCCTCTCTGCTACCGCAGGCTAAAATGATCAGATAAATTCGCTGTGAGAGAGAAAAGCATACTGAATGGGAGCCTAACAGGCAAACAAATAAGTATGTCCACATGTTTTCTGTGACCCTAGGGGCTTGTTTGCCAGAGTTTGAATCTCTGGCAAATAACTCACTGAACCCTGCAGTGAGCATATGTGCATTTTCAGAATAAGTAATACCACTAGGTCTACAACAGAATACAAAATATTTACTATTGGATAGTTTCTCTTGCTTGAAGAAATGACCTTATTCTTAAAGTGTAATTTGCATGCTTTTTATCCTCTCCTCAGACAGCAGTTTTAAAAACAGTGGGCCAAAGTCAAGTGAATGTCAATGTATCCAACTGAGTCTAAGCCGGGGTAATTTACACCGTCTATCACATCTTTCACTGTATAAATTACATCAATTTAGGCTGTCAGAAATTCAGATCCACTGGCCACTACATAATTTATGTAGGCAGGATCTTCCTGGACTCTCCTCTGACAGCTAGTGATGAACTGGGGGAAAGACTTCAGGAGCATATTGTTTGAATAGACATGCCTACTCTGCCTAGATATATAGCAGGTGGAGCTGCTTTGCCAAAATGATCCACTTTGGCTTGTTTTGGATTACAGATCCCACTGGTATTTGAATGTTCAGAAAAAGGAATGTTGCCTCCAGGGGTGTTGCCGTCCTTGGCTCTGGGTCCCCAGTCAGGGTTGGGGATAGATTCTGTCGCTGCCGGTGGCCCAGCTCCAGGTCCCAGCTGGGGATGGGGCCAAAGCAAGATCCTCAGTGCCACCACTGGTGGCCCCGACTTGAGTCTCTGGCAGGCCCCAGGCACAGGCCCTGGGACTTGGGGCTTGTGCCCTGTGTGTCCAGTGCCTGCAACATTCATGGCTATGTCTACTGTATGAGTAAAAGGCAGTAAAACTGTGCTTGGCATGCCCAGATTGAAGGGGACATCTTAAACTGGACCTCGCTTGCTACAAGCAGGCAGTGATGTGAAATCACAATGAAGGTGAGCGTGGATGAAGATAGGTGTTTTTACCCGGTGGTGTGCTTGCTGCTTAAGGCATCCTCGACATCATTTGACCTTTTCCAACATTCAGGAATATTTGATTAGACTCTGGAGAGTTTTTGTTCTTAGAGATGGCATTTAGTTTATCCAGATTACTGGATGGAGCCTTGAACTAGTTCTATTTTGGTGTTGTCAAGAAAAAGCCTTAGATATTAAATCTTGGAGAAAATTTTGAAAGAGAAACTACTTAAAAATATCAAGGATCACAGTAACTGGGATAAATTACAACATGGCTTTACAAAAGGTAAATCATGCCACACCAACCAGATGTCCTTTTTAAAGAAGATAAGAGATTTTTTGAATAAAGGGAGTACAATGGACCTAATTTACTTAAATTTCAGCAAGGCATTTTAAGTTACAAAAGATGGGGATTAATATAACCTTTTTGTTACTGACCTTGGCACAAAAAGTGGAAATGTGCTAATTAAGTTTGCAGACAACACCAAGCTGGGAGGTATTGCTAATACAGAGGAGGATCAGGATAGCATACAGAATGATTTGGATGACCTTGTAAAGTGGAGCATTAGAAATAGGATGAAATTCAACAATGAGAAGTGCTAGGTCACAGGAATTTTTTTTATAAGTTGGGAATGCATCATCTGGAAGTGATGGGGGAGGAGAAGGATCTGGGCGTATTAGTTGATCACAGAATGTGATGCGGCAGTGAAAAAAGTTAATGCGGTCCTGCGGTGCATCAGGAGAGGTGTTTCCAGTAGAGATAGGGAGGTGTTAGTAGCGTTATACAAGGTGCTGGTGTGACCTCACTTGGAATATTCTGTACACTTCTGGTCACCCATGTTTAAGGTGCTGTTGCAGGGCCAGTGACATGCTACTTTGGCAGGCCCAAGTGCAAGGAAGGCTGCAGGCATGGCAGGCAGAGAAGATTTCTGGGTAGGAGTCTCTGCTCTGCCATGGCAGTACCACAGTCCTTCCTCCTACCCCTGCAACCTGTACCTGCTGGTGTTACCAGCCTTGTGGCAGCACAGGAAATCTTCCACAGCCCTGCTACGTCAGGAATGACCTAGCAGAGAACGGACCCCAGACCCTGCTGCTGAATAGCTCCAGTCCACTGGATTTTCCAAACAAAATCTCCACCCGGCTTGATGTCTGGATAATTAGGAGTATGCTATGCATGCATATTGTATGTCAAACCTTTATCTGTGCTCTCTTTCTGCCTTTTGCTCTTTGCTAGAACAAAATGTCGTTTCCATAGGCAAATCTCTGTGGCAGAAAAGCCCCAGTTTTGCTTAATGGTATTTGCTATAGGAAAGTTACATACATCCTGAAATATGTCTATTTTGGGCATAAATATGCCTAACCTACTTTGATGTATCTCAGAATGACAGCAAGCATTTCTGATCATGTGACTCCATTCAGTATTAGCAAACTGAGTATTAAGAGTGCTTCTTTGATGCAGACTTCTTTTTCCAGTTCCTCCAAATCATATTGTGCTTTGGCTTAGGAAAATGGATTAAATACTGTGTGATTGGGGTTTCAATATGAATAATAATATTTAAATCTTATGTAGCACTTTTCATCCATACAACTCCAAGTGCTTCACAGGGAAACTAGTAATGGAAAATGATTTAGGGTGTGGGTGGAGGGAGGGAAAGATGTTATAAAACAAGTTCTCACTGAAAATGAACTCCTCCTCACATCAGTGGTCATTCAGACCTGAAACTGAGGTCATCATGAGCTCCACTTAAGGATTTTGATTTTTTGAAAACAAGATGTTACCCTCATACATTGGTGTCACTGTTAGCAGCCATACCTATACTGCACAGTCCATGGGGGCAAGCAATTGCTTCTAAATTAAAATATACAGATTGGGCAAAATGTTGTCCTCAGTAATGTTAGTGAGACTGCAAATATGTCAAAGCCTTTGTGTTTGGAATTAATTATTTTTCAGGGGAGGTACTTGTCCCATGGTATTTAACCATTTTTTGAAAAATAGGTAGCCCTTTGATCTTCTTTGGCACACCTGTAATACCATTGTGATCCTTATGTGGAGTCTTCTTGAAGGACTAAGCCCTTTAGTGGCATATTTCTTCAGTCTTTATTTTCGACAAGCATGCCCAGCATAGACATTAATTTGTTATGCCTTATGCTTAATATCACATTTGACACCATGACTGTGAGAGCACACTTTCTGAGCCATTAATGTTAGTTTAAGTTAGAAAATTATCTTTAGGGTGAGTGCATTAAAAACTGTAATGACTGATAAGTAGGAAGCACATTATTTTGACAGGTTTATTTTTATAGTTGGTTCTTAAAATCACTTTCAGTTTTGACATTTAAAATTTATGAAAACTTCTGTAAAATTGTCTCTAATATTTTCAATAGGACAGTGACTGTTCACCATCACATTTTCTTTTTCTGCATAATCTCTAGATTATCTCAACTTTTCAAGGGAGGGAATAATATTGTTCTAAGAAGGTAGGTATAGACTTTTCATAGATTCCAAGGCCAGAAGGGTGCAGTTGATTACCTGTGCTTGCTGATCTCTATGTGGATATGTTGTTTCCATAGTTCTGCTGTGTTTTTCAGAAGAGACCTAGGTTTGGATTCTCAAAAGGATTTATGCATTTAAGTGCCAAGTGTCATAATAACTTTAAGTTACTTAGAAAATCAAAGCAATAAGATCCATAAAGATTGGGTCCATATACAATGTGTGGAGTGAGAAAGGCACTTTAGAATGCAATCCACAGAAGTAGATTGCTAGGTGGGAAGTTGCCTAAAATAGCCGATGAGAAATGCCAATGAGAAGAATGTATCCCAAACCATGTCATGTAGTTTGGTGCCTAAATTTTGGCTGCAGGGAAGTGCCTATTTCTAGCCTATCTCTGCTAGCAATCCACAACCAGGAATCCATCTCGTGAATGAAGTGGCCTAAATCCTCATCTTGAGTGGGGAAGAGTATGAAGAAGGAGCTTTCCTTCCCATCCTGAATGCTGTGGGAGACCCTTTGTATCAAGTTCTCTCCACTGCCTGATGAAGAGAGGGGATTTTAACAGGTGTCTGCCATTTATCAGTTGTGTCCCATAAGCACTGGATTATACTAATTCTCGCTTTCTCTTGTCCAGTTAGTATTCAATTAAAATAGAATAACTTTAGCATGAGAGATCAAGGGAGACCCATGTCACAACATCTACCTATCCACCGAAGAGACGCAATTTGTTGAGAGCTAGGTGGCCTCAGAGCAGACCCCACAGGCAAGTTAGTCTGTTGAACTACATTCTCTTGGTTTACAGATCACTCTGGGGCTCAGTCCTGAGACAGGTGCCCAGACACACAGAGTGAGGCTACTTGATTTCACTATTTCATCCAGTCAGCAGCCCTTAAGCACTTTTGAAAATCTCATCCCAATTTCCTCTCCTTTATGTATCTTCTCCATCAACTGAGCATAAACCAAATTTAGTTTATCACTAGGGAGAATATATACAATTCTATTCTGAGGCAGCTATATTGTAGACCATTTGCTAAAATGAAAAGCCTATCCCCCTTTTGGGAAAATAAAATAAAAATAAAAGCAATTGTTGCACTGTTTGCAACACTGCCACATAATGTTAAAGGTTTATACCTCTTACTCCATGTTTTTTTCCCTAGCTAATTCTTCATGCTATTCCCCTTCTGCCCCCACTTTGAAAGAGGCTGGTGTAGATTTCCTTCATTTCTTACGTGTTTTTATATGGAGTGTAATAGTTAATATTGGTATTGAGTGTCTCATCATTAGCATCTGGTGTAGTATAAGCTGAAATGAATGAAGTAGTTGACATAGCACAGATATTGTTTTAGGCTGTCTGCCAGCTCAGGCAGTCATGGCTGCATTGGTGACACTTGCCTTGTATTTTGAAGGTTTTCTTTACAACCATAAAGACTTGAAACTTGTTTTTTTATAAAAATAAATGTTTTTATAAAAATAAATGACTTTGGAGAATAATTAAAACATATGGTGATTTTCCAAAAGGAAGGGCACATACACTTTGGGAAACGGGTGTTAAAGATAGACCACTTTGGTGGCTACTTGGAGTGATGGACAAACCTCAAAAGTTTGCAGTTTGGGTCTGCTTTAGATGCTGAGTCTGTTTGAGTCTGTTGAAATCTAACTGAAAACTTCACGAGCACAGACTTTTCAATTTCTTGAACTTCTGTTTCTCCCCTGGAAATTCCAATCATTGTTGCATGGTATTTCAGCATTTCTGCCATGCAGCATTTCAAAAAAGCGACCCTAACATTCACCATCTCAAAAAATATATTTCTAAATGTGTGTGAAGGCTCCTATACTTATAAATAATGAGGGATTGTTTTTCTTCTTGGTTCAAACATCTCTAGTTCTTACAGGGCAGTTTCTGTTAGAAATCATATAGGCAGCTATTGGTTCACATTGCCTCCTCCTAGAAGGAATGCACTGGAAATTTTTTCATGCCTCTAGCATCCTATAAGATTTTTATATCCTTTTCCTGACATAATGACCATGTAGTGTTTTATATATTAGAAATAGTTATAATATTCCATGAATTTATTAATTTGTAATTCTCTCTCTCCAAATTCCGGTAGTAGAAGATTATATATCTTTCACCTAGAAGGCAGCAATAGGAACCTGAACTTGCAAGTGACTGTGAGGAGTTACAAGTCCCAGGTGAATGACCTCTAGTGGTGTTTGACTTACCTTTCAAATGTTAATTAGTCCCCACATTTTAGAACCCTGAAATTTAAAAAAAAAAAAAAGCTTTCAAGAGGAAAAAATACATTTTAACCTTTGGCAGAGGATGTTCAGAAATGGTAGCAACCTGCTGGATATTGAAAGAAGCTGGGATTGACATAAATGCAGATACACACAATAAATCATTTGTTCTGACCATGGAGGAAAACATGCCACAGTGACAGATAGTGAGTCCTTAATTTTGCTAACTCATAGTGATTTATTTTCTCAGTATGTATTTCACAACACATTTTATTTAAATATATTATTTATACAGCAGGGTTGCAGTGTGGTCTTATGGTGAGGGCACTGGTTTGGAAATCAGGAGATCTGCCTGAGTTGATTCTTAGCTCTACCACAAATCTTTTGCCTTCACTTCTCTTTCCCTTCCACCCTTCATCTGTGTTCTTTAGTTAGAATGTAAGTTTTTGGTGGCAGAAATTGTTTTTTTACCATGCACACACGCATTCAGTGTCTCTCACAAGAGGGCTCTAATCTCATTTGAGGCTTATCAGAGCTACCATAATATAAAAAATAATATTGATGAAATATTTGTCACAAATCTCAATTCATATTGAGATGTTTAAGGTTAGGTGAACCAGCCTTGTTGTTTTAATACATGATTTACATCACTCTCTCAAGAAAAGGTACCAATTATTTATTTGAAGTGAGCAAGAAGAGGTTCTTTGGGTAGATAGGTCCTATGGACTTTTAAATTAGATATTTTTTAAAGGATGCCTTCAAGTGCCTGAAAGCCATAAAAGCTTATGAAATTGTAAAGCTCATTTGGCTGTTTGTTGAGTTTGTGCTGAATAAATTAGTCCTTGGTTTGCTCTAAACTTTACTTTATTATTTAAGTAATTTTCTTCCTAATATCTGAATCTTTACTCACTTTTCTCTGTATATAAATATTGAACAGCTCATAATCAGTGTGTTTGACAGAGGTCATCATTTTTAATTTCCTGGAAAACAGGGCAGCCTTTACTACAAGAATGTAATCTGTATGTTTTCAGATTATAAGTAGCACTACATAATGCAACCTAAACTGTTTAAAACCTCTATACAATAACTAATATTACCTGAGAACAAACAATACCATAGTTTAATGGTCTGCATCATTAAATCATTCACTTTAATGTAATTTTTGCTGTGCCATTAACATGTAGTTTCTGCAATAGTGTAAAAACAACCCTTTCCATTTACACAACACATAACATACTCAAAGGACTTCACAATAATTACCTGTTCAATAACCCTTGCAATGCTTATGTCAGGTACAGAAGTAGTATAATCCTCATTTTACTAATGTTGAAAAATTAAATGACTTGCCCAAGAGCTTACAAGGGTTACTGGCAGAATTAGAACACAGGTCCTTTTGATGCCTATGTCCCAATGTATGTCTCTAGACCATGTTGATATCAGCAGATTTTTGTTTTCACCTGTAATTCTCAATAGTATGACTCTCTTCCAAAAGATAATACTGTCATTTCTTAGATATTCTTGTACCAAATGCTTATAAACCAAGATAAAATAGGAAATCACAAGTATAAATTTGCATTCTTCTATTACATTTGCTCTGTTGCTGATGGCCAGTTTTGTAGTACAATTGACAAATGCTTCTGAAGACTACACACTTGTTTTAATTTTTGACAAACTTACAGAGTACAATTTCTCTGTCTTTCTCAGAAACATGTATTTTGGAGGCAACAACCAAAACACACAACATTTGGAAAGGCTTGCTCATGAGTAACCAGATCTTCAATTGTCTGACAAAATGGGATTTTCTCTCACAGAAGTTCATGGGATACATATATTAGTTAGTTTTTAAAAGTGCCACAACCTCCTGGTTTGTTTTGCTGAACTAAACTAACATGGTTACCTCTCTGGAATTGATTACGGGAGTTGCCAGAAATGTGTTTTTTTTTTTTAATTTAATTTTATTTTCTAGTTTGACTGTTTGGAGACACAGTCTCCAATCTGTCAGTGAACTCCTATTCTCCTTCCTCTCAAATTTGTAGCTAGCCACAGCAATATATGTTTTCATTATTTATTTATGTAAAGATTTTGAGAATGTGCTTCTTGATGAGTACAAGAAGAGTTTGTTGTTGTACCATAGCCCAATTTGTATAATCAAATAAATGCTTCTCAAAACATAACAGGGAGAAGTAATTAGATGGACAAGTTAAACCTCCCACAATTAAAAGGTAAGAAAGAGAGCAAGAGCTGATTTGGGGAACCAACACTTGTGAGGAAAACTGGATGAGTGAGTAAATTAGGAACCCCCCCCCAAGAAAAAGAGCACAGGGATGGTGCGGTTACAGTGTCAAGAGTAGAGGAATGTTATCTGGAAAGGCTGATTCTTCAAACCCAAAACGTTTTGAAAAAATGATCATATTCAGCTAACTTCTGATAGACTACAGGATTCCACCAGAAACATGCCTAGTCTTCTGTGAAATCACTCCCAGGATCGCCAGTTCTGGGGCTGCCTCAACATGTGGACTGCTGCTAAATTTTTTTTAAAAACGGGAGCTATTTTAAAATTGATGATTATATATCTAAATTACACATACACATATATAATCCCTAGGATGTTCAAAGAATATTAAAGTTAAACAGTCAAGGACTCAAGAGTGAAAAAGTACCAGAATTAAAATTGCTTTTGCATCCTTAATTCAACCTCTTTGCTTACAGTAAGTTCGTCGTCTTCAAAGGGTCGGATGAAGTGGGATTTTCTCCCATGCAAACTCATGTGATAAATATAATTGTTAATTTTTAAGGCTATGTCTTCATCTAAAACCTTATTTTGGACTTATTTAGTCCAAACTAAATAGTCTGAAAGTTAGTCCAAACTAAGCATGGTTTTTTAGTGTGAAATAATTTTTGGTTTAAACTAACCACACTTTTTTTAGTTCAAGCTAACTTTTTAGTTCAAAATAAAAAAAAAAAACATGGTTAGTTCAAACTAAAAATTAGTTTAAACTAAAAAAAAAGTGCTTACTTTGAACTAACCTCTAGTTTGAATTTATTTAGTTCAAACTGGCATGTCTCCATTGTACTAGTTTGAACTAAAAATGCAAATAAGTTCAAATTAAATTAGTTCAAACTAACCATTCAAACTAACTAGTTCAATCTAATTTTTGCTTAGTTTGAACTAAATTTCTTTTTAGTATGACCAGGGCAAAACCTAGTGTAGACAGAGTTCAATTTAGCCTTAAGCTTGCTTAGTCCAAACTAATTTTCTAGTGTAGACATAGCCTAAAAGTGCCACAGAACTTCTTGTTTGTTTTGCTGAAGTAGGGTAACCTGGCTACCCATTTGGAACTTGCTAACCCAAAGTCATTGGGGAGACAAATAAAGGTTGCACATTTTTACCATGTCCTAAAAATGTCTTCCACAATAATTTATAGACCAGTTTCTTTAAATGCCTTAGCATGACTTTAACTTTAGTGAGAGGTTAAGAAAAAAGAGACTGAGTAATTAACATCAATGGCACCTGGGTCATTAGTTCAAAGGGGTAGCTGTGTTAGTCTAGTTCAGCAAACCAAACAAGGAATCCAGTGGCACTTTTAAAGACTAACAAAAACTGTAAACTTTTCATCTTCAAACCATTAAAAATCCTTTAATAAAATTGTCTTTAATTAAATTGAGTCCACATGGCATATAAAAACTGTGCTATATCTAGGAAGATTACAGTTACATGAAGATGTGGCACAGGGGTTAACTGTTTGCTGTTATCATTAATTGTGACAGAAGGAAACAGTCCTTTACTAATTGGAACAAATTGGTTAAAAAGAGAAGGTTGAATTGGAATATTGTGCACCACATGTTAGATACCACAGTGAAAGTAAGAAAAAATATGTATCTATTTGTTACATATGTGTGGTTCAGTGAGTGTTATAAAAGCAGAAGTACAAGTAGTGTAAAGAACCATACTTAAACTTCTTTGGGTTCATCTGATTCCTTATGCTTTTATGATTATCTGTAGATGACAACTGAAGAATTGGAGAAAAAGAAAATATTGTTTAATAAATGGACTTTTCTTAGAATATGGGTTCCTAAACCAAGTATTTATCTGAAAATTAGAAGAGACTATAAAATCAGAAACCTTAGGAGACTCAATGTAGAATTCTAAACCCCACTAGATTTACTTTCTAAAGAATTGATAGGGTAAGGTTACAAACCCCAGTTTGTCTGACGCATATCAACTAACATTAGAACCACGTTCTTTTCTCATTTTTTTTTTAAAAGTATTGCATTGAAGTCACAGAAAGGTAAGAAAGACATGGTGTTGCCAACATCTCTGACCTAATCCAAAGACTAATGGATCAGGTTCTCTTCCTTTATTTTTAAAATTTGATTTGTGCTTGTAGTGGTCACCTACCAGAAGACATTGTCATGCATCAGTTTAGGGTGGCCAGAGGGATGGCAGGCCCCAAAAGCCTGAACCAAAGTAAAGTCATGCTAAGCTGCCAGCTGAAACTGCAAATTGCCAGCCTCCCCTGGAAAAAGGGGAAGCTGCTGAACACAAACGGCAGCCTCTCTCCCCCCAGGTAGGGGGGAGTACATATCTGGCTCAAGCAGCAGGCTTGTTCTGCTTTTGACTTTTGCTCTTTAGTAACCCTAGCTTGTTTGTATCAGGATATAAAAGGGAAGCCACTAGAAATGAGGGGCGAGAGTCTCTCTCGAGTCTGAAGATGCTGGGAGTTGGGGGTCTTGGTCCACTTGAAGGGTGCCACTCACCCCAAGGTGACGGTTTAGCCACTCACACCAGGACACAGCTCTCCCCTAGGTTACGTGATGGTGAGTGTTAGGGTTTAATTTGGCTGTAATCCAATAAAGTTTGTAGTCTGCTTCATTCCTGACTCAGGTGTTGTCTTTACGTGGAATCCAAGAACATACCTTGAGGCCTGCTCGAGACAGTGCTATTCTGTCTTTTTACATATTAATGAGGAGAAATAAAGCACTTGTGAGAAACCTTGAAGAGATTTTGGAAAGTATTCTTTTTTATGGCATTCTCTAGTAGAGATGCAGGCATAGATCTCACAAAGTGAACCCCCAAAGCCTTAGTAATATAGCTGTCATATGATATGACAGATGAGATTTTTCATCCCTATTTCTATAGAAAACGAGTTGTCAGTAATAAGTGTATGGGTATGTGGCATAAAACTAGTAATTAAGAAAAAAGGATGTTAGGTGAACTATGAACCCTATCACTGGCATAATCAAAATTAGGTCTTTTGGCTAGAAGTTATTTCTGTCCACATTTAGATCAAGGTATTGAGAGACTACTCAATGGGAGCTGCATAATTGGCACCAAAACATACCACATATCACCCCATAGATCTAAGACCAGTGGAGCCCACTGTATTTAAGTCCTTTCCTATTTTATTTCAGTGAGCATTCGACTCAGACCCATGTCATCCATGGAAATAGGGTACTAGGCTTTGGCAACTGGCACTGCAGACTTATCAAATTTAATCAAGTGTAGTTGAAGTTTATTCCAGCTGGCCAGGATAGGTGCAAGACAACCATTACTTCTGTTAATATTTATAGTTAAGGTATTGTGGAATTTGTCTGATGCATGTGGATTATAGGAGCACTGTCTTCCATAAGGTCCTTGCATAGTTTCTGGGAAAATTAAAATTATTCATGAGAAATTCAGTAACATTCTAGATCAGCTACTTATCATTCAACTTCAAATGAATTAGTAGAATTGTTTGTGCAGTAACTTAAGTGCATCAGAATTTAAATGAGGGTACAACAGTTTTTTTTTTCTGCCACACCACAACTTTCTTTTCCCGCTCAGATCAGCACTACAGAAAACTCTAGTAGGTTCTAAATGCTAGGTAGATTTAATTAGCTCACACATAGTGGAAAAACTAATGAAAAAACATCAGAGAGTAGGAAATTCACTGATTTTTACATCTAGATAAAATGTTGGTTCAAAGTTGTAGATAAGGAAGTGGGAAAAGGATGCTGGAAAAAGGTATTGGGGTGGTGACATGGCTGGCAGAGATAATGGGGGAAATAATGGAGAAACATATTGATCATCTGTTAAAAGAGAGTTTCAGAGAAAGGAAGAAGGAACTGACATTACTGGTGATTATACCCAGCCCTGCTATGTCTCTTTCATCTGAAACTAATAGCCTTTATAGCACTGAGGCTAAGTAGGTGAACTGATGTAATTCTAAATGCAAGTTCTGGAACACATATATAGTGGGGATAGATGCCTCATGCTTCTTTTACTTCTTGTCTTTCTCTGATAGTTCTCTAGTTTATTCTTTTTTTGTCCTTCTGTTCCAATGACACTAGATATGTAGTCAACACTATAATAATGCTGTCTCCAGTGCAACTATTAATAATCTTTTAAGGCTGTGTTCACACAGCTCTCTTATTTCAAAACAACAGAGGTTGTTTCGAAATAAGATTTAGGCTGTTCACACGACGCACGGTTGTTTCAAAACAACGGCTCCCGTTGTTTCGAAACAATGGCGTTGTTTCGAAACAAGTTAAACCCCATGCGGGGACGAAACAACGTTGTTTCGAAACAATTGTTTCAAAACAACGCCGTGCGAACATGTTGTTTCGAAACAACAGTGACTTGTTTTGAAATAACTGTTGCCTGAACCTGCTATTTTGCTTTGAGCTTTTTTCCTTAATTCGAATTAACAAACTGTTAATTCAAATTAAGTTATTTCAAAATAAGGTGTTATTTCAATACAAGTTGTTTTGAAACAACCGTATCGAAATAACCCCCTGTGTGTGAACACAGCCTAACACTTTTATATATCACACTTATAAAGAAGATATTGTACCAGAGCCTGCCTTTCTTAAGGCAGAAGTCTTCATCTTCCATCTACCGCAGAGAAGAACACTCTTACTTTTGCTGATTTACCTTTGTGTCCAGGGCAGAATTCTGAAACAGTAGTCTGGCACCAAAATATGTGCTTCCTCTCAGGTAGAATTATAATTATTTTCATGAAGCAACTCTGCCTCTAAGCCATCTTCTTCTTTAAGAAACATTTCTAACATTGTGGTACCCTAATACAGATTTTCCTCAGTGCCAGAATTATGCTGAAGACTGAATTTCTTAAGTTACAGAACTTTTATTCCTTTTAATTAATTAATTAATTAATTAATTAAACATTAAGTAATGTTTCACTCTATTAATTTAGGGACCAACTCCAAGGAAAGCAGCAATCTTGTCATAGCAGAGTTATTAATGACTTGACTTGTTGACAAGCATATCTATCTATCTATCTATCTTGGTACTATCCTACAACATAACACCAGTGTAACTTAAAGTAAGTTTATAACATGTTTAAATTCATAATGTTCATATATAAGCATCTGCTCCTGTT
>ML681966.1:1376744-1425107 GCA_007922195.1 Podocnemis expansa
TTCCTCACTGGGGCAGATCAGCTTCGCCCCCAGGTAGGGCAAATCACTAATCCTTGGCTCCTCATGTCGGGCCAAATCAGTAGTCCTTGGTCCCTCTGTTGGGGCAAACAAACAGCAGTCCTAGGCCCTCAGGTAGGGTGAATCAGTAGTCCTTGGCCCCTCGGGCCAGCTAGGCAAACAAAAGTTCTTGGCCCTCAGGTAGGGAAGAAAAACAGCAAGTCTTGGGACAAACACTCAAAGAGTCTCTAGGTTTGAGGGAGTGAGCAGTCACAGGGATCGGGTGGGTCGGCTGCTTTGTAGGTCACGCAACTGCTGGTGGCATCGCCCAGGAAGAGGGGAAAGGAGGAGGGGGACATAGCCCGCCCATCTCCACTGTCTCCCAGCCCAGGGCCCTACTTAGGGTGGACGAGTCAGTCAGGAGTCAGTGGGTTCCATCAACAACACGTTGACCCTGACATTGAGCTCCAGACAGACCACCTGATGTGTAGCTCCCCTGGGCTACTTCCTACCCCTTCTCCCAGTGGTAACTGCTCAGTCTCATCAGTGGGCTCCTCTGGCTAGTAGCCCAGGGGCAAGTTTCAGAAGCCTTCCATGTCATCTGGTGAGGGTAGCTCCCACAACTCCACCTGGTCTTCAACGAGTGGCAGCTCCTCCGCATCGCAGATTGCCGGGATGTTATCTTCTCCACTGGAGAGGGGTGCTCCCCCAGGTCATAGGGGGTGGTTACAGGCCTGGGCCACAGAGCCCCTGCAGCTTGGGAAAGTGGTGGATCCCCATGAGGCCAGCGGTCCCAGGGCATTTCCGACACCCCTGGGATCTGGCCCCTCCTACAGAATGGTGGCCCTGGACAGTCTTCGCAGCCCCAAAGCAGAGGTCCACCCTCACCCAGCCCTAGGAAGGGTTGGAGTTCCACAGCAAGCAGGTGTCCATCTTTCCTTTTGGTGGCCAGGGCTGAACTGAGCTCTCTGGCCTCACACTTATATTTACTGTCCTGCCCTTCTTTTTCCAGCTTGAAGGACAAGTGCCTTCAGGTGCTGCCCAGCTGGGAGCAGCCAGGTGCTCCCTGTCCATCTCTGGAGGCAGCCATGCCTCCTCTCTACACCTTAGCAAAAGTAACATTTTCACCTCTGCATAATTCTGCTTTTAGAACAAAAGCTGACTCTAAGGCACTATTTTTATCATCAGGGATGATGTCTGGGTAAGATTTTGTAGCTTCAGCTTTTTTTTTTGAATTGTTAATTGTACTTTTCAAACCTATAGTGGAACTTGTTGAAATTTTTTTACTACTGTGATATATTACAGAGGGTGTGCAGTTAGACATTGCTTCTCTTCCCCCAGGTTGTATTGATTTTCCACTGGGTACTGTGATGTACCAGAATTTACACTATACTAGTATATGATAAAGTTAGGAGTCTGACTCTACATTGTAAAATCCCTGAAGTTTACTAATGGCAGCCCCAAGTTTTCACCTGCTTTTCCCCTTTCTTATCCCCAAGCCCAAGCATTCTAAAAATTGTCCGTAGCCATCCTGTTCATTTAATCCCAGAGACGTGAGAGACCCAGGCAATTCTACCATCAGTGTGTTTGTCACACTACTGCACAGGAAATCCCTGAGGATTTCTTCAGATCCAGTTTCTCATCAAGATAGAAAATGAATTGATGCCTTAATAGATAGGTAAGGTACTTACCCATCTCTCATTGTTACCAGTCTTGGAGACAAAGCACCACCTCTTCAAGATCTCTAACTTTAACAAAGTGACTCTGACCACTGTGAAACATCTCAAGGCGTGATCTTGTGAGAAACAAACCCGAGAGTTAAACTAAGCTTCTAATCCATAACTGCACGTGTGTCCTCAGTCGATACTGTATCTGCACAACCTGATGAAACCACACTGCAGCTGCAAATATCTGAGGCACAGCATCATAACCTGTGCAAACGAAAGATTCCACTGAACTCACTAATGCCTCTAAATGTTGACTCATGCAGGATGGAAGGATGGAGAGAGAGTTGTAGTGAGAAAAACGAAGCAAGAAAATGTTTTGCTCAATGTGACACTGCCTAGATTCAGACCTTGTCACTCACTAGCTTCTGCTAGACTCGTATAGACGTTCCAGAACTAACCTATAGCAGCCATCCTAACAAGGTAGAACTGCCACTGGTTAGCAAGAGCTGAAGTAACGCCACAGGCTGGGGCCTGGGCCAACTATCTTGTGCTTCATGAAGTGAGTAAATCTTTTTTCCACCTCTGCAAAACATGAAAGCCAGATATGACAAACACAGCTGCCTCCAGGTCATTGTATGGTTAGGTATACGTGAACTGTGACTATCTGCTTCGGAGGCTCTGATGGAATTGCAAACTGGAAAATACAACAATCACCCAAATGTTATCTTTTAAATACATTTACTATTTGAAATTCAGGCAATGAGATGGTGACTTGAATAAACTTTTGCTGTGAAAAATTTTAAAAAAAATTCCCTGAAGAAATACATAATGAGGCAAAATAATCTGATGAAAAAGGCATAAAAGAAAACAAATGCATGAAATTAGTATTCCTTTGTATGTATGCTGAAAGAAGAAAAACACTGATAAATTAGGCTTGATTCAGAGTTTATCCAGAGAATGTAGTATGAACAGAATAATTATATCCATTAACACTGCATCCTTTGAATACAGATAATAATCAATATAACTTAGTTTTGTATTGTGTTATATAGAACATACATTATCAAAAGGGAAGAGTTGAATTAATAATAAATGTATCATCACTCTCTGGTCTCCGTAAGTAATTAAAAATGGGAAATAGGATTGCAAAAGGAGCTTTTGATACCACATCAGCAAATCTGCTGTAGCAGAAGGATGATGGAAATGGGACTTTCACATAATTGATTGTCAATGAAGTTTTAGAACTTCAATAATACAGAGGAACTTTCATTTCAATAAACCATAGTTTTTATGCAATGAAATTGACCTGTTTGATAGAAAGGAATAGAGTATTTTACATATGTCAGTTGCAGATGGTGTAAAATCAATTTTATATACAACTGATTCTTAAAAGAACAAGCATTTTGCATACTATATGGCAAAAGGTAATGTAACAATTCAGTCTTTCTCAGGTAATAAAATGAAATTGTTCAAACAAAGAAAAAAATGTAGTCAAACTTTCTGATTCTTCAAAAGCTACTGCAGAGTCTCTGGAATTTTTTGACCTAGAATATACACAGATTTAGGCACATTTTTTGTGGGGTATTTTTCCACTGAAAACTTGCAAGTAACTTTTTCCGTATGAAAAACTGATCTCCCTGTACTGAGGGTATGATTTCTGAGTAGTTTATATGCCATTTGAAGTTATTTCTTTGTTTCCCAGACAAGCAAAATAACTCTGGAACACTGAATCCAGTCAATTTGAAAATTTCACGCCATGTTAGGGGCATTTATAGGCAGAATGCTAGTGATTTTGGTGAACACTGGAAAAACGTGATTTCTGTTTACGTAAAAGAAAGCAAAATCAGGCCTCCCATAATGCTCATTAGGTGCTGCAGATAGAGGACCTTCTGTGGTGCACCCTGCTGCTGTCTACCGATATCCTAGGCAGCAACCCAATATTTTACTTTCTCTCTTTTCATGTACAGCTGGGTCTGCTAAGGAATAAGTGTACAAAAATCTAATTATACTGCCTATAGTGCAGTATATAAAGTAATTTTTACTGTGTACTTTTTATAAAAATTACTTGGGTATTCTGCACTGCTGCATGATACTCTGTGTATCTATTATTTTCAGAGAAAAAACTAACAGAACTATCTTATTATATTATTACTTGAGGGATAGCATGTGATAATGTAATTAAGTGCCTTCTATTCCATAGATGCTACAGGGAAAAATTAAGGTTATGGACTCAATGCTAATATTTGCATCTCCTAACTTGTGAGCAATTAATTTCTAATGTTAGTTTTTATATTTTAATATCTTTGGGGTGATCCCCTGCCTATTAAAGTGAATGGCAAAACTCTCTTTAGTTTCAAAAGTCGAGTCTCTTGTGTGTAGTACATATAACTATATTTCATGCAGTACATGATGATAATTCTGATATCCTAGACTGCCAAAAAATAGGGGTTTTTAAAAGCTTATTATGGCATCATATACCATATAATGAAGAAGTTGAGAACTGGCAACACTATTATTCAACAAATTAAATGTCAATTAGCACTGACATTATAACTTCAAAATTTTAATCCACAGTAGAGTTTCTGTTCCACATACTAATCCATGCATATTTACATCTTATTTGTGATGTTAATATTTATCTTTATCTTATGGAGAAAAAAGTGACTATCAGCAGAAATGCTTTGTATTTTCATTTATTTATTTTTATGGGTACTGTTCATCTAAAATTTCAGACTTCCCAAGTGCCTGCTCTAACAACATTGCATGGTCTAATTACTATTCAAGTCTAACAGTTGAAGAAAAGTAGTGCTGCTCATTTTTGCTTCCTTCTGTGCAGAGACTGAACTCATGTCTCCTTCAGTGACCAACTGTGTGTAACAGATTCGTCAGTGTCCCTAGACCTAATGCTTTTTTGTTCTAGTCCATGCATTCTATTTGCCACTAACACTGATTTTTAGTACTGCCACCAGTTTCTGACTGGAAAAGGAACTTTTATTTCTTCTTCCCCTAAGGGTGTCCATTTCCCCAGAGACTTTCTCCACAAGGATGAGGAAGAGCCTCTCTCCTCCATGAAATGTCATTTTGTGGTGTTGATACTATCTTTTTATTTACTCTCTTTATTGTTGTAGTTGTAGCACATTCTCAATTCTCAGGTCTGGAACAGACACCAGTAAAATGAGGTTCTGGTAATAAATAAGTTGTTTTATAAAATAAAAGATTAACTTTCCTCAACTAACAGGTGGCTGAGACCTGAAAATCAGCCTGGCTTGTTCACATATCCTCTCTGTAAAAGGTCCCAAATAAACTGAATGATGCTACTGAAGACTATGGCATAGTTTTGAGGCCTGGGGTGGGGGCGGCGGGGAAGTGTCTACACTGCTAGTAGGATTTTTGGCAGTGCAGAATCAATTCCACAGGATCAATTGAGTAGCAATGAAGATGCACTCAATTGATTCCAAAGGTGTCCTCTAATCAATGCTTTTAATTCACAACCCCCTCCCCCCAAAACTGTAGTGCTACATCAACAGGTGGACCTTTCCCTTTGGCACAGTACAGTCATGATGCCTCAATAAGTAAACATTAGTAAGTCTACAGGTGATACACAAGCTACGTAGAATAGCTTGCATATTCCTTGTTGACTGCCACCAAAATCTGCCAATGGTAGAGACCAGGCCAAAAAGTTTAGATGTGTTTGTTTGATCCCTAGGGTCTTTGTTGCTGTTAAAAATACAAACAAAGTGGAGACAAAGGTATCTTCTATGAGCAAGATCCAAAGGGGCAGCCATGTTACTCTAGGCCAGCACAAAAAGCAAGGAGTCCTGTGGCACTTAAAGACTAAGGGTATGTCCACACAGGGCTTTTATTTCGAAACAACACTGGTTGTTTCGAAATAAAAGTCCCTATGTCCACACGACATTTTCTTGTTTCCAAAGAAGGGAGCTCCTTGTTTCAAAACAAGAGCCCTCCTTTTGAAACAGCTTAAACCACTTTGCTTTCTAAAGGAGGCTTATTTCGAAACCAGTTGTTTCAAAATAAGTCGTTTGGACATGTTATTTTGAAACAAACCTTGTTTCAAAATAACAAGGACCTTCTCCCCCCCCAGCACCCTGGCCAGGGTGCTGAGTGGGGTGCAGGGGGTTGGAGGGTGCCCCAGCCAGCTTCCCCCCCGCTTCCCCTTGCTGGGAGCAGGGGGGGACGGGAGCCTCAGCCCCCTTCACCCCCCTACCCCCGGCAAGGGGAAGGGGGGAGCCAGCTGGGGCTGCCCCCAAGCCTGCCCCCAGGCATCTCCTGCCCCCCCCCGCAGCTCCTGCCTGGGGTGGGGGGGCTTCTCCTGCCCCCCTGTGTCTCCTGCCAGCCGCAGGGGACAGGAGAACCCCCTCCGCCCCTGGCAGGAGCTGTGGGGGGAGAGGAAGCCCCCTCGCCCCCGGCAGGAGCCGTGGGGGGGGCAGGGGAAGCCCAGGGGCGGGGCCTCCCTGGCCCAGCACAGGGCCTCCCTCCCCCTCCCCTCTCCTATTTCAAAATAACATGTCACAGTGGACATGCTATTTCGATTCCCTCCTTTTTCCTTATTTCGAAATAGCCTTTTCTTACTTCGAAATAAGGCGTTTCGAAATAAGGCCTTTATTTTGAAACAGCTTGTTTCAAAACGGCTTGTTTTGAAACAAGGGCTTGTGTGTGAACATAGCCTAACAGATTTATTTGTTGCATGAGCTTTCATGATCCCATGTCTTACACTCCATTGCATTTATTTTCATTTCCTTCTGTAAGTTCCCCCATCTTCAAAGTATCTGACAAAGTGGGGTTTTCTCTTACAAAAGTTCATGCAGTAAATAAATCTGTTAGTCTTTAAGTGCTACAAGGCTCCTTGCTTTTTCTTCTATGAGCAATAGCAATCAAGGACCAGATTTTTAAAGGTTTTAGTGCTTAATGGTGCAAATATACCTAATGGGATTTTCAAAAGTGCCTAGGCACTCACGTGAATTAGGTACCAACACATTTTTGAAAATTCCTTTAGAGGGTCTATCTACATCTTTAGGCAACTACATACTTTTAAAAATACATTCTTAAGAGAACATGAGATTCAGGTTAATAAAACATCTAACTGGACCTAATTACAGTAGAATAATAGGAAAATTTAATTTATATATGAGATATTTGTCCTGTATTCATACTTTCTGCCATGATACTTCTCACTCATGGAATTTTTCTAGCATTGAGGGCAAGAAGCTTCTTTCTGAAGAAGTTCACTGCCTTATGGAAGATATGGTGCCACTGAGGTCAGTTGGTGGCTTGCTTCTCTCAGCTTATGTTTTGTTCACATCAGTTTTTTCTAAGATATGCTTTCAGTGCATCTTTGGAGCTATTCCTTTGACCACCACAAGATCTCTGACCATAGGTAAGTGAAACATAGGCTTTTGGATTTTTTGTTTTGGAAGTAAAGTATGACATCTATTGACAATGTAGAGCCCAGCATACTTGGTCCATAAGGATCACTGCTTCAGTGCTGTTGATGTTGGTTTCAATGAGGATGCTGGTATTAATGTGGAGAACTATCCACTAAATGCAAAAGTTTCTTGGGATGCATTGTGGTGATACTTCTAGAAACTTTTAAGGTGTTGTTGATAGGTTGCCAAGGTTTCACATTCATACAAGAGAATAGAGATGACATCCGTATCATAGACCTGGATCCTGATGTCTGTCCATAGGTTATGATCTGTAGACATGCATTGGAACAATTTGCCAAAGGAAGCACTTGCACATTGGAGCCTGGGCTGAGTATCGTTGTCAGTGAATCTCACTGCATTTTCTGAGACTTGGCTACCAATGTAGCATTAATGATCAACTGTTTCCAAAGTTTTGACAGTGATTTGTGATGGATCATGTGCAGGACCTGAGGCAGACTGATCGACCACTGGTTACACCACTGGTGCACTGAGACTACAGTCTGTGACGATGTCCAACATGGTCTCATCATTTCCTCCTGCTCCTACATCACTTGATCTTTATCCGTCTGATGACTCTTCTCCTATACTTAAATGGCAAACCATTTGGGGCAGTGACCAGCTTTTTTGTTCTTTGTTTGTACAGCACCTATAACAATGGGGTCCTGGTCCATAACTGAGGCTCCAAGATTCTACATTAATTCCAATAATAAATAATATTAGAGAACTCTGGAATGCATAGCATTAACAGAGTTTTGTGAAGGGAAGTAATTCTCAGAAATATTTTCCACTTAGTGATTTTTTCCAGAGAGGCATTCCTCAGCAGAATTCTCTTCAGCAGCGATTTTGACTAGACAGACTTTCCCTAGAGACTATTTTGAGAGCAGAGAGACTTATTTATAATGTAATATTTTGGGGTTTTGTTTTTGCAAGATAAACACAGACTGGTGCAAAGGCCCAGATGTTCAACTATACTTAGTCACTGCAACACTTATTCCTTTGGTTACCTGCCACATAGCAGAATTCTCATCCTGGAGCTGGGAAGAGCTAGGAACCTAAGAAAGGGCTCCTCGGAAACCAGCAATCTGAGAAAGGAGCTATTTAAACTAGGCAGGAGTGAAATGCTGAGGAAAGGGTTGGGAGACGAGAGTGAGACTGAAGTGCCAAAGCAGCTCAGCTGATGTCCCTGGAACACAGGCCTGAGGTCCGTATATCCTTCTGCCTGGGCACCCTGGCCACTGTGTCCTTGAGTGAAGAACACAAGCCAGGTCAACCATTTAGGTAGTGTGTGCCTTAGGCAGCTGAAACTATCTGTGTTTCTCTCCAGCTCCTGCTCATGCTCCTTCTCTCTTTCCTACAATCTACATTTCCTAATGCCCACAAATACTTTTTGTGCGGGAGCTGTGCTCTGCTCCCTCCTTACCTGTAAGTGGCCTGCATCTAGCCCTCCCGCTACCGAGTCTGACAGGTATAGCATGCTCAAACAGGCATCAACAGAATTGGGCCCTGCTGGGAAGACAAGGGTTTCCCTGCCTAGTTTGAGCATCCTGCTTTGGGACTTCCAGGGCTCCAGTTTGTGAAAGTTGCTTTTTATGGGGTTGCATCAGGGCTTAGGTGCCATGGTAAATGGTGACTGATGGAAGCTTAGATGCATAGGGGCTTAGCTGGCAGCTCTGTGGCAATTTTAAAGCATCAAAGGTGGGTATCCATGCCTAAGTTCTTTTGATGATCTCTGTCCAAATGGCTGCATCTTGGGAATACCTAATTTAGCTTAGGCAACAAATGTCTGGGGAAGTTTGCAGAGCTGATATCTTTGTCAATTAAGATCAGAGTTCCAGAAACATCAATAGTGAACCACAAAATGCCATATTTACACAGTCACTTTTCAGGGCTGCATTTTATTTTAAACCTAATTTGTTTATTTTAAAAACTAGTGTTAATTATATGAAATGTATATCTTAGTCTATTATAAGATGGAGATCCTGAACAAGCAGCAGTAACCAGAAACTCTGGAGTTCTAATCCTGGTTCTGCCATGGATTTTTTCCCCTCTGGCTTTGGATATTTTATTTCAGCCAAAATTTTCAAATGTGTACATAAAATTGGATTTAGATTAACTAAATTTTTGACATCCAACTTCGAAAATTATGGGCATGTTCTCTTATCAGTACAACTGTCCTATCCGGAAAGTGGGTTTAATGACATTTATTAGACAGGATATTTTAAGGATAATTAGTGCATATTTGTAAAGCAGTTGGAAGAGAGAAAATATGAAGAAATACAATAATATGAAGCAGACTGAGAGGCAGGACATGTAAGTGTATCATTGGCTGGCATTATTTTAGTTAAAACTGTTTTATATTTGAGGCACCATACAAACACTCTTTTTCTTCCAGCTGCTATTATGTTCCGATCGATATAAATATACAATCAATATCAAAATTATGTTCCAATCAATATTTTCTCATAGCTACTAAAGTTGATGTTATGGTCCATAAACAGTTTAATTTGTGATCAGTGCATTTATTCATTGAGTAAATGCTTTCTTTTTTTTTTTTTTATCAGTGTGCATGTTTCATTAGCAAAGAGTGAAACTGAATGCATATTAAGTTCAACAAATGGAATCTTATTAACCCTGTGTACCACTCTGTCCATTGTGGCTGAGTTCTAGCCAGCCTAACTTCTCACATTCCCTGTTTTCCTGGTGTCTTTTAAATAACAGTCCCTCCAGGGCATAGGGCCCCTCTGACTCACTGACCATATATATATGAAGTAGCCCTTCCTTCAGAACATATTATAAACCAACTAAAGCAAAAGCAGCTATTGACACTTTAATACAAATAAAATACATGATGGGAAGACATTCTGCTGTTAATAATAATAATTAATAAACAAAATAAAAAATAAGTAACAATTATAAAAATCTGAGGATCTAGTTCATTAAAAACCTGTTCCTTGTTTGTGCTGTTTGATTTATCATGACTACAAGTTGGATAGGGAAGAGTGTGCATTTGACATTTGTTATTATACAGCTATCTGAACTGCAGCAGTTTACTTGGTATGTAAATATGAGAGACAGACTGAAAGAGCCTTTGTTCCCTTAAAAACTATTTTAAAATGTTTTCTTCTCCTATATAAGGGGAATTATCAGGCCACAGAACTCTCTTTGCATAAATGAAAGTAGAAGTTAATAAATATACAATCATGGGATTTCAGTGCCTGTCTCATTAAAAATGAATTTGACATTCTTCTTCCAAATTTAATGTGCCAGGCACTTCTCCTCTGCGTTTTGGTAGCATCATACCTTTACAAATCCATCTGAGAGGGCACAGTCTTCTAGAAAATCAATGAGAACTTTCAGAAGAGGATAAGGAAGATAACTTATATTGCCACTACTGACCTAGATCATGAAGTGCCAGACAAATTCATGGTTGGAGTGTTTTAATGATGAAAGTGTAAAGAAATAGAGTTTTGATTAAAATAAACCTCTAAGCTGTTGCAGATGGATAGACAGATGTAAACACTGGGCCCCTGGTTTATTTTCCTCAAGATCACTGGTGTCTGGGACAAATTACACCTTGAATTATAAATTCCACTCCCTAGAATTCCTCCTGTAGTTTTTGTAATTGAGTACAATATTACTTACTGTCCTAAATTATGTAGTATTGATGCTAAACAATTAGCATGTTTTACTGTAGAGGTGGCTGCATGTCAGTGGTAGATCTGAAGTTTCAAAATGGATTCCTCCTTCTCTTTAAGAATCACACATTCGTATGTGTGAGAAATACCCACCACAGCTAAGACCAGGTCTACACTCAAAAGTCAAGTTGACTCAGTCATGTCATTCAGGAGTGTGAAAAGTCCATACCATGAACAACACAGCTAAGTCAACCTAACTGCCTGTATAGATAGTGCTGGGTCAGCAGAAGGATTCATGTGTAGAATTAGCTGGCCATGTCTCTGGGAGAGGCAAATTAACCACCACCACAACAGAACCCCTCACTGTACTGAGTTGGTATGCTGTTTCAGTTGTGCCAATATAGCAGTTTAAATGTAGACACAACCTCAGGGGGATGCATTATTTGTTTCTGGAATGGGCTAGTATTAATAAAATACATGCTGAATAAATGTTAACTAAAACCAATTTCCTATAAAATAGGTATGCACAAATTATTAAAAAAAGGGGGGGGGGCATGGCATTATCTATGATTGTATATAATTTCTTTAAAGAGTTTTATTTCTTTTTAAAACCTACCACAATTCTTAACAAGGATTGTTCTTATAAAGAAGCATGAACATGCAGAGCAATTCTCAGCCCTTTACAACTGAAGACTTTGGATTTCCTATTCTAATAGCATTCTGTAAGCCAAAAAACATTTGTTTCTCAAAGCGAAAATAACACCCCCCTCCGAGCCAGATGTACATAAAACCAACACTGCTTCATTTAGTTTTTAAATGGAAATTGTTCTTTATTTTAAATAAAAGCCCATTAGGTTAAATACAGGCTTGCAATGGAAGTTGATTGAACTTCCCTTCTGGCCATCTACAGAAGTGATTGTGCAAATAGATTTCCTGAAATGACTGCTGAGTAATTTCAACTGTTTTCCTTTCTTCCCTTCCATTTGTTGGAAGAAGAAGAAGAATCAGTGTGTCGTACAACATGAGCAGAGGTTTAGGTTTAAACATCAATACTGTAGAGACTGAAAGTCTATAGAGTTGGAGAAAGATGTTCAGAAGAAATTCAGATATTACTACTTCAGCTTTGAATATGAGGACTTTGACAAGTCTTATGTAGATTGCAATTATCAGAAAATATGATAGGTTGGCAAAATCCTGCTGTGACAGGCTGCTCCCAGAATCTGGTCTGGTGTGCCACTGTGACCACAACCTCCACTCCTGAGACCTGACTTAACCTGCTTTGCCAGGTGATCACTCACCCCTGAGTCAGTCCACACCAGCCTTCTGCATGTAATCAGTTCCAGGCAGTGAGTGCATGCCCTCTGGCTGCTCATAGAATCATAGGGTTGGAAGGGACCTCATAGGTCATCTAGTCCAACCCCCTGCCAGAGGCAGGACCACTCCCACTTAAACCATCCCAGTCAGGGTTTTGTCCAGCCGGGCCTTAAACACCTCCAAAGATGGAGACTCCACCACGTCCCTCGGCAGCTCATTCCAAGACTTCACCACTCTCCTGGTAAAAAAGTTTTTCCTAATATCCAGCCTCGACCTCCCTAACCGCAACTTGAGACCATTGCTCCTCGTTCTGTCCTCCGTTACTACCGAGAACAGTCGAGCTCCATCTTCCTTAGAGCATCCCTTCAAGTAGTTGAAGGTTGCTATCAAATCCCTCCTCAATCTTCTCTTCTGCAGACTAAATAAGCCTAATGCTTCCAGTCTCTCCTCATCGGGCTTGTGCTCTAGCCCTTTAATCATTTTGGTTGCCCTCCTCTGAACTCTCTCTAGCATGTCCCTGTCCTTTTTGTAGTGGGGAGCCCAAAACTGAACACAGTATTCTAGATGTGGCCTCACCAGTGCAGAATAGAGGGGAATGATCACATCCCTTGATCTGCTGGTAATACTTCTTTTGATGCAGCCCAGTATGCCATTGGCCTTTTTGGCAGCAAGAGCACACTGCTGACTCATATCCAGCTTCCCATCCACCATGACCCCCAGGTCCTTTTCTACACTGCTGCTACTTAGCTGAATGTTTCCCAGCCTGTAGCAGTGCATAGGGCTCAGTCGATAGTTTCCTAGCTTGTAGTCTCACCACAGTGGCAACATCTGTCTTACAGGGATTGGGATCCTTCTTCAAACAAAGTGTTCCGAAACAACATTTGACCCTCAGCACTCTGGCCAGGGAACCCTCAGCCCCAGAAAGGGGGCTGCAGCCCCCGGCGGGGGGCGGGGTGAGCCGCTACGGGGTGGCTCAGCCCCCGCCCAGGCTGCTCTCAAACCCTGCCGCGGGGCCAGGGGCAGCCGGCTGGAGCCCGCCACTGGGGCTGCCCCCAAAGTGTCTATCTTCTTTATTCTTCCCCTTCAGGCCCCCTTCCTCCTACCTGAGCCAGGGAGGTAAATTTGTATTTCCTTTGTCATGTAACTCTCCAGCCTCCATGCTAGAGACAGTCTGAGCTATGTAACATGCTTCGCATGGGCACACATACATGATGCTGCAGGAAACAAGATACCATAGTAATTGTCATGCTCAGCCTGAGAAGGCCAAGCCATCTTTGTAAAATACATGACCCAAATCTAACCTTTAAATATATATTATAGGAAAATATAGTGGTAGTGTTCCAATTAGGCTAGGGCTTTGATATGCATGTGTATCAATAGTGGTTTATTAATGATATTTACATATATTCTTTTAGAAGATAGCAAGGGTAAATGAACTGCTTCCCTGTCTGTCATGATTGTTTAGTTGGAAGGGGTTAAAAG
The DNA here is from genome assembly GCA_007922195.1 of Podocnemis expansa. Lineage (NCBI taxonomy): Eukaryota > Metazoa > Chordata > Testudines > Podocnemididae > Podocnemis > Podocnemis expansa. The sequence goes on from ML681966.1 coordinate 1,390,284, forward strand.
GAAACAGTAACATCTAGATGAACTTTGGATGTACCAATGTAAACTGTCTGTTGATGGTGCTAATGCATCTAATTACCTGTGGTGCCCAGGAGGTGAAAGTTTTCCTTCAAAGGACAATATACATTACTATTCTCTACTTAAGTACCAGAGAACTGTCATCAAAGCCCACATGAAGAAATGACCTGTGAATGCCCACCTTGCTATGACTATAAAATAGAGTAAGGAGCATAATCCCTTCATCTCACATCTGTCCAAGCTTCTCAGGGAAAGTTTGGGCCCCAGGATTGAGATCTCTGACATCACTGGCCTGGAAACTTCCCTGCTAATTCTCTTGGGGAGAATTAGAACAAACTCTAGACTTGGATTCTAACAACTGAAGCTGTGAAACAAGGATTTACCTTCTGTGGACTCTAAATCATGTGTATGTGTATGATTCACTTTGACCTTTTAACATCTCTAATGTTTTGTTTGTTTTCTTTTCATATTAAGCCTTTAGTTGTAATTACTAAAGGATTGGCTGGCAGCGTGGTATTTTGGGTAAGATCCAAGCCTATATTGTTCTGGGTAACATGGCTGACCCTTTGGGGTTAGGAGAACCTATTTCTGTAAGAGACCCAGTGGCTGGGGGGACCATAGGAGCTGATGTACAGTAAGAGGCCTGTTTCTATTTTATTATGCTTGGTGATGACCAAGGTGGGGAATCAGAAACATGTTTTGTTACTGATTGGGAGACTGGTTTAAGTACCACCCGTCAGTGATTTGGGGGTTTTGCAGCTTGCCCTGATTTTGGCACATTCAGAAGAGTATCCCAGGAGGCCTGGATCATAGTAATCATGCAGAATATGTTATGAGCATTGCATGACATAATTTGCATCAAACCATACTGTTAGATTGCCAGAGTGAAGTGCATGGGCTTCCTGTGATACCTGTCAATCCTTTTTTAAAAGGAAACTTGTGTGTTCCCTCAAATTACAGATGGGCCACGTCTACACTACCAAAGATACTGTGAAATGGTTGTTTCAAAACAACTATTTTAAATTTATTATTTCAAAATATATGTCTAGTGAAGACTCTATTTCAAAATAAGGTAGCAATTATTTCAAAAAGAGAGTCTTCAGTAAACTTTCTATTTCAAAATAGGGAAAGGCAGAGAAATTTATAGAGCCATTATTTTAAAAAAAGTCAATTTGGTGCCTTGGAATGGCTTTCTTCAAAATAACTATTTCAAAAGAATTGCTGTTTCAAAATAAAAGCTGGTTTAGTTATATCAAAATAGAGCTTTGCTTTTTTGAAACAACAAAGCGCTTATTTTGAAATAACAAAACATGTGCATGTACAGATAAAAGGCTTTTTGAAATAAGCTTCCTTAGTTTGAAAAAACTTTTCAGTGTAGACATACCCATCAGAATTACTCACCAGGGCACTTTCCTGCGGAATTAGACACCAGTGGATGAAATCCTGGCCCCACTGAAGTCAATGGCAAAACTCCCATTGCCATTAGTTGGACCCAGCTTTCAGACAACAGTTTTGAATAAGATGGGACCCAAATTCAGTAACAGAGTCAAATTTGTTTCTTTACTGTAAAATCCACACTTTAATTCCATGTAGTAATACTACACCCCCACTCTCCAGTTGCATATATCTGATGTTAAACTGTAGCTCTTTTTAGCTGCCTGCTGATTTTATTTTCTATAGGAAGCAAATTTGTTTCAGTTTTTGTAACAAGACATGCTGATTAGCTGCCAAAGATGCCATAATAATGAAGTATGAGGTTCAGGAAGGGTGCTTCTAAAGATTGCCCTGGATGTAGTCAGGAAAAAAGCATTCAGCTACTATTTTGAACTTGTGAGACACTAGTGCAGGGCCAAGGAATGATGCAAGCCTTTTCTCATTGATAACGCTTCCCCATTAAAACCAGAATAACTGGTGGGTTTTTACATTATGTATTTTGATTGTTATGCTTTTTTCTTTACAGCCAGAATGTAGCTTGACATTTATCTTCATGAAATTCAAAACTATGCAGATGTCTGCTCTCAAGTAGATGCAGGATTTAACTTATTATTCCATATTAACAAAGATTTCAAGTATGGGCAAAGCTTTTCCTCCTTAAACTGTATTGTTATTAGATACTTATTGAGGAATATAATAGTCAACTTTAATACAGATGTGCATAGGTTTTTTCTGAAAATTTTTAACATGTACAATGCAATGTGAAATAAATAATTGTGCATTACACACTGTGAAAGCATTGGCTGATGTAAATACCTCTATTCAAAGAGAAAGGCTGGACCACATAGGAAAAGCAAGTATAAAAAGGTGGAAGATAACATAAGTGGCAGGGTCTATAATACCTTACCTTCCTGTTGGCTGCTTTTCCTAAAACAACCCCACACTTCTGCATCTTCAGAGTATATCAAACACCAGCCTACACTTATTTTCACTTCCTGCTGTGGAAGTGCATGTTATACATTGGATAGCCCATAAAGTACAACTTAGGTGTTATTCATTGATGAGTGAGATCTTTGTCAGCAAATGCAAGGAAAACAGCTGTAGGATGGGACCATGGCAAAATTGGAGATAATTTCTGGATCATCACTTCCCCGTGTTGCTCTTAGTAACTTCATTTCTGATATTTTTCTTCTACATACATTATATGTATTACCTTTATGCAAATCTATCTAATTCATGAGAACAAAAGTGAAGAACACAAAGCTCTTCAAATGATAAAAAAACTACTTGTATACAGAAATGATAGAATTACAAATACTATTTATACAAAGAAACCCTAAGTGGAGTTGGACAAAAATGCAGTCATTTTCATTCTCATCTTCTTGTGTAAACAGTTTTCCAAGATTTCATTTAAAAAATAAAACCTTACACTAGCTATTTGCCCATTGTCAGGCAATAGACTATTGTGTGCATGGCCTAGATCTTGTTGATCTGATAGACGCACACATTCTAGAAAAAAAATTGAAAAATACCTTCTTTGAAATGATCCAGTAATGCTGTGGGAAGTTAACTTTTATATGTGGGCTTGAAAAGATTAGACTTTTAATGGAGAGATGTTGGTAGACATTGCTTTCACTGTACACATACTAACCACAAAACCTAATTCCATCAATAATAATAATAAAAAAATTACAGATAGGCAATGTAAGAAAAATAATGTTTGAGAACTTATTAGGGTTTCATTTAAACATATTTTCTTTGTATAGCATGACATATGGCATAGGAACTCAGAGAATGATTGAGCATCAGTCATAAAGGTTGTTGAAGCTGCAACTGTTGGCTGATGTGACCTAGAGTATTATACTGTATCTTCACAACCCATGGGTTATGACCAGTTTTCTGGGAATCTTAATCTCTCCCTTTCCTTTATGGCTGGATGGTAGGAAGATCCTGAACTGCTTCCCTCTTGTGACATGGCAACATTATGGAAAAAGTCAAGAACTGCTACACGATACAACTGAGAACTCTGTTATGAAAGATGCTGCTTTCACCTCATAACCTTTCTTGTAGTCACCAACAAAACAAATAAAAGATAGGCAAGTTCAAGGATTAGTAGAATGAAATCTTGGGCCACATCAGATGTTTCTTCTAATTTTCTTTAGGCTTTGGATTTGCAACATGTCTGAGGTGACAGAGCTTTTGCACTGTCTTGGAAGTACCATTTTTGAGTAGCGAAAGTTTTTGCTGATATAAAAAATTTAGGAGAAATGAGAATGGTATTTATGATGGAGACCCATTGTTTTGAAGAATTTTACCAACTATTGTTCGCACTACTCTGTTAGCAAAGGAAACAATTTCGTAGCTGAAAATGAAAGGGTTTACAACAGGAGCTCTTGTCCATTAATAGATATTTGTAGACATCCAAGAATTTGCCAACTATATGACGTGGCACTTAGTGTATATCTCCAGCCTATCCCATACTTGCATGAAAAAAAAAATCACTCTTCACATCATGCACCTTCAGTCTTTTCATGTGGTTACCTGGAGTTGCTGTGATCCCACACTTGTGGATGAAGGGGAGTGGAAATAATAATAATAATAATAATAATTAATAATAATTAATAATTAATAATCTTTCCTTTTATTTAGAAAAGAAATGTGACACATACAGTAAGTGCTTGATATCATTCAGTACTGGAAAGGAAAAAGGCTATGGAGAAAATAATATTAGTGACTTATACTTCCTTATGGTAATTCCTTTCATTTTAGGAACTTTGTTGTATAGTTAAAACAAAGGAAGGTGCTGAAGTTAGGAGTTGACTATATATGGGTGCACAGATTTCTCTCTTCAGGCTGGTTAGGTCCTTTTAACCTGCACTGTATGCCATTGGGTTGGAAATTATATCACTTTAACACAACTCGGTATGGGTTCAGAAACCAGTGCCTGTACAAGAACTCTCTGGCTGTGTCCACACAAGGGTTTTATTTTGAAACAACAGCTGTTTCATTATTTGGAAACAAAGGAACCCTGTCATTTTGAAATAACGGCTGTTGTTTTGAAACAGTAAAACCTCACATGAAATCGAAATAGCTGTTGTTTTGAAATGGTTGTTTTGAAACAACACCGTTTGGACATGTTATTTTGAAATAAGTTATTTCAAAATAACACTTTTGCCCTTCTCCTTCCCAGGGTGCCTTCCTTTTTGGGTGGGAGCATGGCCCAGTGAGGGGGCCATGTTGCCACACCTCCCATGCTGCCCCTCTCCTGAAGCAAAACAGCATGTCCAAAAACAGGGCATGCTATTTCACTCTGAGGTTTCCCTTATTTCAAATTAACATTTTCTTATTTTGATTTAAGTTATTTTGATATAAGGATTTTATTTTGAAATAACTTATTTCAAAATAACTTATTTTGAAATAACCGTTTATGTGTGAACACAGCCTCTGTGAATGCTCCATGTTACAAGTTCCGAACAAGTAGCCATATTTGTCTAGTTCAGCCAAACAAACAAGGAGTTCTGTGGCACTTTTAAAGGCTAACAATTTTATTTATCACTTGAGCTTTTGTGAGTGAATCCCATTTTGTTGTTTGTTCTCCCATGTTACAAGTGTCTGAATTATGGTACGTATGTTCTAGAATGCACTTTTCATTAGAGAGTGGTGTCTCTTGGATCCGCAAACTGGACTCTCATTAGAATCCACTATAGGTTACCTGCTGAGGGAAAAGAATATAAGGAATATGTAATCAAGAGGTGTCTCTGCCCTAACATCCATGTGGAAACACTTTCAAAGAAAGAGTCAGAGAACTGTCCTGAAAAGAAAAAACAAAACAAAACAAAACAGGTCTTGTTGGCAAGAGCTACCACAGAGAGGTTAATTTTTCCTCATCCACTAATCTGACTCTCTGTAGAGCATGTAATCTGACTTGAATGAGACAGGAGATACTGTTAATAAGATTTGTAATGTCTCTCCCAATCTATCAGTTCCTTGGGATTGTTTTGTTCCTTAGAATGAGCAACAATATGGTCTTAAGTTTACTGATACTTCATCTGAATATTGAATTAATTTCACTAGTGAATATTAACATGAAATATACTGTACTTCATCTATTGGCAATGAATACAATTACTTGCATTCTTCTTTTTGACTATTATTTTAACTATGTCATTAACTCAAGGGCTAAAGATTTAAATAAGTTGGTAAATGACCTGAGAAAGTGTCTCTGGAAAATAAGTTGTAACATTTGTTGATTAGTTCTTATTGAGAATTATTGACTATTAAGTTTTCAATGTGTAATGCTTAAACTCAAGGGCAAACTAGTATATCTAGTGTGTTCTGATAAATTATCTGTAAAGTGCCTTTTAAAGAGCTCTTCGATGCAAAGGGCGCTGCAGAACCAATCCCTAAAGTTAAGCAACCTAGTTCTCTCAGATAACTCCAATGTAAAGATACATAACTGACAGTTCATAAATGCTGTTATCCCCACATGCATTTTATGCTTTCTAAATTTTCCATTTCATAAATATGATGTTAGAGGTAAAAATAATCACCTCAGTTTCTACCTTAAATCATATTTGCCCTGTTTATTGGCATGTGAAAGAAATAAAATAAGCCCAAAAGTTATTTGGCTCCCAGGATTGACTTACTGATCTACAGCACTCAGTATTGTTTATTTATAAAGCCTTAGCTGCTACTCAGTGTCATACAAGATACACCTTGGCAGTAAACTAATCTTAATTAAAGCAAAAATACACATCAGAGTATACAGAAAGCTAATTTTCAGGACAATCAAAATACAGATAGGACAGGGAGAAATACATACAAACAGTGGCAGGAAACTAAACTGAAAACAATTCAAATGAGGAATATGATTCAAAATGATGTTGATTAACCACTGGAATGAACTGCTATGGTAAATCTCTTGGAGTATGTCCACACAAAGTCTTTAAATTGAAATAAATGCAGATTATTTCAATTTAAATGATTACAGGTCCACACTATGTTTCCATATCAGAGATAAGGAGCTCCCTTTTCTTGCAATAAGGAAAGTCATTTCAATATAATAAAACCAAGTATTATATCAAAATGATGGTTAAATCAAAACTTTAATTTGAAATAACACTGTGTGGACATGTTCTTTTGATTTAACTGTTATTTTGATTTAACACTTTTGCCCTTTTCCTTCCCAGTGTGCAATCCTTTTTCTATATATTGGGTGGAGTCATGGCTCTTCCAGGGGGCCATCTTGCCACACCTCCCATGGTTCCCCTCTTCTAAATCAAACTAGAAAGACCTGTCCATGGACATGCTAGTTCAATTTGAGTTTCTAGTGGGGACATGTTAAATCGATTTAACTTAAATTGACTTAATGAGTTTTATAGAGATTTTATTAAATCAATTTCACTTAAATCAATTTAACTGCCTATATGTGGACATAGCCTTGATGTCTTCATGCTTTCTTGAAAATTTGCTTTAGTCAAGTTATTGGGCTAATTACAGGACTAACTGGATGATATTATATGGTCAGTGATATGCAGGTGGTCAGGCCAGATGATCTAATGGTTCCATCTGGTATTAAAAATCTATGGCTATGTCCACACATACATCATTATTTCAAAATAACTAATTTCACAATAAGTGACATGTTTCGGAACACCTCTGGTTTCAAAACAACCCTGTTTCGACAGTAAACAAAGTTTAAATTGTTTCGGGAGGAGCACGGCCATTTCGAAACAAGCTGTTTGCTTGTTTCGAAATGGCCGTGCGTCGTGTGACCATGGCACTTCTTATTTCGAAACAACCTCTGTTGCTTCAAAATAAGAAGTGTGTGTGGCCATACCCTACTAGGTATCATTGTGTGTGCAGAACCCTAGTCCTACAGGGTTCTCTGAGGAGCTCAGAAAAGTACTTGTAATTGAAAATAACAGGAGAGTTAATTGTAATATTGATATTATATTGATACTGTACATGGAACTTATATAGCCTGGAGACATGTTCTTTGGATTTAGGACATGGAGTGTCTCCCTCTAGCTTTGGCTCTATCATGGTGGGTATTAGTTCTGGGCAAGAGAATGCCAGAAGGAAGATTTCCAGGTCTGCTACTTCTGGAAGAGCATGCTGAACCAATGGATCTCACTCTAGCTTCTTGGAATAAGGTCTCTCATAAGGTTTGTTGTTGGCAGAGAGGATTACATTGTGTAAGGCTTGCTAGAGTCTACATATTATAGTTAAGGATTGTTTCTATAGATAGATTTTTAGGGTAGGTTTAGAGTGCGCCCTGATCCAGCATGAGGATTAGTAATGTTGAACCTGGTTTTTCCTATGCATTAAAATTGTCTTTCCATCATGGTCATAGGTAATTATTGTAGCTTGATAGTTTCTTGGATGAGCAGGGGAAACATGAAGTGAAAATACCCCATAGTCAAGGAGGCTGTGAATCTAACCCCCAAACTATTGAAAAGGCAAAAACTGTTGATTAAAGTATTTTAATGCAAAAAGCGTGACCACCCAAGTCCATTGCTAATTGCTATTCAGTCCTTGACTGCTCTGCTGTGGCTGCCTATATTGATGCCAGTTGTAGTGGTAGATTGTGTGATGTGAACACCTGTTGTCAGTTCATCTTCAAATGTGACAGATTTGCTCTGAGAACCATTAACAATTGCTGTGCATATAGCTGAAGAGTAATGTATATGATTAAAATTATACAAGGTATTACTGTTGAATCAATGACTAGGGAGCCTGCCTGTCGGTTAGGATGAGCTGTGCAGCACTAATAGGAATTTTTAGCTAACCAGTTAAGTGCTTCACTGGCAATGTATTCTGTACTGAACATTTCAGTTCACTTGCTGAATATTTTCATCTTTCTTCTGGAGCTCTCAGTTTTATTTATTTGAACTATGCCACTTAGGTAGCAATAATTGAGTGGTGGAAACTTTGAGCTTAGATCATTGAGGAACTGGATGTTCTATGTAAATGATGTGTGAGATCATTATTAATGAAGGTCACAAGGGACGTGAGTATTTCTAATTGAACACCTTGGCTATGTCCAGATGCAGGGAGTTAAATCGATTTAGCTTGAAGCGATTCAAGCTAAATCGATATAACTATTAAATCGATTTAAATGAAATCAACTTAACAGGTCCCCACAAATCAAACTAGCAGAGCCAGGCAGGGGATAAAAGCCCCCAGGGCAAGGATCCCCCTCCAACCTGCATATCTCTTCCCCCTTCCGCTGCCCTGGTGGCTGTGGGGGAGGGATCGCTGGGTTCCCTGAATAACCTGCAGCTGGCCCGGCAGCAGCGGGGGGCAGGGAATCCCACACACCCTGCTTCCATGCTGCCGGTGGGCAGTGGGAGCAGGGAGCCTGCATGCCCGGCTTCCCTGCTGCTGGCCAGGTAGCAGGGGTAGGGAAACCTATGTGCTTGGCTTCCTGCAGCTGCCAGGTGGGGAGTGCAGAGAAACCCATGTGCCTGGCTTCCCTGCTGCTGCTGGCCAGGTGGTGGGAGCAGGGAAACCCACATGCTCAGCTTCCCTGCAGATGTCGGGGGGAGGGAGCAGAGAAACCCATGCAACCAGCTTCCCTGATGCTGGCCAGGCAGCAGGGGTAGGGAAACCCGTGCGCGCAGCTTCCTGCAGATGCCAGGCAGCAGGAGCAAAGAAACCCATGTGCCCGGCTTCCCTGCTGCTGGCCGGGCAGTGGGAGCAGAGAAACCTGTGCGCTCCGCATCTACAGGGAAGACTGGTGTGCCAGTTTCTTTGCTCTCACCTCCCGGCCAGCAGCTTAGAAGCCAGGCATGCAGTTTTCTCTGCTCCCGCAATCTGGCTAGCAGCTGAGAAGCCAGGTGCATAAGTTTCCCTGCTCCTGCGACCCGGCCAGCAGCAGGGAAGCCAGGCACACGGGTTTCCCTGCCCTCGCTGCCCAGTATCTGCAGGGAAGCTGGGTGCATGGGCTCCCTGCCCCCACTGCCTGCCCAGCTGCAGGGAAGCTGGGCGTGTGGGTTTCCCTGCTCCCATCGCCCGGGCAGCGGTGGGGAAAGCAGGGCACCCAGGGCTCCATTCCCCAGCCCTGTGTATCCCCCTCTCCCTGGCCAGGGTGCTGAGGGGGCAGGTCTTCCTTCCAGGGTGCCATGCAGCCTGGGAGGAAGGTCAAAGCCATTGAAGTGGAACAATGTTGTTTTGAAACATGGCATCCAAATGGCCTTGTTTCGAAACAACTGTTTCACTTCAACAGCTGTTTTGATTATCAGTAGGTTTTACTCTTTCGACTCAAGTTTTGTTGTTTCGATATGTCAGAGGTCATCATATTGAAACAACAAAACTTTGTGTGGATCTAATTTGTTTTAAAGTGAAACAATCAGCGTTGTTTCACTTTAAAACCTGGATGTGGACATACCCCTTGAGAATATTAAGAAAATAAACAAAGGTTTTTACTTCCCAATTGAGCAATTTTCACAGAAACTAAATTCACCTTCTTACCCATTCTCCCTCAGGAAAAAAAAAGACAAGTAATTTGCTTGGTTATCACTCTTGTAGCTGTGATGTTTTAAAAAATGTCAGGCACTTTTCTCTGTGCACTTGAAGTGTGTTTGTCTATCAGTCAAACACATGCTGTCATGTGTTGTTCACTTATCTGAGAATAGGCAATTTGCTATAGCAAATATATTCCAGTAGACATATCTTTATACTACAGCATAAGCTACACAAGCTGTGTGTGTGCAAATCATACCAATGACAGAGCACTGTGTATCTATATTTTTAAACATTTTAAAGTATAATTGCTAGAAAAGTAGCATTTGGGAAAATGGTGTAGCTACATTTTTTAAGAATGTAAGAAAGCAATATTTTTTTCCTTTTATCAGTATGTCCTAGCATAGTCACAAAATGAAACGTGATTTGGTCTTTCCTTATTACAATTAAGAGATATTCTTACCACAGAAATCACCCCTTTGTAAGCTTGTTTTTACTTGCACCTCCTCCTCATTTAAAAATAGATTTAAAAAAAATCTGTAAAATAATTTTATCTCCTTTTATATAGTATGCTGGTGAAATTATTTTTGTACAGTAATAAAATAACTAAGTAAACATGGGCCTACAGAGTAGACCAGTAATAGAGAACACATCATAAGAATGATAGTACATGGATAGTTTCAAGAAGTTTTCACTGTAAATAATGGACTAAAAATCAGATATAATCTATAGTGTCTCTAAAATATCTATAAATAACAGCCTCTTTCTGCAGCATATATTCTCTGCAGCTGCCTTTTTCATATAAACACATTGGTGAAGAGAGTAACACATTAAAATTCACATCTCCGATGTTGGAGGAAGCATCTGACTGCTCATGCTCATTTAAAAGCTGAAAATGCTTTAGTCTAATATGTGAAAAATAAGCTGATTTTCTGTAATAGATAGTTAACAGTGACCTATAGTAGGTGGAAATTAAAACTGTTCAGTAGAAGACTTTAGAGGCATATTACATGATAAAATAATGAGGATTCAGTTGCTTTAAAATATTTTGTTTATAAATAAAAGGACTATCCTGAAAAAGCATAAGGGAAAAAGTGGACTGCCATATAGTGTTTATTCAGTTGGAAATGGCATTTCCTGTAGTATGGAACCATTAATAATGATTCCTGTACTTAGGCTACTAAGAAAAAACCTGGAAAATTAAGCTTAGTCTTCTGAGAAATGGAACACTCTATGATATTACATGATGCAGATCCACTTTAGAAATTGTTTATTACAAGAAACAAAAATATGAAATGTTTCCTTTGAGGATTTTGGATGAGAAGCTGCAGTATCTACCAGTTTTGATGCAGAGCCCATTAAAGCAAATGGGAGAGTCTAGCACTGGATCCCCTTACTTTCTGTTTCTACCCATGAGGATCACCCATTGCTGTGCCCTCCCTACTCTCATTAATGGCTGCTCCTTCACTGTGTTTATCTAGCAAAGGGAGGGATGCCAGAAGGAATGCAAACATGTGGCCTGGCTTCTTGAGAAAGTTTCCCAGGAGCTAGCCGCCGGTAGGGGGGAATGCAGTTCCTGATTGCCATTCAGACCAGTGCATGAGATTCAGGCTGACACGTAGCAAGGCATTACAATGCTCCTAAACGTGGGAGTGGCATACAAGATGTGTGCCACTGCACTGACCTACACTGAGAGCAGCGTCAAACTTTAAAGCCCCACAGAAGTTTCAAAAGATTGTTTCTCAGGCTGCATAAACCTTCTCACAGATCTGTGGTGTGCTGAGAGAATGCCCTTTACTATGTTAGAGTTTTCTCCATAGTGAACCTAGCTAACTCTGTAGTTCAGAGATGTGGAGGTGGGGGAGGCAAGGCCCCTAATCCTCCCAACCACCCCTCCCATCATCTTGGGTAATTGGAATTGTTGTATAATATATTTTACAGAAAGAAGGTTTTGAATAGACTTGCTTCTCAAATTCTATGTTTTAACAGCATTTTTGAACATACACTAGAAAATTGTCAGTGCTGACATAGCTTATTAATTTAGTTAGGGAGTCAAAGGTGTATGTCAAATATTGTTACAGTGTAGTTATAGATAACTAGTCCCAGGAATTTTGTGGCACTAGAATGCACTAGCTGCAGAGTGACTGGGCTACACTTTTCATTGTGCAGTTATTGGGTTAGTCAGTAATTGAGATATTGGGTCAAGTTTTGGTCTCAAGATGAATAAGGTTGCTGTGGCAGGGCATCTACCCTGCAAGGGCCAGAGGTTAAGAAGAGCTAAGTGAGGAGCAGCCAAGAGTAGTGGATCAGCTAATCAGGATCCAGGAGCCCAATATAAATACAAAAATAGAAAGCAGAAGAGGGCAGTCAACCCTAGAAGCTCAGGAAGGGAAGTCTGGCTGCCTGGTAGGTTGAGGGAAATCAGCACCCTCTGCGGTGAAGAGACTGATGGCCATGGTTCAGAGAGAGTGAAAAGCCTTGAAACAAGGGAGGAAGTGCTGCCAGTGAAGTGGTGGCAAACCATAGTGGCCATTGAAACAAGTGGTGGAATAGGGACTGCTGCAGAGGGGAGGGAGGTGACACAAACTGTGGCTTGGCTGCAGGGCCAATTCTTGAAGATGGTGCAGAGCCCTGATGACATCAGAAAGGGAAGAGTGACTGAACACTGGCTATGGGCAGAGCTAGAGGAGGGCATTGCCAGAATCTAATTCCCAGACACTAAAGGGAGGTGCCAGTTGGGCAGGGGGTGGCAGACAGTCTATCACAGTTGCACAGGAGTGGATGTGTCTTTCATTGCTGCTGCTGTATTAAGTCTTATAGAAAGTCAGCTGAAATCTGCTGAGGTATGTTCAGCGGTCCAGCACTGGTCAGGTGATATTGCTAAATCAACCTTTTATTCTAGTTTTAAAAGGCCCTAATCCAAATTCCACCTGCCCCCCATGTGTAATTATCTCTCTTAAAACTGCAACAGTTCTATTTGTATTTACATGTGCACACTCTCAACTTCCTGATGCAATGTCTCAATGACAGAGGAGACATATTTTATTTGTATTTGATTCAGGAATAATATGAAATTCAGTGTGTTTGTATTGGTTGGATAATCTGCCATGGAGCAAGCCAAATAATGAATAGTTACATGATCAAGAATTATGCATAAAAATTTCAGCCAAAAGATCTCAAAGCCACGACAATGTACTAGATTATCATCCCTCTTGTAAAAAAAATATATGAAATAACTAAACTTTCTAAGAGTTTGGTATATGCAGTCAGCTAGATTATAACTAAATACATTTGTGTGATGAAGTCCCTTTAAAATGTATGGAATACAACTCTAAACTCCCATATGCTCTAAAACAGATAGGGTATATCTTTCCTCCAAGATAGGTGGCAAAATACAAAGTTGTCACCACTACCAACAGCTAGTTTTAACCAAAATACCCCAAACCAACCAACTAACCAAAAAAAAACCAAACAAACAAACAAAAAAACCCACCTCTCTTCACAGCTTAAAACCTGGGCCCAAAGTCCTTCCAATAGTGTCCCTTACAAAGAGTGACACTGGGCTTTTGCTCCCCCTTTCTGTAGCTCCTGGCCTTTCATTGTTGCTGGGTTGCTCTTATCCTGCTGAATCATGGGAGCACAATAATGAGTGGGTAAAATGGTCATTTTTGTGAGATGGAGGCAAATAAAAGAGCATGATATTATTTTTAGTTTCCAAGCTATGCTACAACTGATATATTATGGGATGTATCTGTTACTCTTCCCGCTATTGACACAAAGCATTCCAATGAAGCTCCCAAACAATATAAGTGGGAGTATGGCATGTCCATCTATACTTTTGTTCAAGCATAGACTTGTATAAATGGAACAATGAATCTGCCATTTTCAAGCTGTTTTACAGTCCTTTTACTGCTGGTAACGCTATGCAGCAGAACAGCTTTCTTCACCCCCCCCCAGAGAACAGCAATCTGTAGATTCTCTTGTGATGCCAAGGAATGACAGTCCTGATTTTCATCAATTTAGCATATACACAGATGACTGAGGGTTCCATGCCTAAGATGTCTGTTCATCAGTGGATGCACAGCACTCATTTTGGATCTCTCTCTGACAGAGTGCAGTCATACAAAGTTCACTGAATATTAACATTTGTATTCAGTAAACAACTGATAAATATTCAGTATTTAATGCCACAGTAAAAAGATAGATTTGTCCCATCCCCAGAATCAACAGAAGTCTCTAGTTCAAGGTTGTAAGGAGAATTCAAATGTCCAGGGGAAACCAGAGTCTTCTGGCTCATACCTTTCTTTTTGCTTATATTGTGTTTGTCCTCTTATTCCTCTCTGCCTTTTTCACGTTCCACTTCTCTGTTAACAACGTTTTTGTTTTCCTTTTGCATATGATTCCTCTGTCACTATAGGTTTTTTTTTCCAGCTCCACCCAACCCTGCTTCTTCTTCCTCTAAAACAATCCTAAATGTATAAGCCATAAGACATACAAAGGCTGTATGTAGGCAGATTACCAGCTGTTTCTTAAACCTCATCTATACCTAATGTTTTTGTTCTAGTCAGCAATCTACTGTCCATTTAGGAAAAAAGTATGTGAGAAGTGGATTTAGTGCAAGAATTATTATTCTGTTTTATACCTATTATCTTGCTGATAGATGTGGCTTTCATGTGCTTAGGAACCCCACCAACATAAAGATGTTAATAGTTATTTAAAAGTCATAGGACTTACAGTTATGTTACTAATACTGGCAACCCCCTAACCGTCAAATCACAAACTTCTAGCATAGTGATAAGTCCCACTGTGAGATTTGTGTTCATGACCATTAGTGACATTGCAGTGTAGAAACTGAAGAGGGAAAGTTGCACTGTTGTAGAAGTCTTGCTTTAAAGAGACAAAATGAGGGTTTGTTTTATTACATTATTTTGGACAGTAGAACCTCATATTTACAAACACCTTGGGAATGGGGGTTGGTTGTAACTCTGAAATGTTTGTAACTTTGAACAAAATGTTATGGTTGTTCTTTCAAAAGTTTACAACGGAATGCAGACTTAACACAGCTGGTTTTAAAAACAAAATTGACACCTTTGTGTAACTTGTTTCACAAAGTAATTTCTTATTACAAATCGTTCAGAAACTTTCCAGAGTTTATTCCATTCCATATTTTGTCCAGTTTCTGATCCTTGAATAAAAGCAACACAAGTAATTGAAAATAGCTTTCTTAATGGTAGTGATTGGTTTTTAATATTTAGGTGATGCTTTAGTGTATTTTAATGGTTTTTGTCAAGCTCAATATATTTGGAATATTTGGAAAAGAAGCTTTTTTAATGCACAGGGATAGAAATTCATAATATGTTTTACTGAGCCCACATAATTAATTTTTCATGTTAAGAAAATGAAAGTTGGAGCCAGATAAACTATAGGAAAGGTTACAAGAAAAATATATTTTGCATTATGATGGGGAAAAAAAAAGACAAGACTAGATGAAGTTCTTCCTGAATTATTTTACACATAGTGTCTGTAAGACTTTTCCCCAGAGAAAAATCCATATTTTACATGGTCACATACTGATCTGTGGGCAGAGTTCAAGTTCTTCCAATATTAATGAAGAATTCAAACATGAACAACAGGCCTCAGGATTCACTTGTTTATAATACCTTATTCATAAGAAAGAAAAAAAGAAAGAAAGAAAGAAAAGAAAAAGAAATGTTGTTTGGTCCAGGCCTTTGAGTGTTCTTGCAAGAAAATGGCATAGACATTAAAGAGAAAATGTCTTTGAAAAGAGATCATTCATGCCTAATGCTAAATAGCTACTCACCATACTGAATGCAAAACTTCAGCAAGAATGCCAAAATGTGCAATATAAAAGGCTTTAAATAAGAAAAGGGAGATTCAGAGAGAAGAATTCCTTTTTAGTCCTTGCAGTGAGCATACAAGGAACCTCAAAGCTGCTGTGCTATGGACAGGTACTAATGGGAAGTTTGCATGGTGCAGGTAAGCACTAAGCCAAACACAGCATTGAGTGGAAGAAAATCTCAAATCCCTTTGGAGGCCTCTGATTAACATTGGTAAACAAGGACACAGAATTTGTGTGTGTGAGGAGACAGGGGTTTATGTATTCACCTTGAGAGCTAATGAGGCACTTAACCATGCTCTCTTACCTTGGGTCTTAACAGTTGTTATTAGACAGAGGCACAAGTTGACATTCAAATTGCAGTGTTCTCATGCTAATGCTCCACTATGCTCCATCTTCTGCTCATCACTTTTACTTTGTATTTACATGTGCAACACTCAAGCACTTATAATGTGCCAGTCTCAAATCCTTAAAGCTGGCAGAAGGTATCTGTCATATATGCCTTCCACAAAGCTCAATATTTTGCCTTGGGAAGAGCATACTGCACCATCATTATTTCATACATGCATGTCTATCCTTTATGATTTTTTAGATGTAAATGTCTGTGGGCATCAATATCTCCACTTATTTATTGATCTCAACGCAAATGGATAAATTATCTCACAATAAATAAACAAACAAACAAAAAAATGAGAAACCTGACACAGTTTGTCAATTAGACTAGGCATGTGAGTAAGAGCATATGTGTTTTGGAGAAGGGAGAAGTGTGCACCAGAGGGCAAAGAAAACTTCTCAGAATACTCATGGATCAACAGTAACAAAGGCTGAATCCCTATTCTCTGGATACTTGTGCTAAGACAAAACTATTTTTATTTACAGAAATTTAGGTGCTGTTTCTCTATTCCAACTCAAGAGTTTGCATGCAAGATATTTTGTTCAGCATGTCCCATTTCTAACTGATCCACTTACTGAGGTAGAAGAATCAGTAAGAAAGTTAAAAGAATTTTTGTCCTGAATTTTGTCAAACTTATTTATTCATAGCCTTGGCACTACTCTAGGGTTTTGGTCAGGCTTTACAGATTAGTTATGTGTGAATTCATTTGTTTGTATTTTCATTGTATGTTACAGTAGTCAGCTGTAACAGAAAGTAGAAGGATAAGACAGCGAGAGTGAGTCTCAGTCCAGTCCTGGAAAGTTCACTCATTCTGAGCTCCCATTATTTTCACATTTTGCTTATGGAACATCTTTAGGACTTTACAGTGGCATGAGGTGTTGGTTGAATGGTAGCCAAATGGGGAGAGAGATTGTATATCTAACAACTGTGTTAGAAAAACAACACACATTATATAAATATTAGAATTATTTTTGATAAGTGATTGATTAGATTGCAAAATTAAGACACAGGCCTGTAAGGAACTACATATTCTCCTCTCCACTGAAGTCAGTAGATGAAGGTTAGACATCAACATCTCAGGATTGGACATTATTTCTCTGTGAAATCAAAAATGATGATATTGGCTTTAACATTCACAGAAGAATTATTATCCCAGATAGCTAAAATAGTTCCTCATCATAATTAGAAGTATAGAAAAATGTTATTCCTTCCCACAAACATACTTTAGTTTCTGTTAAGATCTTGAGGAAAAAAGCCTACAATTGTGCAACATATTGGAACATTTTAATTAGAAATGTCACTAAAATCAAATAGGACTGCATATGGAGGTTCCAACTTTTCTGTAGCCAGAGAACAACTATGGTGTTGCAGTTTATAGGCACCAGTGGCTTCTCTGATTTTTTAACAAGCTTCCTGTCGTAATTACAAGAAGCACAGTAGTGGAACCTACTGTAAGACTCTCTAAAAGGTTATATAAAATATCATCTCAGCAAGACATTAAATTCACACATCACTATCCAACACAACCTTAGAGAAGAGGGTTTTTTCTAATTATTATTATTTCTTTCAATCCCTGAGTAGAAGAAGGTTTAGCCTAAACAATATTTGTTTCAGCTAAAATTACTGTTGTATATACTCAACCAAAACATTTTCCAAATGCTGTCCTAATCATAGGCCATGTTAGTTTTGGTGTAGTCTATAATTCTGATAGTAGTAGGACAATTGTTAGCTCAATAGTCAAAATGTATAACACCATAATATTTGCAAGTATAAATAAACAGCTCTATTCCATTAATTTTTTTTTAAATCAGTTTTTTTAAAATTTTGCAGCAAGAAATTGGAAATACAATTAAACTTTACTGGAATGAATATCTGCAGGAAGACATCCACTAGAAGGGTTTAACACAATGGCCACTGTAGAATATCTGAGAAATGGGATTGACTCTTACAGGCATGGAAACCTCTGAATCTTGTGGGGGATTCCAACATGTATAAGGGAAGTCAGCAGCCTCCCCTAGAAAATCCACTCAAGCAAAGCAGGTTTCACTTGCAGTTGGGGATCCTATGAAGCAGTCTGCCAAGGAGATGCTGCACTAGCCAGCTGCAGGTCCCCCAGTGGATCACCTTAGGCTGCTGGACATTATGTCACTGGACAGTTTGCATGTTGGTTGAATCAAGCACTATGTTTTGTCTGGCTAAATAAGAACCCAACATCTCAGGGTGCTGAGTACCCTCTGGCTACGTCTACGCTACAGGGCTCAGTTATGCGGGCGTAATATGGTCTACATCATGCTGGTTTAATGTAGACCTTATTAAATTGGCTTAGAGCATCCACACTCAAAATGCCAGGAAAGTGCCCACATCCACATTGGCAGCTGCTAGGAGTGGTGTATTGTGGGTAGCTGGCCCACAGTGCATGACAGCAGAAGTACCCCTCCCTCCTGGCCACTCCTTTGCTACGGGAAGTGAGTGAGCACACCACCCTTCATACTGTGTGTGACACCAGGGAACCCAGGGAGCCTAATGTAGCCCAGCAATGGGCCAGCACAGCTCTCCACACCCTCCCCCCATTGCTCAGACCCCTCCAGTTCTGGACCAGGTGCCGCAAGGCAACTGCCAGCGCAGGGACAGGGAGCAGCAGTTGTTAAGATTCAACCACTGGGAAACAGCACATAGAGGGAGGGGGGTGAAGTCAATCACCTGTTGTAATGAGAAAAAAATCCAGTCACAATTTTATCCTGCTTTCACACAATCTAATCTCAAGGAAATAGCAACCTTTCTTTCTTTATTTCTTTCTTTCCTTCTTTCTTTCTTATGGTTGAATCTTAACAACTGCTTTGATTTGCTGTTACAGTGTGACCCACTTGTATGTCATACACTCCCCTTCATTTGTTTTCTTCCCATTCTGTAAGTTCCCCCATCTTCAAAGAGTGTGACAAAGTGGGAGTTTTCCCCATCGAAGTTCATACACTAAATAAATTTGTTAGTTTTAAAAGGTGCCACAGGACTCCTTGTTTGTTTTACAGCAGCATTGGGGGGGGGGGGGTCGGGATGAGAAGGGGAGAGACACGCAATATCGGGCTGAAGAAGGGGGAGAAACATGTAGGGTTGGGCTGGAGAAGGGGGAGAGACGCGTGGGGTTGGGCTGGAGAAGGGCAAGGGGAGAGATACAGTAGGTCAAGCTGGAGAAGGGGAGAGACATGGCATCAGGCTGAGAAGGGAGAGATGTGTGAAGGGGAGAGACGCCGGATCAGGTTGGGGGAAGGCGACGTGGGCAGTAGTGCCAGGATGCAGGGCTGAGGGGCTGGGGCTAAGACATAGGGGGTTTTGATGGGTTGCACACAGCTGGGAATGTTCCTAACTGTGTTGTGCCTTTTCTTTCCAGCCCCCATCCCCATGTTTCAGATAGCTAGGAGTCCAATTAAGTCAACTTATGCCAATTCCCAGGCTATATGGACTTAAGTCAACTTAGTAAAGTTGACTGAAAAAGTAAGTTGACTTAACTAGTGAGAATTATTAAGTCAACTGAAGTCAACTTAATAATTTCTAAATATAGATGGGCTTTGTTTAAGTTGACTTAAGGGTCTTTAAGTCAACTTAAACCCATAGTGTAGAGATACCTCCTGAGTGGTGGTGAAGACACTATAACTCACTTCAACATCTTGTGCCTTCAGGGTTTAAGACATACAAGGAAAATACAGACAATCTATTATCAATTTACATCACTTATTGTCTGAAATAAAGTTCCTTTCAAATAGGATATGGAAAAATGACTCATTAAAACTCAGACAACTCCAAATTGACTTGATACTCATAAACTCTATGATGAGAAGGGACCAATGTGATCATCTACTCTGATGATCTAGCTACAGAACTTTACCCACCCGCTCCTCAAGTCATGGTTTAAAGACTACATATAGAGAAGCCACCAGCAGGTGAGCTGTGCCCCATGCTACAGAAGAAGGCAGAGACTCCAAAGAACCTTTGCCATCTGCTTGGGGGGGGGGGAGAATTCCCTCCAAGCCTCTAATATGGTGATCAGTTAAATCCTGATAATGTGGGCAAGAATCACTAGTCAGACACCTAAGAAAAAATTCTCTGTAATAACTCAGAACTCACTCCATCAAATGTCCCATCACAAGTCACTAGCATGTCTACCACCAGTAGTTAAAGGCCAGTCAATTACCAAACTAGGCTGTCCCATCATACAATCCCATACATAAATTTATCAAGCTCAGTGTTGAAGCTGGCTAGTGTTTTTTTTTTTTTTCTTTTTTTCCCCCTTCACTACTCCTCTTTGAAGGATATTCCAGAACTTCATTCCTCTGAATCATAGAAATTTGCATCTAATTTCAAGTCTAAACTTCCTGATGGCCAATGTATATTTGTTCTTTGTGTCCACATTGACTCTGAATTTAAATAATTCCTTTCCTTCCCTGGTATTTATCACTCCAATGTGTTCATGGAGAGCAATCATATCTTCCCTCAGCCTTCTTTTGGAAAGTCTAAACAAACCAAACTCTTTGAGTCTCCTTCCATAAGACAGGTTTTCCATTCCTTGGGTCATCTTACTAGCCAGTTCTCTGCACCTGTTCCAGTTTAAATTCATTTTTTCTTAAACATTGATGACCAGAACTGCACAAAATATTCCCAATGAGGTCTTACTTGCACCTTGTATAACAGTACTCCCTACCTCCACTGGAAATACCTTGTCTATTTCATTTTTACCAAAATCTAGGTAAATTAGATTCACTGCATTCTCTTTGTCTAAAAAAATCTGTTTTCTTCTCAAAAAAGGAAGTTAGGTTGGTTTGGCATGATCTAGCTTTTGTAAAGCCATGTTGTATTTTATCCCAATTTTCATTAACCTCAATGTCCTTAACTATTTTCTCTCTCAATTTTTTCCCCCCAGGACCTTGCATATTACTGAGGTCAAACTAACAGTCCTGTAATTACCTAGATCACTTTTTTTCTCACCTTTCTTAAAAATAGGAACCATGTTAGAAATTCTCCAGACATATAGTACAACCCCTGAGTTTACAGATTCATTAAAAAGCCCTTTCTAAGGGGCTTGCAGTTTTATGTGGCAGTTGCTTTAATATTCTTGGAAGGAGATAAGTTGGCCCCCTCAAGTTAGTCCCACTAAACTGTTCAAGTTTGGCTTCTACCTCAGACATGATGATTTCTACCTCCTTGTCATATTCTCATTAATGACCCTACGACTATCCCGTGGCTCATCATTAGCCTTATTCAAAAGTAGAGGCAAAGTATTTGTTTAGATATTAGGCTATGCTTAGATTATCCTGAATCTCCATCACATCCTCAGTGCTTTGTGGTTTCTTTCTTTCTTTCTTTCTTTCTTTCTTTCTTTCTTTCTTTCTTTCTACATGGATACTCTTGAGCATTGGCTGCAATCGCTTTTTGGGCGACTCCAATGAAGACACATACACAGATGTTAGATGTGTATACAGTAGATTTATGGCACAGGCTTTGCCAAACCTATTAGGATCAGTGTGCAGGTAAGTAGCAGTCTTGCTAGAAGTCTTAGCAGGACTGCTTTCACTGGGTTTTGAAGTTCTGAAGTTAAGGATTTGTACTGAAAAAATTCATTTTAGAAGATGTTGGGAGGGTTTCTTTCTCATCCTTTTTCTCTCCCCTCCCCTGTCCTCCCATTTTGCCACTATAAAAGGGGAGTTGCAAAGAAAGAAAAGCTAAAAAGAGTGAAATCAGTACAAATATCTCCAAAACATTTTCATTTTCGTGCTCCACTAAAGAAAGAGAACAAATTAATTTTTCAGGATAAAGCTTTCTATTTTCTAAAATAAATTAGGCCATTTACCAAAAGGCTTTTTTTAGCTGTCTTTTTTTTATACAATTTTCAGTCAGCTCCAACATACAGCTTTTTCTGTTATTACTTTTCCTCTAAGATCAACTGCCTAAACTTACCCTTTTCTTTACCCATTGATATATTCCCATCCATATCATAGTTTTCCATTTCATGCATCTGATGAAGTGGGATTTTACCCATGAAAGCTCATGCAATAAATAAATTTGTTAGTATTTAAAAGTGCCACAGAACTCTTTGTTTTTGTTTTGCCTGAACACAGTATTTTTATAACATCAACAGCATTAGCGTAGTCTTAGTGCCTTTAATTACAATGTGTTAATGGATAAAGCTCTGATTAAGGCCCTGATCTTGAAAACAGTCAAACTTACATATAACTTTATGCATGGGAATGGTTTCATTGTAATCAACTCTCCTTCCAAAAGTCCCCTTTCTCCCCTCTTTCCCAAAACCAACGTTTCTTGCTTCTCAAAATACCCCCACTCTTCTCTCCCAAGATCGCCTTTTCCTCTCCCAGAGACCCCTAATTTGTCTCATTTTCTCTCCCAAAAAACTCTTCTTACTTCTCCCCTCTTTATGACTGAATCTATGCTTACTGGTCATGTTTCTGGAAGTTATAGTGTTTCCTCCTTGAAGGGGTCTCATCTGTTCAGCAATATTAGCTTTTCATTAGAAATCCTTGAGTGCTTTATAGCATCAGGGCTCTACTATTACAAGGGAAGGTTTTGAAACACATATGAAAGTGTAGAGAGTTAATGGATATGATACCTCACAGATGGAATTGGTTGAGTCTTTTCCATTAGAGACTCTATTATTGGCTTAATTAAGCTATGTAAAATGTCTGCCCAGTCATATCACTGCATTTATTTACATTAAACTGGAACAAGAGGAAAAAGAGGGAAACAGTTTTAATGTTGTACTTCTTGCTTCATAAAGGGGAAATGCCTTCCTCTGAATATTTAATGAGATCACCTTTTTATCCTACCTCTTAAGCATTAAAGATGCACAGAAAGTCCATTTTCAAGATGAATTAAGTTCTATATGCACTGTAGAGTAATTACTTGATGATTTATATTTGACATTTTTCCTGAATGAAATACGCTGCAGGTGTCTTGTCTGCTGTTGCAAAAACAACAAGGTATAAAGGCATGTCCATAGCAATTATTTATAAGTAAGTAAAACTATTAAAGAATCCTAAAATGACATTATTAAAATTAAATGTTAAATTATTTGAAAACATTCTCATTGTTCTAGTCTCAAGCATACAATAGTCACTTTAAAACATTGAATTCTTTTGCTTAAAAACTTAGAAAATTTAAATGTCCATAATTAAAATTTGCCATCAAATTGGACCATAACTATTAAATATATATTAATACAAAAAGAGTTCCAAATATTCCAATATTTGCATATCTACAATGTTAGAAATCATTAGCTACCCTGCTGATGTTGGACCATATACTATACTATTCTTTGTAATTAATCTTCTGGCAGTGCTGTTCTGTTTATTTGGCTAGAAAAAGTTGGTGACTGCTCAAGATTTACATGAGAATTGGGTGGGGTTCCATTTACTGATGATAACTGATGAAACTTCACAACATGATATCTGGTATAATACCATCAACCTTGGTCACTCTGTCTGGTACAATAATCTCAAATAAACTGTGTGTGTTTGTTGATTATGATCTCTCTGAGCTCAGCACCAAGTATAGATTGCACTTGTGTGAGTTGAGTATGAGGTTTCATGGTTTTTAAAATATTCATCACAGTGCAGGGTCCATGGTCACCTGCTTTTAGGTTTCCAGCTTCTCAGCCATCAGCTCCCAAGCAAAGACACACATCTCTCCTCCTCCTGACTGGACTTTTTTTCAGTCTGTGGTTCCACGTCTATGCTGTGAATTCCCCAGAAAGCCAGACTGCCTCACCAGGCCTGCATCTGCACTTTGCTTTCTCTCTGAAGGCTATGAGCCATGTAATTGCCAACAGTTATAAGGTATTCTTAAGATGAGAGTATTGCACATAAAAACAAGAATGCTAATAAGCATGCTAATAAGCTTGCCAGAGATCAACCCTCCCCCCAACACACACACTCCAGCAGGACTCTATTACAAATGAAGAATTCACAACCTACCAATTGGTTTCCCTGTGGTTACAGATTTATAATAAGCACTTCACAGAAGAAACACACTGCATAGATTAGTCTTTCCTTTAAGGTCTGGGCCTTTGATCTTTGGATGCCACATGCAGGTAAAGTGACTTGGTCACATCTTCTGGGCATAGCTTCAAAAGGTTTCATTTTTCTGTAACCTGGTTGTGGGGGTGGAACAAGAGGAGAAATTTGCATTCACTTGCCTCTAGTTATTTTGCAGGAAATCCACTGCATGTTTATCATCACAGAAGAGCAGTCTTCATCTTCCATTGTTCAATAGAGTCCTTCAGGCATCTAGGCCAACAATAATCAGGGCCGTCCCTAGGTGGGAGTGGGGCTGGGGCCAATCAGACTGTGAGCAGCCCTCTGTTCCCACCCCGATATTCGTGGGATGGGGCAGGCCAGCCTAGTGGTTGGGCCCTGTGCTCCTGATCAGCTGGCCACTCTGCCTCTAGGAACAGTGCTGGCCACTCCAGAGGCCAGGCTCTGCTCCCTACCCTGCTTCTTGGATGGTCCTCCTGGCCTCCAGAGTGGAACAGCTGGCCCAGAGGTGGAGCAGGAGAGCAAAGCCCAGCCTCAGGACCAGCCTGCCCAACCCCTGGGCCATCTGTTCCACCCTGGGGGCTGGGAGAACCAGCTCAGTGGCCAAAGGCATAACTATCAAGTTTTGGGTTACTCTAACCAGCTATTACGTTTAACTGTACTCAAGACTAATAAGCAGAGACTTCTGGTAAGGGCAGTTCCAATGGCAAGTGCTGGAGATCAGTAAAAGAAAGGTTTGTTATCTGTAAACATCCTTCTTCGAGATGGGCTGCTTACATCCATTCCTATGTAGATGTGTGCATGCTGCAGTGCATGGATGCCTGGAAAGCTTTTTGCCCTAGTCTGTCCCTGTAGGGTCAGTGGCCAACACCCCATCTGACCTGTGCACCTGTGTGGTATATAGGTGGCCCTGCCCCTCCCGCCCATTCACTCCCTTCTTTCCTCTGACTCTGAAAAGCAGAGATAGAGGGAGGGTACTGAATGTATATGAGCTGCCCATCTCAAAGAAGGATAATTACAGGTAAGTAACCTTCCATTCTTCTTTGAGCACTCATCCATGCCTATGTAGGTGACCTACAAGTCATATGCAGGATGGTGGGCAGAGTTACGGTTTCCCTGCTTGTAAAATGGCTCTGCCCAGGGTGGCATCATCCCTTGTTTGCTGGATAATTGCATATTGCCATGTAAAGGTATGCACTTACGAACAGGTCGCCATTCTGCATATCTCGTGGATTGGCACTTGGGTGTGGAAGGGTGTGGAGAATGCTTGTGATCTAGTTGAATGTGCTTTGATTCTACCTAGGAGGGGAGTATTTGCTCTGTGGTAGCAGTCCTTGATGCAGTTCATTATCCAGAACAAGATGCATTCGGCCAATACTGCCTGGCCTTTCATACGTTCAGCAACTGCAATGAAAAGCTGGGTCATTCTGTGGAAGGGTCTGGTTCGCTCAACATATGTTGTAAGACCCCTTCTTATATCAAGGGTGTGCCATTTCCTCTGGGTCTCCCTAACCCGTGGGTCTGGGAAGAACACTGAAAGACAAGATATCTTGGTTAATATAGACGGGTGACACCACCTTAGGTAGAAGAACAAGTGGGGTCACAGTTGTACTTTGTTGGTGTGGAACACCATACATGGGGATTCTGAGGTAAGGGTCTTAGCTCTGAAACTCTTCTGGCTGATGTAATAGCTACCAAGAAGGCCAGTTTCTGTGACAGAGCTAGTAGAGTGCATGAATCTAGGGGTTCATATGAAGGTTTTGTGAGCCCCTAAAGCACTAGGTTTGGATCTCATTGTAAGATTGGATTCAGGGTTTGAAGGTAGAGTCTCTCTAGGCCCTTGAAGAACCTTGTAGTTGTGGGATGAGACAAGAGGGTCACCCCATCAAAGGTGTTGTGTAGTGCTGATATTGCTGCTAAATGTACCCCGAGAGAAGGGAGTGTTAGGCCACTTTTCTTTAGTTCTAGGAGATAGTCTAATATGGCCAGGCTCAGAGAAGACTTCAGGGGCACCCCTCTTTCCTGTGCCCAGAGGGAGAAGTGTTTCCACTTTGCCCCATAGGTGGCCCTTGTAGAGGGCTTCCTACTCTTGATCAGGAACTTCTGGACCTTTTTAGAGCATACTTGCTTGTCAGGGTTCAGTCATGCAGCCTCCATGCTGTCAGGTGCAATGACTTCTTGTCTGGGTGTCACAGATGACTGGAGTCTGCTGTGAGTTGGTCTGCCTTGAGTGGTAATGTTACGGGTGGGGCTACTGAGAGGTCAATAAGGGTGCTGAACCAGGGCTGGTGTGGCCAAGCCAATGCTATCAGAATCATGTTTGCCTAGGCCCTCTTGATTTTCAACAGGACCCTGTGGATCAGGGGGATAATGGGTAAGGCATAAAGGAGTTCCCCACCCCCGAGTTCAAGTGGAGGGTGACTAATAAGGATTCCCCTCTTCCTGCCCCTGAGTGACCAGAACACATCATATTTGCAGTTTGCTCATGTTGCAAAGAGATCTATGTGGGGGGAGTCCCACATCCCAAAGAGATGGGTTGTTGCTCTCGGGTGTAGAGACCACTTATATTGGAGAAGGAACTGTGTGCTGAGTTTGTCCACTTGACAGTTGCTCATCTCTGGGAGGTGGGTGGCTACTGGGTAGAAATCGAATTTCAGGGCCATTTCCCATGGTGAGGATGCCTCCTTGCATAGCACAGGTGAGCAGGTTCCCCCCGGCAGTTGATGTAAAACATAGCCACCATATTGTCCATTAAGACCTGTACTGTTTTTCCCCTTATCTTGTCCAAGAAAACCCCACAGGGTAGACATATTGTCCTCACTTCTTTCATGTTTATGTGCAGAAGGCTGTCTGCCTGTGACCATGTCCCTTGGGTGGACAGACCTCCCATGATGTGGGCTCCCCAGCCTAGGTCTGGCGTGTCTGTAATCAATGTAAGGGAGAGGTTTTGGGCTTCGAAGGGGACCCCTCTACATGCAAAGTCTGGGTCCCGCCATATTACCAAGGAGTCTAATATCCTCCCCGGGACGGTGACCACCTGGTTTTATGAGTCGTGTTGAGGATGGAACACCATTGCCACCCATGCCTGTAGAGGAGTCTCGTGGAGGTGAGCTGTTCTTATCTTGTAAGTGGGGATGGCCATGTGTGCTAGCAACTGAAGGCATCACCTTGCAGCTGTGGTGGGATCATGGTGCAGTTCAGAAATGATGGTACACATAGACTGAAACCTAGATCAGCGCAGCGAGGCCCTGTACTCAGCAAGTTCAGATGTGCCCCTATAAACTCTATTCTCCTTGTTAGAGTGAGTTTTGACTTTTCTAGGTTTATGAGGAGACTTAATCTGTTGCATAGTCTCTGGACAGAGCCAATGCTGTGCTGGACCTGGTTCTTTGACCTTCCCCTTATTAACCAGTTGTCTAGGCATGGGAGTATTTGTACCCCTTGTTTCCTCAAGTGGGCTGCTATGGCTTCTGTGCACTTCATGGAAAGCCTTGGGGCCAGTGGAAGTCCAAAGGGGTGTGCCACTAACTGGAAGTGTCTTTCTTTCACTACGAAGTGGAGGAACTCCCTGTGCCTTTGTCTTATGGAGATAGGTGTCTTTTAAATTGAGGGCTGCAAACCAAGTCTCTGGGTCTAGCAAAGGAGTAATCTGAGATAGGGAGAACATTCAAAACTTTATTTTTCTTAGAAACTTGTTCAGGGCTCTTAATCTAAAATGGGTCACCACTTGCCTTTGGGACCAGGAAGTATCAGGAGAAAAAAAAAAACTCCCTTTTTTCCTTGTGGGGACTCTTTCTACCGCCTCCAGGTTTAGGAGCTTTTGGCATTCTAGCTCCAGTAGCATCTCCTGGGAGGGGTCCCTGTTTTGGTAGGGAGGGGGTGGTTTCCTTTCAGGAGGCCTGGCCCTGAACTGGATGGAATAGCTATGGGACACTGTGTCCGATATCCAATGGTCCAAGGTTATCTCAGCCCAACGGTGTTGGAAGGGAACTACACAGTTTCTGAATGGTGGTGGGGAGTCTGGTGTTTGTGACAGCCCTCAGGCAAGGGGTCAAAACCTCTGCATCCAGGATGACGGATAGGCGTTATTGCTCTTTTGGATGAACTGGTTCGAACCCTGAGGCCTTGACCCTCTTCCACCCCTGTTTCTGTCCCTGTTTCCATTCCCATAGGGATGATGGAAAGATTGGAAGGTCTGATGACAAGGACCCTCCTGCTCCTGCTGCTGCTGTTGCTGCTGCTGCTGAGGCTGCTCCTGGTGGGGTTAAAAGGACCACCTCACTGTCTGAGAAGTATACATCCCCAGGAATGGAGTGTTGCATGGGAGTCCTTCATACCATGCAGCTTGGTGTAGGTCAACTTGGCAAGCAGTGAGGGACCCTCGAAAGGGAGGTCCTGAATGGACTGTTGCATTTGAAGAGATGGTCCTCAACCTTGTAGCCATATGGATTGGTGGATAGTGATCACAGAGGCTATTCTTCTGCTGGCCATGCCCATAGTATCCCATGAAGAGAGGAGCATTGTGTGTGCCACTAGGAGGCCCTCCTTCACGAGGGCATTGTAGTCCACTGTGTGACTGGAGGGGATGAGGTCCTGAAATCTCTACATGGAGCTCCACAAATTAAAAATGTACCTGCCCATGAGGGCCTGCTGGTTAGTGATGTGCAACTGGAGGGCTGTGGTGAAATAAGTCTTCCTTCCAAATAAATCCAATTTTTTAGCATCTTTATTTTTTGGGGTAGCAGTGGGTTGGCCTTACCTCTCTTGTTGATTCATGTCATCCACTACCAACAATCCAGGAATGAGGTGGTTAAAAAGAAGCAAGATTTGTCTGCAGGGATGTGGTACTTCCTTTCTGTCCCCTTTGATACCAGGGAAATTGATGATGGTGTCTGTCAATGGGAGCGGATGATCTTCAGCATCCCCTCCTGCATTGAAACCACCACCCTGGCTGGAGGGAGTGGCATCGCCCACATTGAAGAGGGGATCAAAATCTTCCCTGCCCACCTCAGTTGGTAGGTCAAGGTTTGTGGCCATGCACTTAAGCAGTTTCTGGTGTGCCTTTGGGCATTCTCTAAGTGAAAAGGACCTCTGGTAGGCCGGTTTCTCTAGCGAAGAACAGAACATTACCCTTGAGTTATTTTTGCTGAGAACCGAAGGTCCCTTTCCTGGGTCATCTCATTGGATGCCCCTGCATCGCAGGCCCCTTTGGATGTTGCCGGTCTCGAGGACCCAGGAGATGCCATGTCCATGTGAGGGGAGTCCTCGGAGTCCCAATCGGTCTACTGTGCCAACTAATCTTTAAAGGTTTGCAGCACCATGACCTGTGCTGGGGATGTTGTGCTCCATGAGAGGGATGGGTCAGTTTCCCTGTGCTGGGGGCAGGGCACATGGAGAGCATCCCCTCTTCCACTCTGGTACTGGTGAGGTCCCATGCGGGGACCAAGGTGTCGCTGCAGGCAGTGTCAACAACTGAGCTCTGGAGTCGCTGCACTGAGGCAACGACAAGGAGCATTTCCTCCTGAGCTTACTGACTGGGTGTACCAGGGCTGGTGCTGGGGTCACTGGTGTCAATGAGTGCCAGTGCCAGTGTTGGGTGTTGGAATCTCCAGATGCACATGATTGTGACCTGGTATAGAATGATTTTTATGACTGCACCAGGGAGTGCTCTTGAGACAAGGCCTCCGGAAAGAACTGAAGGTATCCCCATCATTCCCCGCCTCAGATTCTGAGGCCAAGGGGATAGATGCCCTTCGAGGGAACCAGCTATACAGGGAGTCCCTGGAACAGGTTAGAGGGGACTGGTGAGCCTACAGCAGTATGGCTGTGCTGATCTTTCCCAGGGGGAGTCGCAGGGATCTGGGTGTCGAGGCCTGATCCCAAGGTGGATTACCCCGCTATTGGTCCCAGTCGTGCACAGGCTTCTGCTGTGCCAACAGACCCAGCTCTGTCTGGGGCTTGTGCCAGATCTTAGACAACAATGTCGGTTTCCCTATCAATGCTCTCAGTCTGGGTAGTGTAGGGGTTGGCAACTGTAGGAGCTGCTTAGCTGCTTTGAAAGCTTTGGGTGTGGATAGGATGGGCAGCATTTTAAGCCTCTATGCTAGGGTCTGAGAGTCTGCCTAAGCCTGTACTGAGGATCTCGACCTGTGCTAATGTTGGGTCTTTTCCTGGATGAGCACCTGATGCAGACTCCAGTCTCATGTGGTGATTTTTAGGCTTCCTGGAAGGACACCTGTGCTGAGGTGGAGCTGGTACTGACTGAACCCTTGGCGCCGGGGCTGCCTGTGCCGACGATGGTCTGCTTGGTGCCAAGGCAGAACATAAGGCCTCTTCCAGTGCAATGGAGTGTAGGCAATTTTCATGCTCCTGCTTCATCCTTGGCTTAAATGATTGGCAAAAACACTTGTTGGTTCAGTGGGCCTCTCCAAGGCACTTCAGGCATTTCTTATGGAGATCACTTATTGAGAAAGCCTTTCCATTTGAAACCAGGCATGGTCAAGTCTGTGCCGGGTCATGTGTTACCTCCAGGATGCAGGGGAGAGACAGGATCTTCAGTGCAGCTGGGAGGCCAGATAGAAACAAAGAGGGTATGTCAATACACACTGTTTAAACTGAAATAACACTGGTTATTTTGATTTAAAAAATGGTAGGTCCATATGACGTTCCCTTATTTTGAAATGAGAAGCTCCCTCATTTCAATATAAGGAAAGTCATATTGATATAATAAAACCTAGTATTATATCAATATGACGATTAATCAAAATTGTTATTTTGAAATAACACAGCGTGGACATGTTATTTCTATTGAACTATTAAATCGATTTAACACTTTTTGCCCTTCTCCTTCCCAGGTGCTTTCTTTTTCTATATATCGGGTGGGGGCATGGCATGACCCAGTGAGGTGCCCCTCTCCTGAATTGAAATGGCAAATCCTGTGTCTAGGCATACTATTTCAATTTGGGGTTTTTGGTGTTGACCTGTTAAATCAATTTAACTTATATCAATTTAATGATTTTTATATCAATTTTATTAAATCAATATAAGTAAAATCGATTAACTGTGTATGTGTGGACATAGCCAGAGTGATTCCAGAGTTGGAAAATAAAGAAACAAAAGTAGATGATGAAGAAAAAGACAGGCGCTTTCAATCTGCAAGAGTAGGCAGTTCCAGGACTGTTGCAATGGGTGGAAGGAAGGAACTGAGCATGGGCAGGGTCAGGGCCACCTATATAGCTTGCAGGTGTGCAGGTCAGAGGGTGCATTGGCCACTGACCCTACAGGGACAGGATAGCACTAAAAGCTTTCCAGGAACCCGTCACTGCAGCATGCATACGCCTATGAAGAAATGTATGTGAGCAGAGTTCAAAGCAGTAAAGCTTTAAGTTAAGGAAACATAGTTTAGATTTGTCTGTGCCAGCCATATAGAAGGCAGAGGTACTGCATTTCCTTTAATTTATTTCCTGATATCAATTCCAGAGACTAATAGGTACTGGGTCCAGGAATCCTGAGTAACAATTGCTGCTCCCCTGAATAACTGACCTGTTGCTTTACAATTTTGGACACACTGGGCACACCTAAAACATGGTAGCCAAGTGTTCATTTAGCACCAGTTGGGCAATTGTTTCTGCAAGCATGCAGGGCTTGGCCATAAGAAGTCACTGATAACTGTGCTTTGTACAGTTATAAATAATAAACAGTACTCTTGGCTTTCAGAATTCCTCTAAAACTTCCCAGTTCTTGGAAGCTGAGAGCTATTTTTTCATTAGTGTTACTAACGTTTGTAGAAATGCTCCTTTCAGACACAGACACTTCCTCATTATAAACTTGACTAAGAAATCTCTTTAACTTATGACTCACTTTCTTTTTAAGGTATTTTTGATCCATTGTATTGCTGTATAAAAAGGCAGACACATTATACTGTATATGTGCATGATCTATAAATAAGTATCCAGTATGAAATCTCCTCCATACCATTTCTATTTGTAGTTTCTTTAAGGTGTTTCTTACAACAGAAGGATTTTTTTTATTGGCAACTCATTTATTTCATATAAAAATATTTTGTAGGATAAAAGATGACTGAAATAAATGGACACAGCTATGCCACAAAAAACAAGCAAACAAAAAACCCAAAACTCACAACCTACACACACACACCTCAAGAGAAGATTGTAGCTCTTTCAATGAGTAGTTTGAAATTTTATTAAAGTATGTAAAAATGTTATCATGAGATGGATATTGAAACTAATTCTTTGGCTTGTTTCATTACAAGACTGTGACCAAATAACAGTGCATCAAATAAAGAAGGTAAGTTGCACATGTGATTGTTTGTAACCTACATATTCAGTGATGTTTAATTCCAAAGTGTGAGGGACACAGATAGCTTAATAAATTACGTTAGCATTTTTTTTCAAATAAAGTCATTAAGGGATTGTGAGTGAGGCTTGCTGTTTTCAAACTATAGTGAGCTCAGAAGTAATGTGTTGAGGATTTTTCTTGGTATAGTTTCATGATTGTAGTGTCAGAATCAGATCCTTTATTATGAATTCAAGAAAAACTCCTGACGTTCTTGGGAGTGTTGTTTGACAAATATTGTGTTATCTGACCCTTCATTATAATAAAAAATTAGGAAGAGTTCTGGTTTTGGTTGTTTTATACAAACATTCATGGTTAAGATTTTAACACTGATGCCCACAGTTCTCAGAAAGCTTCAGCCACAGAATTCTTGCCTTTGGTTAAGGGGAAGGGCGGGTGAGGGGCCTTTCTAAGGAACCAGAGAATGACTTATCTTTCAATCAAACAGAGCTAGAATGCAAAACTGAAGAAAAATCCCGCCCCCCAAATAAAGTGCAGTCTTATCTTAGCTCTGTATGGCCATTTTTTGCTGAACAAAGGGACAAAGGCTGAACTGAGAAACTTTCCATTTCTTTCTTGACTGTTATTACTCATTTCCAAAGTGCTAGACATATTTTATCTAAAACTCTCCCAAGGCTCTTACAAACATTTGTATTTTCTGTTATGGCAACAATGTTGTGGTCTTCCTAGACATAAGAATAGGACTATAAAAATTCAGTTTAGGAAATATCTCACTGGAGGAACTAAGAGCAGTGCACTGCCTGGTTCTGCTTACTCTGATCATTTCACTTCATGTGAATTGTCTTTATTTACTTCACATTATGTAAAAACTGTTTAATATAATCTTGGTGCATCATCCTTCCAGAGCTCCAGGAAACAAGGCAATAGCCATTATTTATTTATTTTGCTTACTGGTCTGCATGTATTTGTTGGCCTTCTGCAGATTCCTTAGATCCAGGATGTGTATTGAGACAGGAACTTATGATCCAGTTCAAGAGTCGATTAAGTCAATAACTATGTCTACATTGCCAAGATAGTTCAAATTAAAGAGGCTTAATTTGAACTAACTTTTTACTGTCTACATTAGGCTTTCATTAGTTCAAGCTAAAGAATTCCTTAGTCTGAACTAATGAACTCCGAGTTCGAACCAGTAATTACAACTGCTTAGTTCTGACTAAGCACTTAGTTCGAGCGTTAGTTCAAACTAAGTGCAGTGAAGACCAGAACTAATCCTTAGTTCTAACTTAATAAGTTCAAACTAAGGGCAGTTAACTAACATTAGTTTGAACTAGTCCATGTTGTTAATTTGAACTAATAAAGTGAAGGTTAGTTTAAATGAACCTCAAACTCATTAGTTTGAACCAACAAGTTCAAACTAACGTTCTATAGTGTAGACATAGCCTCATAAGATTTTTTCCATGGGCCTTGAAGCAGAAATTCTCTGTTCTTGGCACTTTGATGTAATATTATGTAAAGAATTCTAAGCTCTTCCAACAGGGAAAATACACCGACATTATCTACAATGCCTGCTTGTTATATGTGACCTGTCCTGATTCCACTGAAAGTATTTATTTAAACAGCACCCAGAAGTCTGTAAGTTGTCTTGCTGCGCAGGAAAGGCATGTGTTTCTGGCCTCACAGAGTTTGCAGTCTAATTTCAGACATAACACAAAGGGGCAAACCAAGTAGGTGGGAGGGCATAGAGAAGAAAAAGGTCAAAGTATGATTATTATAGGATTGTATTTTAGTATATTATCTGTGCACACTTCAACATATTGTCAATAAATCAGATCCTGTTGGAAACCATAAGATTTGTTAAAGTAGGTATACAATAATTAATCAGTCTTTGGAAATACAGTTATATTTAGATGATTATATTTAAGTTTGCTGGGCTATTAAGTGCTTCATTCTCTTTCTATTGAGTAAATTCTGGTAGCAAAATATATAAACACAATCAAGGTTATGTGAAAGGATATGTTTTCAAGTCCCTGGCCCCTTCAAAAAATGAAGCCATGTTTTGTTCATGTGTTTTAAAACTTTAAATATAGCAAAATGCTGTTAGCTGAGGCTATGGTTTGACTACTTTGGAATAACCAAGAAGTAGCCAACACATGCTTCACATGGCTATTAATTTACCTTCCAGCTGTTGGCTTGCAAAGAGAATTACTGTAGTTTGCAAATGACAGTTTGCATCTTCACTGTTTAGGGGCTGAAGGGGTGTGTGTGTGTGTGTGTGTGTGTGTGTGTGTGTGTGTGTGTGTGTGTGT
>ML681966.1:1425117-1499150 GCA_007922195.1 Podocnemis expansa
TGTGTGTGTGTGTGTGTGTGTGTGTGTGTGTGTGTGTGTGTGTGTGTTCCTACGTTTAAAATTGTATTATGCTTTAGTTTCCCTATATATCCTTAATTGAAAATGGCACTTTAAAACAGCTGTAAAAAATATCTTTTAACGCTCTGTTTGTACTTCCATGGACACATTCTTTTTCATGTATTGGCCTTGAGCATGAGACTCCTAATGCAATATGCATCCACTATGAAACTCTAGTGCATGCTTGTCCAACCTGTGGCCTACAGGCCAGACTGTGGCCAGCCAAGGTCTGTTTTCCAGCTCACAGACCAATTTTTTGGCTCCTGGGAACTGGGGCCAAGGCCTATTTAATTCTTTCACCCTGTGCATGACTAGGCACGTGGCCCAGGGTGAAAGACCTGGCCAAGGAGCAAACAACAAGGGCTGTATGCAGCTGCTTTGAGCAAGGTCAGGAGGCAGGGTGGATGGCTTGTGTGAGGGATCAGGAGCCAGCGCAGTGTGGAGGTGAACAAAGAGTCAAAGATTTGAGGCCAAGGAGGAGATGCAGGCTAGAACTGGGCTGGGAGGCATTAAAGGGCTGGGGGTGGGGTGGTGAGAGGCTGGGATTGTGGTGAGTGGGGTGGCACAAGGCCAGGATCAGAGCAAGGGTATCCAGTATGGGGCCATGGGGCTGGTGTGCGATGGGGGTGTGGAATGGGACCAGAGAATGGTGCGAGGCCACAAAAGTGGTCAGGGGGGTTGTTCAGGGTGAGGGGCAGTGCAGGTCTGGGAAGGTAATGGGGGGGCTTAGGGTTCCAAGAGTAACATGGAGTCAAGATTGGGTCTGGAGGCTAGTGCCTGGGAGGAGAGGCATGGCATGGGCTGGGAAAGGCACTGGGATGAAGTCTGAGGCTGGGATTGGGCCCTGGGGGCAGCACTGGGCTGGAACTGGGTGAGGAGAGGCAGGGCAGGGTCTTGGGGAGAGCATTGGACTGGGATTGGGTGAGGGGTGTTGATGTGGGGCCTTGGGTTGGGTTCTGGGCCTGGATCAGGCCAGGGGGGTGGTCAGGATGGGGGGTAGTGGTGGTATGGGCCTGGGACTGGGGCTGGAGGTGGTGTGAGACCAGGAAAGGGGTCAGCAAAGAGTCTCAGGGCAAAGAGGGAAGTGTGAGGATGGGAACATGGCCTGGGGGAGTGCAATGCGGGCTGGCGGGGGTGGTGCAAGGCCAGGAAAGGAGTCAATGGGGCAGCTCATGGTGAGGGGTGGCATGGGGCTGTAATCAGGGGTTGGTGGTGCAGGACAGGGCGACAGTGCAGGGCTGGAGGGGTGGTGTGGGTGTGGCAATATGAGGGTGAGAAAGAGTCCAGAGGGATAGAATCATAGAATCATAGGGTTGGAAGGGACCTCATAGGTCATCTAGTCCAACCCCCTGCCAGAGGCAGGACCACTCCCACTTAAACCATCCCAGTCAGGGTTTTGTCCAGCCGGGCCTTAAACACCTCCAAAGATGGGGACTCCACCACCTCCCTTGGCAGCTCATTCCAAGACTTCACCACTCTCCTGGTAAAAAAGTTTTTTCTAATATCCAGCCTAGACCTCCCTAACCGCAACTTGAGACCATTGCTCCTCGTTCTGTCCTCCGTTACTACCGAGAACAGTCGAGCTCCATCTTCCTTAGAGCATCCCTTCAAGTAGTTGAAGGTTGCTATCAAATCCCCCCTCAATCTTCTCTTCTGCAGACTAAATAAGCCTAATGCTTCCAGTCTTTCCTCATAGGGCTTGTGCTCTAGCCCTTTAATCATTTTGGTTGCCCTCCTCTGAACTCTCTCTAGCATGTCCCTGTCCTTTTTGTAGTGGGGAGCCCAAAACTGAACACAGTATTCTAGATGTGGCCTCACCAGTGCAGAATAGAGGGGAAGGATCACATCCCTTGATCTGCTGGTAATACTTCTTTTGATGCAGCCCAGTATGCCATTGGCCTTTTTGGCAGCAAGAGCACACTGCTGACTCATATCCAGCTTCCCATCCACCATGACCCCCAGGTCCTTTTCTACACTGCTGCTACTTAGCTGAATGTTTCCCAGCCTGTAGCAGTGCATAGGGTTTTTTTGTCCCAAATGCAGGATTTTACACTTATCCTTATTGAATCTCATAAGATTTCTATTGCCCCACTGTTCCAATTTATCTAGGTCTCCCTGAATCCTGTCTTTGCCCTCCAACGTGTCTACTGGTCCCCCCAGCTTGGTGTCATCTGCAAACTTACTGAGAATGCAGTCTATTCCATCATCCAGATCACTGATGAAAATGTTGAACAAAACCGGCCCCAGGACCGACCCCTGGGGCACACCACTCGTGACCAGTTGCCAGCTAGACATGGAACCATTGATTCCTACACGCTGAAACCGTTGATCTAGCCAGTTCTCTATCCACCTTATAGTCCACCTATCCAACCCATACTTCCTTAATTTGCCAATGAGAATGCTGTGGGAAACTGTATCAAAAGCCTTGCTAAAATCAAGGTATATGACATCAACGGTGCTTCCCGCATCCAGAAAACCAGTCATCTGCTCATAGAAGGAAATGAGATTGGTCAGGCATGATTTACCCTTGGTAAATCCATGCTGACTGTTCCTGATCACTTTATTTTCCTCTAATTGTGTGAGGATGGATTCTTTGAGAATCTGCTCCATAATTTTTCCAGGGATTGAGGTGAGGCTGACTGGTCTGTAATTCCCTGGATCCTCCTTTTTCCCTTTCTTGAAAATAGGCACTACATTTGCTTTTTTTCCAGTCCTCTGGCACCTCCCCCATTCTCCATGAGTTTTGAAAGATAGCGGCCAGCGGTGCGGCTATTTCGTCGGCCAATTCCCTTAGCACCCTTGGGTGCAGTTCGTCTGGCCCCATGGACTTGCGCACTTGCAGCTTCTTTAAGCAGTCCCTAACCTGACCTTCCATCACCAAGGGCCTGTCTTCTTCTCTCCCATCTGCCACACCCATGGTAGTGGGCTGGGAGCTGACCCTGCCTGTGAAAACTGAAGCAAAAAATGCATTGAGCACTTCAGCTTTTTCTTCATCCTCTGTCACAAGGATGCCTGCCCTATTCAGCAAGGGGCCTACACCATCCCTGATCCTCTTTTTGTTACTAATATACTTGTAGAACCCCTTCTTGTTATCTTTTACATCCCTTGCTAGCCGCAACTCGATTTGTCCTTTGGCCTTTCTGATTTTATCCCTGCAGTCCCTAGCAATATCTTTATATGCCTTTTTGGACATCTGACCAAGCTTCCACTTCCTATAAGCTTCCTTTTTATGTTTAAGCTCAGAGCAGAGTTCTCTGCTAAGCCATTCTGGCTGCCTCACATGTTTGTTCTTTCTCCTAATTGGAATGGCAACTTCCTGTGCCCTTAGCAGAGTGTTTTTAAAATATAGCCAACTCTCTTGGACTCCTTTCCCCTTCAGATTAGCTTCCCAAGGGATCCTGCCCATCAGTTCCCTGAGGGAGCCAAAATCTGCTTTTTTGAAGTCCAGGGTTTTTGTTTTGCTTCTTTCCTTCCTTCCTTTAATCAGCATCCTGAACTCAACCATGTCATGGTCACTACTGCCTAGCTTGCCATTTACCTCTACATCCCTGATCAATTCTTCCCTGTTTGTGAGCAGCAAGTCGAGCAGTGCAAGGCCCCTAGTTGGTTCCTCTAGCATTTGTACTAGAAAGTTGTCCCCAACACTCTCTAAAAATCTCCTGGATTGCCCATGCACTGCTGTGTTGGCCTCCCAGCAGATGTCAGGGAAATTGAAGTCCCCCATGAGCACCAGCGCCTGTGATCTAGAAGCTTCCGCTAGTTGTCCATAGAACACCTCATCCACCTCCTGCTTCTGGTTTGGTGGTCTATAGCAGATCCCCACCACAACATCCCCCTTGTTGCTTTCCCCTCTCAGTGTAACCCACAGACTTTCTACAGGCACGCTTCCACTTCCATAATGGAGCTCTGAGCAGTCATAGAGCTCTTTTACATATAGTGATACTCCTCCCCCTCTTCTTCCCTGCCTGTCCTTCCTGAGCAGTTTATAACCATCCATGGCAGAACTCCAGTTGTGCAGACTATTCCACCACGTCTCTGTTATTCCTATGATATCATAGTTCCCTGTCTGCGCTAGTATTACCAATTCTTCTTGCTTATTTCCCAGGCTCCTCGCATTAGTGTATAGGCACCTAAGATACCCGGCTGATTGCCCTATTTTGTCATGTTGATTTCCAATTCTATTACATAAACCTCCTTGCATTTTTTCTAGGAGTTCTCCTCCCCCACTCTCCTCGTGTACTGGGGCTTCAGTAGAGCCCTTAAGACATTTGTTTGATTCCCCCCCCCCCCCATGTTCCAACTACCTTCTCTTTTATTGCTGGTGCTACAGTCCCAGCACCCCCCAAGTTCCATC
The DNA here is from genome assembly GCA_007922195.1 of Podocnemis expansa. NCBI lineage: Eukaryota > Metazoa > Chordata > Testudines > Podocnemididae > Podocnemis > Podocnemis expansa. The sequence continues at coordinate 1,429,529 of ML681966.1, forward strand.
CCTCCGCCCAGATCACCCACATTCTCACTTACCTGTGGGCTTTGGTCTCCTTCCCCTGATGAACCTAGTTTAAAGCCCTCCTCACTAGGTCAGCCAGTCGGTGCCCAAATATGCTCTTCCCCTTCTTGGACAGGTAAAGGCCATCTCTGACTATCGATCCTCTGTCCTGAAACAGGACTCCATGGTCAAGGAAGCCAAATCCTTCCTGACGACACCATCTTCGCAGCCAGGCATTCACCTCCAGGATACATCTGTCTCTCCTCAGGCCTCTAGCCTTGACTGGAAGGATCGAGGAGAACACCACCTGTGCTCCAAACTCCTTCACCCTCGCTCCCAGAGCCCTGAAGTCACCTTTGATCTGCTGAGGATCACCTCTCGCAGTATCATTGGTACCCACATGGATAAGCAGCATGGGGTAGTAGTCTGAGGGGCGGATGATTTTTGTCAATCCCTCTGTTACATCATGGATACGGGCACCTGGCAGACAGCATACCTCTCTAGAGGCCTTGTCAGGGCGACAGATGGGTGCCTCCGTTCCTCTCAGGAGGGAGTCCCCAATCACCACAACCCTACGCTTCCTCTTAGGTGAGGTGGCTGTGATCTGACCAGCCTTTGGGGTGGATGGCATCTCCTCTACCTCCTGCATTGTGTCCAGCACCGCATAACGGTTCCTCACCACAAGGGATGGTGGGATGTGAGCAGGCGTGGAGCACCGTCTACTGCCAGAGGTGACCAGATGGAGCTGAAATCAGACAGAAGAAGGGGAGGACAATATGAGGTCAGGATCAGGGCTGGGAGTGGCTCAGGGCTGGGGAGCCAGAGTAGTGGGGAGGGTTTGGGGAGCTGACCCAGAATAAGGAAGTGGGGAGGGTGGATCAAGAGCCGGTGATTTTGGTGGGGGAGGAAGGAAACCGCAGGCCCCATCATTCAAGGGCACTTGTTCTCCTTTCTCACCCCACTCTTTCCCATCATTCCTCTTCTGCCATCCCAGGCTCCCCCCCACCCTCCCTACCCTACTCTGTCCCTGTTCCACATGCTCTCTCTTGTGTCCCTTGCCTTAGCTATAAAAAAATTGTTCACTGGCCCTAATAGAGAGAAGAGAATTGAAATGTGGCCCTTCACCCAAAAAGCTTGCACACCCCTGCTCTAGAATCTTTAAAGTGGAAGAACACCTATTAAATGTCCTTAATTGGGAAGTAAGTGAAGGTCACTAGTTCAGGTCACTGTCAAAGATCTACTTCACTTTTTAATAGATCCAAAACTCATTACTTCTAGAGATAACAATTTTAACTCCTAAGACATCCCTAACAAGATTTTGTTCCTTATTTTAATTCTCTGCCATTAAATCCTGGAAGTGAAATTTGAATTCACTTCCTTCTTGACCTTGAAGAGAATATGGAGTTGGACAACATTTATAATAATGCTGAAATTTGCATATCACAGAGGACTGAGAATGTTTGACCATTTAATATAATAAGATAGCTTGAATATTCCCGAAAACAGATGGTTGTAAGTTTTTTCTGTAAACAAATATCATGTTTGAAAGACCCTTGCCATTAGGTACATGCCTCACATTTCTGTAGTGAGTGACAATACATTTTCTCACATTTTAGAGCAAGGAATGTAGCGAAGAATTGTCTGTCTTCTTAAACACTATTTTTAGGTGAATTGGATGTATGATCTTGGCTATGTTCACACACAGGGGTTTTTTTCGATACAATTTGTTTCGAAACAACTTGTATTGAAATAAGGTGTTATTTTGAAATAAGTTAATTCAAATTAACAGTTTGTTAATTCAAATTAAGGAAAAAAGCTCAAAGCGAAATAGCAGGTTCAGACAACAGTTATTTCGAAACAAGTCACCGTTGTTTCAGAACAACATGTTCAGACGGCATTGTTTCAAAACAATGGTTTTGAAACAATGTTGGTTCGTCCCCACATGGGGTTTAACTAGTTTCAAAACAATGCCGTTGTTTCAAAACAACAGAACATGTTGTTTCAAAACAATGGTGCGTTGTGTGAACAGGGTAATTCTTATTTCGAAACAACCTCTGTTGTTTTGAAATAAGACTGCTGTGTGAACACACCCCTTGTGAAAGGATCCAGCATTAATATTAAATTCTAGGTTGCTGATAGGACTTTGATAATGTGTTCCCTGTCCATGCATCATCTGAAGTAGGGCTTCTTTTTTGCATAATGTGACATTCACATTTAAGCCTGACAGGGACAAATTTAGTTTGAGGGTGCACTGAGTTGAAGGTTTCCCTTTTTAGGAAAACAAGCTCTTTTTATACACCATAATCCTAGTGTTGGCAATATGGATGCATTTAGAGGATATTCATAGAATCATAGAATCATAGGGTTGGAAGGGACCCCACTAGGTCATCTAGTCCAACCCCCTGCCAAAAAAAAGCAGGATATTCTTACACTGAAAGTCGGATCTATCTTATTTTCCAGTAGTGATCACCAATTATTTGAGTCCCTGCCTTTCCATCCCCTGCTTTTATGGGACTCACTTGAGATCTCTGCACCCGTAAGCCTTTACCCACAAAAATGCTATTTAAATTACTTTTGTGGTATATAGTAGATCCATAGCACTGCATAATAATCTTGCAATCCTCAAAAAAAAAAAAGCCAAAACAACAAGAAAACTCTTTGAACTTCACCTGTATCTCCAGGTAGTATCCTCCCCACCCCCTTGTCCACAACTTCCTACATGTAGTTTGTTCTGATACCTCAGCTTTCTCCCAGCTAACGTTTCCTTGATCTCTTACCCAGATCCTTCCATACCCAACAATTCTTTTGACCAATATTCACATTTCCAAATACCTCAAAGCCTTATATCCACTTGTGTATTCTTTTTCTCCTCAACCTGCTTTTTTCAGTACAATTGAGCTTATTTTCTTACTGCCATCCTTGTTAGTCTTAAAAAACTTAGTTTTTCCATAAAAAGGGATGTTAAGAAAATAAAAGCCACACAACCACTTTGACTTTTTCCTTCATTCTTTCCTCCAACCTTCATCTGTGTTTTGTCCACAGAAACCTGGTCCCTAAGGGTACTTAAGCATGAGACTAACTTTAGGCATGCAAGTAGTGCCATTGCTTTAATGGAACTACCCGGGTGTTTAGCATTTAGCTGTGCTTGAGCACCTGGTCCAATCAGGACTTCAAACTAAGTCTTCAGAGTGTGGACCTTGGGCTCCCATGAACCTGTAAGAGTAAATGACAATTTTAGTGCAATATACTATAATGTTTAAAAGCTGGAATACAGCTCTTGTTCTGGGCATTTTATCTCAAGCTTCATTGGATTTCTGTTTGCAAGTATGCATATTTCCCTCAGGCTCAGAATCTTAAATGTTACCTTTTTGACAGACTTCCATAGTGAGCCTAATGGACACCTACGGCTAATCATAAAGTACAAACATAGCAGGAAAACTGAAGAAAATTCCTAGGTGAACTATGAGAGCTGTGTTCATGAGCTGACTGGTGGTTAAAATAGTGTTCTTAGGTCAGACTTCACATATATAGGAAAATGGCATGAGATCTTTAGGGCACAAAATTATACAGTATGTAGAATTTACCACACAGTTCATAATAGTCACATGGTTATTCTCCCCCTTGAAAAATAAAATAGTATGCCAAAAACCAAATCCTTTTATTAAAAAAAAATAGATAAAACCTTTATCAAAGGCTAGATGGGATATATTTAGAAATAGCTATCCACAGGCTTGGGGGAATTCTTCTTTTCTGTGCTTTTGATTAGCTATTTCACTGGCAACATATGATTATTTATTTGCACTTGCTGTTGTGGTAAAGGGAATCTAGTTTGATATTAAAAATACTTATTTGAATATAGACCATATATCTACAAGACTCAATCCAGACAGATTGTTGAGTCTGCAGGGTGAACATTGTCTCATGTTAATAAAAAACACACAGGAACATTTCTAACTGTCAGCCTCTGGAGCTGGTTTGTTAAATTAACACTTGAAGAAATATATTTGAAACCCAAGGCAATTTGTTGCACTGAAAGCTAGAGGAAGAAAACTCTAATATTGGAGACTTCTGTATCAGTAGGAAATCAGAGTGATATTGGCTTCTATATTTTGTGCTTTTAAAGCTGCAATATTTTGGTTGTTTTAAAACCTGCCTATACTTAGCGCAAATTAATTCTCTATGAGTTTTGTTGTAGCTATTGTGTTGTATACAGGTGGGAGATTTAATATAACAATTTTTCCATTAACACTTCAAGTAACTGATCTGTTACTATAAACTCTGAGAAGTAAAACTGACCATAGTGATTGTAGTTAGAATAGAATCATAGGGTTGGAAGGGACCTCATGAGATCATCTGGTTCAACTCCCTGGGGTTTGAACCCAGGACAAGTTCATGCTAGTAGCAGCTAATGAGGCAATCAGAAGCAGCTTATGCTTTCTTTTCCTCCCTTTTTTGGTAAGATCAAGTCCTTTGGCCACATGACTCCCTAGAGCAGATGAAAGGTGCTACATATGTCTTTATGCCTTACAGATATATTAAGCCAGTCCTTTGTTCTTCAGTGCTAAACAGGGTTCCTTCCCCTTTCTGTTGTTCACCTCTTCCTGTTAATTTTATTTCCTAAAGTCCCTATAACCTCTTCATTAGCATTTTTCTCATGGTGGAAATCTATTTCTAGGAGTTCTCTGAATCAAGACTATGGATTCTTTTCCCATTACAAAGGGTAATTTGACTTCAGGCTTCCCATGGTTTGAGCCTGTAAACTGCTTTGATTTGCTGTTACTTTATGACCTGATCCTATGTTTTACACCCCCTTGCATTTAGTTTCATTCCTTTCTGTAAGTTCACCCATCTTCGAAGCATCTGAGGAAGTGGGATCTTCTCCCATGAAAGCTCATGCAAAAAATAAATCTGTTAGTCTTAAAGTGCCACACAACTCCTTGTTGTTTTTTCACTGGACTAGACTAACACAGCTATCCCTTTTAAAATCTATTTCTAGTCTAAGACAATACACAATGGTTAACAAGAGTTTTAACTATCTTCTGGCTCCTGAAGCTGTCTTAAAGCCTGTTATGGCTGGGTGACGTGTCTTTTACTATAAATGCCCTGAAAACTTTATTTCCTATATCTTATATATATAATAAAAAACACATACTCACATTCTTTAATATTATACCTGAATACATTTTGCAAAGATGACGGCAACCAATGTGACACAGGCTTTTAATAGAAATGTTACATGAGAAACACTTTATTGAACTAGAAAGGAAATGCTAGATGCAGTGGATCCCTGTCACTTTTATGCACTCTTGTGTTCTCTGCCAGTTAGGATCTGAGGATTGCTTGATGCCACTCTACTCAGTTTCCTGCCCAGGGTATCAATCCCCAAACTAAATATTAAATAAATAAAGCATAGTTTGAATTTACAACAGTGGAGCAGTTTGAAAAATGCCCTTATGTTTGGTATCAAATGGGAGAGTTGGCCCTCCAGAGATGAAGTGTGAAGTATTTTAACTGAAAAGGGTGTCCTAGGGAGCCCATAATCATAGTATTCAAACAACTCACAAGAAGTAGAAGTATCTCATTTTATGCCTTGCTCAGAAGAAAGGGTAATGTGATAGGTGTAAAGTCTAGACAAGACATGGCCAAACTGTGGCTCATGAGCCGCATGCGGCTCCTGGGAGAGTGCAGGAGGGAAGGGCAATGTGGCTGAAGCCAGGGGCGAGAAATTTGCAGTGGTCGGGGACAGCAGAGAGGCAGCAGCAGGGTGAGAGCCGGCAGTGGAGGAGCAGCGTTGTCAGAGCTGCAGGAAAAAGCAGCGTGGTTGGAGCCGGGGGAGGGGCAGCCCTGGGAGAGTGGGCAGGGAAAAAGCAGCCTGGTTAGAGTGGGAAGGGGAAGGGAGGGGAGGGGCAGCATTGAGAGAGCCTCACTGGCAGGAAAAGGCAGCGTGGTGAGAACCGGGAGGGGAGGGGCAGCATTGTCAGAGCCCGCAGGGAAAGAGAAGTGCTCAGAGCAAGTAACTGCCAGATTCTACAGTTTACCCACACAATATTAATTCTACCCTCCTTGTCTGTGTGCATAATGATACAGTCTTTAATTACATCAGTGCATGATTTTTTAAATACTTTTCTTTTTTGATATTGTTTTCTGGGTAAATATTTTTAAAGCTGGCAACATAAATTGATCAAGAACATGTCTACAATGAACTACAGATAAGTGATGATAATAAGCAATTTAAACCTGAAAAGCCATTGCAAATTAATTTTCTTTTTAAAAAATCACTTGGCACTTCCAGATATTGTAATATAATGCAAAAATATTTCTCTTATGTTTCTATTTTGAGAATTAAATAAGAATAATCAGAAATGACTGAAAATTGACACGTATTACATCCAAAACCACTGACTACTGTCAAAAGGTTATTAAAAAAACCCTCTATTTAAAGAATGTACAAGTGCTTATTATGGATCATGGTTCGTTTTCAGCATGCAAAATGATTTAGACTTAGGATAGACCACCACTACAGACAACTGGCTTTAGAAAAAAAAAAAAAATTCCTTAAGTCCATTGAACAACTGTGCCTGAGACATCAGTATGTCATCTGTTTGCAGAAGGAAGTGCTAGCACATTTATTTTATAAGAAAATTTTAATTAATATAGCTAAGTCAATTACCAAGATAATTTACATTCACTGCAAAGTTCAATAGCAGCACTATACTTCTACTGATTAAATAGCATTCAATATTTATTAATTCTTTTTTGTTGTATAGTCAAAATCTATTTATATTTCAGTGCAGTCTTCACGAATGACTCTATGGGTATCTGAGCCCATTAGACAAGAATAATTGTTGTGAAGGGCTGAGGATGGAAAATTGTGTTGTAAACCTTCTGGAAAAAAAATCTCTTACCAATAACAATTTTACTTTGTATTATAAAAACCAAATACTGATATTTAGAATTTATACAGGGCCTGACCCCAAACTGAATAAACTCAATGAGATTTTTTCCATAGTATCTTCTGTGCATGGACTCCAAAGCACTTACTGAAACAGGCTCTGATCTTGCACTTTCTGTCCCCCTAAATTGTCATTGATCTGATGTGATTCTGAACAGTTGAAAAGGTGTCCCTGTGTGCATCTCTTCATAGGATTAAGATGAAAGCAGTATTTTCCCTCACTATTACTCTCATTTTAAAACTAATTGTGTCTGAGTCCTCAGACCTTTTGTCTTCACTGTCCATGAGTATTTTAGTGAACAAGTTTACTGGCAGAAATATTGGCAGGGAAGTGAGGGCATGGTATGTGCCAGGATAGGGTGGGAGGCAGAAGTGTGGCATGGTTGGAGAGACCAGAGAAGCAGCAGTGTGGTAAGACATGGCAGGGAAGTGCCAACGGGGGCTGGGGGAGAGAAGCGTGACATGGTCAGAGAAGCCATAGCATGTTTAGATTTTCTCGTAGGCCCTAATGCAGCTTACTCGTTGTTAAAATAAAATCATGTTTTACAAGTCCTAAACATGATGTGGAATACTAAGAAATGAAAATACAAAGGAGAAAAGCTTAAAACTGAAGGTAGATTACTTGCAATTTTTGGCACAACTCGCTGTATGAAGCATCATATTCCACAGTGAAATTCAAAACATTGTGCAATACTTAGAGATCAGCATCTCAGAGCTTTTACCTGTTGCATTGACAAGTTACTGCCCAGATTAAAAAAAAAAAAAAAAAAATACTTGCCAGAAGCCTGTAGTGTTGTACATCTAGCAACAGCTAAACTTTTACTATATAGACCTAGTTTCATGGTAATCTTAAATAATTATTAGAATCTGACATTAGTGGATCAATATTTTCCCTATTTTTATGATAAAATTAAAGTTTGCAATGAATTTTAAGCTTAGTAATTTTAGACTAGGTAAAAATATGTGGTAATATGTCTCAGTGCAGCTCTCGAAGGTTTAATAATTGACTTGTGCAGCTCTTGAGTTCCGTAAGTTTGGCCACCCCTGGTCTAGACCCTCTAATTGATTGTCTATAATGTAATCTGATGAATTTAGCTTGATTGTAACTTTGCAACAGTGACTGCAGAACCCCAGTTAGGGTCTGGGCCCCACCCTGCTGGGTGCTTTAAAAGATGTATTAACACTTCTCAGAGATCTTACTGTATAATGTCCTCATCATGTAAATGCTTGCGTGTTGAGTAACTTTACCATGCTAGGATTACTGTTAAACTCAGTGGCTATGTCCACATGTACAGCGTTATTTCGAAATAAAGTCCTTATTTTGAAATAAGTTAATTCAAATTAAGAAAATGTTAATTCAAATTAAGGGAAAAGCTCAAAGCGAAATAGTGTGTCCAAGTATAGGACTTGCTATTTCGCTTTCGGCGAGGGGCACCATGGGAGGTGTGGCAACATGGCCCCCTCCCTGAGCCATGCCCCCACCCAATATAGGCTAAAAGGAAGGCACCCTGGGAAGGAGAAGGGAAAAAGCCAAACAGCATTATTTTGAAATAACCATTTTGAAATAACAGCTGTTTTGATTTAAAGTAGGTTTAAGCTATTTTGAAATGACGGAACCCATCATTTCAAAATAAGAATACGTTGCATGGACCTAATCTCTTTTATTTTGAAATAGCCAGTGTTATTTCGAAATAAAAGAGATGTGTGGACATACATTACTCATGTACAGGAATTACTCGCATGCATAGACAGATGTTTGCTTTGGGCTTTAATAGGGACAACACAGAACTAGTGAGCATGAAGCAGAACAGAAGCCTTGTTTCTGCACAGAAGACTGTGCATACAGACCTTTCTAAAGCTATGCTGGGCTTCACTGAAGTCAACAGGCTCCTCCACATAGGTATATAGATTTATCCATGTTGTTCTTAAAGCAGCAGTGAAGGGAAGAGGTGTTTCAATTTATAGCGTGATAATGATACTCCTTTTCAAACTCTAACATTACTGTTTATATAGTGAATTCAATGTGCATCATGCATTATAGGTTGTCAGAAAGATCCTTTTCCTGGTCTAATTCTTGAGACCTTCTTGATATTTCCTGCTATTTTCTCTTCCTGGCAAAAGTTTCTACTTTAGTCTTTGAAGCTGGTGATTAAGGCAAAAATGAAATGGAGTATGTAATCTTGAAAGCAGGATAAACAACAACACTATGTATAGCTCTGTTACTAGCCACAATGATCTTTCAAGATGAGTTCACATTCATGTGCTGCTTTATCTACGTTTCCATTGAAGACAAATCATGATCACTAATCCATTAAGAGGGGAGCACATATTTTTTTTAAGCTGGCAAAAATTAGATGACAGAAAATTGTTCTACTGAAGTTAATAAACTCCCTGTTCTGAGACAAATATCCTCAAGCCATTTGTTTAAACAAGCATTGAGTTTAGCAGTACTATGCCATAACATGATACTCCAAATTAAACTTTTGCATCTCAAGTGACCTTTATAGCAGTTTTACAGTTCATAAATTCTTTACAATAGTGCTCTGTGGAGTAGTTTTAATAAATCTTGATTGTGCTATAACATTTACAGCATATACTTGAAATGGCATTTCCAGTCCTAACACACAGAAGTGTGGGAATAGTTCCTCTATCCCGTACAGAGAATTTTGCGATCACATTCATGACATAGTGGAGGCAATTCCAGTAATGAGAAAAAAAGACCACACATTACTATGACTACCACAGAGGAAAACTGATAAATATGTAAGTGATATGCTCTTGATATTTCTTAATGTAGCATGTAGTCAGGAGGAACCTTGACTACCAGAGGGAAAACCCACTTTGATTGTTGAGTTCTCAGACAACTTAACATAGCTAAGTAGGGAAAAGATTATGGTCTGCTCAATTTTTTACACTCCAAAGTGAAAAAATGATCAACAGTGGGGTGTTTTTCCTATTTTTATGTATTCAGCCTATGGTATTAAATTAGCCATGTCTTTCAAATCTGAATTTGTCTTTTTGGTCAATTCATGTGGAATTTGAAGGTTGAAGAATAGATTATAGCGATTTTACTGACTTCAGTGGTATTAATTTAGTTATCATTTTCTTTCCATGCAGCCATATTACCTTAGCTAGGACAGTCGTGCCTCTAAATTTTCTGTGCTTTGGAACACCTTCTGAATGTCAACCATTTCAACTCCATTTTACAGCAATCCCCAGATGGAAATGTGTTTTCCCAAACTCCTAACTTCTCTGTCATTTGTTTACACTTGACAGCAGGTAGCACCCACTATATTTACGGTGGATTGTCAGGGTACACTAATCTTTTATCCCTTTTCCAGTTGTTCATAATGCTTACAATATTTCTTCAAGGGCTGACATTTGACATGCGTGACCTCATGCTCATGACAGACTTGATTTCTGTTGTTGTTATGAGAACAATAGGAGCAGAAGAAAAGAAACCCTACCTTTTTCATATATTAACTGATAAGATACTTTGTATTCAAATAATTCAAAAGTGTCTGAAATTTAAAAAAAAAAAAAAAAGAAAAATCCAATTTGGCTGTCTCTGTAGATCACTGATGCTGAAAAGAAGTTGAGATTGAAGAAAGTGAGTTTGATGATTTAAAAGTTAAGAAATATAAAGTCATAACTGAGCACCCCTACGGGTTTTACACATTTTAAGTATACTGTTGTTAGGAATGCACCTGGTAAGGATAAATTTGTTAAGGACATTCTCATTAAGGAAGTCTTATTGCATCCCTGAGACCACCATAACTATCTCTCCCAGCCAGCCTCTCCAGTTGAAGTACTGTACCATGTTATGTCTAAAGTGAGGCAGAGGCATGTATTCATTTGTTTGTATGTCATCATGAATGCCAATGACATTGGGAGAGTGAAATGCTAATATTTAGGTACCCATTCCATAAGTGTGATTTTGCATGTTAGAGGTGGCATTTATAAAAGAATGTAGAAATCATATTGGAAATATTTTATGTCAGGAACATAGCAAAGTCCTACCAGCGATCCGAGATGTCAGAATCCACAGTAAATGACTGAAGCAGAAAAACCTTCAGGGAAAGTCACCACAAGGATGTCATGGGAAAATATGCTAAGTAACATTGATAATTTTGGGTGGGAGTCAATGTTATTGACATTAGTTCTGTCATTTTGCAGTGGCAGCTGAACATTAGGTCTTAAAAGCAAATTTAATAGTGAATAATGAATTCCAAAAGAGGCCTCTTCCTCCTTCAGGTGAAGATATGTAGATTAATGAATCTTTTTGAGTAACTTTGAGAAGACAGGGTCTAATAATCTTTGTAATTGTCAGAGCCTGTGAAGAATCGTTAAAGCAAACAGACACATCTTCAATAACAGATACTATTTACAACCAATACTGAAGGTTTGGGAGTAGTAATTGATTAAAGATATTGTTTTTATAGTTCTATCTATAGTTATACTTCGTGATGATATGAAATGTGAATATTTTTGCATACTTTCCTGGATGCTGAGGTTGCACTCAACCAGTTACTCCTTCTGTAGGCATTTTAAATACAGACAAGAGAATGTTATTTTGAGCAAATCTAATACTTCAAGCTGACTTTGGTGGAGTCTACTTTTATTGTTAATTTTTTTTCTCCAGAACAAGATTTTTGGGCATTTGGAAGTTTCTGGAGGCACTTCCGGCAACAGAATATTCCTTTCTGTCATGTTGCATAGACCAGTGATTGTCAAACTTTTTTCTTCAGGACCCAGCTCTGGACCCGTCTGCCATACAGTGACCCTTCACTGAAAAAAAGTGGCAGCCGCCAGAAAATTGAACAATGACCATGGTTGCAGGGGGGTAGGGGGGATCTGTTGTGGATTTCATGCTTTCTCTTGAGGCTTCTATTGCATGCCCCAAGTATACATATCTAATCTGAGATCACCTATATGGAACATGCAGGAGGTGATCCCACATGCCATGCTCTTGTCTCAGATAAAGAAGTATGTCAAGTCTCTAAACCTGCATGCAGTAGTCTGGAGGGGGAGGTGACTAGGTGGAGAAATGGGATGGAAGTGCTGAGACAGGGGAGGGAGGAGAGAGCCAATGCCAGGCTAGAAAGAAAGGTCCTGGAAGTTCCTATCTGCTGCTGAGCCTGAAATCTCTCCAGGTCCTGCTGCCTTCTCCACTACCCAGTCCCAGGAACTGAAGCAGCCCCTCTGTGTTCCACTTTCACCTCTATTCTTCTTCTGCTCTCTGAGTCTGCATGAGTTTCCATGAACACACAATTGTCCACAATATTGTGTTTTGTTACTTAGGCTTTATAATTGTAGAAAAAATACCATACTTTCTAACACAGGCTCCTACTAGAACAGTTTGCTTTTCTCCTCTTTTTAATCATCAGTCAAAAAAATCTCTGGAAAGGGTTTTTACTAAAATCTACAAGTTATAACTTTTGTTACAAACAATGGAATGCTCAACCCACTGGAAAAAGAGGCATGTCCTAATTTGCAAAAATAACTGCACACACATCCCAAGCTCCCAGAAATGGTGGAATAAGGAGGGTATTCAATTTTTTTTTCTTTTCTTCATTGGGTCTATTAATAAAAAACTCAAAGGTTACTTGCCAGGGACCTCAGTCTTTTTCATATGAATGAGAGAAGCGCAAAGGGAGAAAGTGAGTCAGAGAGAAGGAGGCATAGAGATTGCCTGATTGAGCATTAGCACTTCATTGTAAATCCCAAGGACTGTTGTCTAAATGCTCTCCACTGAAGTACTGTAGGTATCTCTCCCCCTCCCCCAGCCTGTCTGGAAAGCTGTAGCAGCCAGCAGAGGAGCAAGAGGCAGTTTCTTCCCTCTCCCTCTCCCCTCCGCAGCTCTGGTGCTGCAACCCAGTGCTTATGGGTCTGCAATCCAGTACTGGGTCATGACCCTAGCTTTGAGGACCACTGGTGTAGACTTTTATAAGCATGGCTATTTTGATATTTTCCTTGTGGCTATATGGAAGGCTGAACCATAAATATAAATAAACTGATCTAAAGGGTCTCATTAGAAATTTTTGTATTCAAAGGTCAGAAAGGACCATTGTGATCACCGAGTCAGTCCTCCTGTATAACAGAGGCCGTAGAACTCCCCCACCCTCCAAATTTCATGTTAAATTGCCTGTGAGTGTCAGCCCATTGCAACCTTTGGTCAATTGTTCCAGTGGTTAAATTACCCTCACTTAAAAATTACACCTTACATGTCTAACTTTAACTTCCAGTCATCATATCATTTTGTATCTTTCTCTGCTAGATCGAATAATCCATTGTCCAATATTTGTTCCCCACATAGATACTTTCAGACTAATCTTCCAGTGGTCTTCATGTCCTTACTGAGACAAAACTCTTAGGCTATGTCTACTCTAGCAAATTAGTTCAAAGTAAGGAGCCTTAATTCAAAATAATTTGAACCCTGTCTACACTAGACTTTGCTTAAAAAAGCCTGGCTAGTTTGAACTAAAATGGTAGCTTGAACTAAAAAACTGCACTTAGTTTGAACTAACTCTGAACTACTTAGTTTGGACTAAGAAAGTCTGAACTAAGGTTTTAGGTGTAGACATATCCTTATAGGCTTCAGTATGCACACACGTGAGCAGTTTTGGCATTTATTTGTATTACACTTCTGGCTAGAGACACCAATAGAAAAATAAAGTCCCACTGTGCTGTGTACCATACAAAGTAAAATATAATCCCCACTCTGAACGTATTACTTTTATATACACAAGGCAGGAAGGGAAATCGAGATTTGCGAAGGTGACGTAATTTGCCCCGGGTGCATGACAGAATCATGAATCTAACTCACATCTGAGTTCCAGTCCATTCACTTATCTGTTAGGCCACAATTGCCAACATAGCAGGACCTCACTAAAGGTTTACAGCCAATTTTTGTCTTTGGTTACACCCCATTCAAGTGGAGTGGTGCTGGTCGTGCACCAATAGCACTTACTGTGCTTCTGTTTCACTCTGCCTTCTCTCCCTGTTCTTTCATTTTCTGTTTTGCTATATGAAAAAACCTATTTGCCAATCATACCTCATATCTCCCCCTCCTACCTTCTGTTTTTGATTCCATTTCTCCCCACTAGCCTTGTAATCCCATGCCATCTCCATGCCTGCCATGTGTTGCCTTTCAGTTTTTAACTCCCGTTTTAGGTAGGGCTTTGTCACAGTAGTCTCCCCACATCTAAACTCTTCCTCATTCTTAGTCATCCTATGGCTGAAGTAACCCCATAAATAGTATGACAGGGTCACGCTGGAGGGTTTCTGTAGAGTTCTAGAAAACCTATATATATGCCCTAAGCTCAGAAAGCCCCTTTTCCCAGTGGTTACTCCAGCTAAATTAACACAACTGTAGCTCATTAAGGCCCCACCGAGAACTTATTAAAAAGCAGTCTCTCCAGAGAAAGGAGTTAGCTGGAGTGTGAGAGTGAGGAAAGTTACAGGAGTATGTGAGAGGAAGCAAGGTGTGGTTCAAGGGCAGCCATCTGGAGAAGGAGCAGAACGCTGGTGAGGAAGAGCCGCGCAGGTACAAAGGCTGGGGAAAGAAAGACACCCTGGCCGGAGGGGGGCAAAGAACTTTTTCAGTTGTGAACACCCAATTCCCCCACTCTCCTGCCCAAGTCAGTCCCATACCCAGCACTGTGATACCATCTTGCTTTCCTGCCTGTGAAAGCCCACCAGCACTTACACTTCCCCTTCTCCCCTGCCTCAGGAACCCCCAGTACTGTGACCTCTCCCCTCCACACTCTCCTGCCCCAGGCAGACCCCCCCATACCAAGCACTGTGACACGCCTCATCTCTCCTGTTCACACCCACACTTCGCCTCCTTCTTGCCCCTACACTCAGTATTGTCTCCCCCAAGTCTAGGGCTGCTGCCCCAAGCTGGGGACTACTGGGTATAATGACTCACCTCAGGGCTGGAAGGCAAGCAGACAAGAACACAAAGCAAGAAGGAAGGAGTGAGGCTGCTTGTCTGTGACCCAATGGCAGCTGGGCCAGCACTGCCATTGGCCCAGGAAGGCCAGCATCTCACTCCATGCTGCCCAGTGCTGTTGAGCATCTTTGCAATCCCATTTTTTATCATTACAAACCCAAATGACTTATTCCATATTTATACATTTTCCTACCATTAACCAAGAATATGCCTTGCCCTGTGCTTTGTCTCCTAAAGATATCATAAAAATCTATGAAACCTCCATTACTGAGTAGTTTAATTTTCCCTAAAGAGGAAGGAATGCACTACTGTGTTTGCCCCAGAGAAGTCACTTCTGTTAACAAGTTTGACATGCTTTAAAGCAAGAGTTATTGTATAGAGTATAAAATTGTCTAGGAAGACAAAAGCCGAAGCTAAATTTGGAAACACCTCTTCCAGCTCTCACTCTGACATTGGGAAGTGAGGATGTGTTGTAAGCCTGCTGTTCTGTTTTTCTGAATGTACAATTTCCCAGTTGATCATAAAAAGAGGTATGTATGATTGCCACCTAGAAGTCAAGTCATTTATTGAAAAAAGCCAGTGAGTTAGATTCTGCTACAACCTGCTCTGTGAAAATTAGGTGACTGAGGAGCTGTTTGAAACTAGGCCAATGTAAAAAGAAATGTTGTTTTTTTTTGATCCATGGAAAAAACATTCTCCTTAATTGTCTAGATTGCTTCTAGGCTGGACTACTCACAACACAAATCTAGGCCCTAGTTTTCTAATGGATACAACAAGGAATAAGTGTGGTGCCTCCCTGGGGCTGCAGTTACTTCAAGCACAGTCAGTTGCAGGTTTTGGGCTCTAGAGTCTACTTTTCTTCAGCCATCAATAGCAGAATGTTTCATTTTTATTGAAATTTCTAATAAATGGAAATGTGCTGTGTTTTTAACAAGTTAGTTGTGAATTATTCTTTAATTTTTAGAACTTTTCAAAATAAAACTTTATCAAGTGAATGGAAATTAAATCTTACACCTTTGGAACCACTGTTTGGTTGATATTGACCATTAAGGTGTTTAGAAACTTTAGCGTTGGCCATATTGCTCCCTGTACAATTTTTCTAGTAAGTTTTTTTTCTAGTAAAGATAGGACAATATCCATAGACACATATGATTTTGTATTTGTATGAAAATTCATGCTGACTAAAATACATTTTGGATCACACCTGCTTAATAATCCTTTTCTCATTGGCACCATCACCAATTGACTACATATTCCACATACACACAAAAGATACATAGCAAATCTGGATAAGCTGTAATAATGGTTTGTTTGGGTTTTAGTTTTACTTTTACCTATAACATCTCCTAAGCCTGAGTGACAATCTGTTGATATTGCCTAATAATGTGGTACTTGAAATGTGAATAGTGAGAGATTTAACCTGATAGTAAACATTTACCCTATTTTATACAGTAAAGGACTCTGAATCTGGATGTTCTGGATTTAAAACATTGTTTCATGAGTATGGTAACTGACCACTTAGAAGGAAAAAGCATTAAGAAGACAACTATTAAAAGGTTGATGTAACCATATGTCCTGAAATTTTTAGCAAGGCTTTTGAATAGTATCAGCTTCAAGAAAAAGAAAATCTAACTGCCATTATGGTTTGCTCTTTCCTTTTGACCTTATTCTATGGGAAAAGGTGCAGTTTTTTACCCACAAAGAATATTTTTACTATTCTGAGATTCATCTGAATCCAAGAGAAGGCTGAAGTACTTTCTAGTAGATATTATCTTGGATCAAATGAGTGGTTGCATAACCTCACACAACATCACAGGGTTGTAAAAATGCAGTGTCCATTTGAAATGAATTGGTAAAGTGACAGCATTAGGTCATGACTTTTGTGTTTGATTTCTTTCCGTTTGTTGTCTGTGTGTCTTTAGTGCTGCTTATTCAAGAGATATTATGCCAACAAATGTCCCCCTCCAAAAGATACACATAGTGTGGAAAAATGGAGGGTGTTACAGAAATAGTCTATAATTGAGAACTCTGTGTTTATCTAACCACTCCACAAGTAACACTCAAGAATGTTGTACTTGTTTTTGAGTTTTGTAGGACGAAGAATATTTGTGCAGAGCTCTTTAAAGAGGTAGCTCATTGGCTAAAGTGAAAATGAGAGAGGCAGGGGATTATAAAACTGGTAACAGGAGTCTTAAGTTACACACACATGCACATACAATTTAGTATTGGAAGGGGGTTAAACTTAAACTTGCTAGGAAAATTGGCTTATAGGGTTAATGGTGGGATGGGATGGGATGGGATGTTATCTGAAAAGTTTGTAGCTAAAACTATGGGGTCAAAAATCAGTATATGCTATGTTGATGTGTAATGGATTTGTGAATTCTGTCTGCCTCTACATTCCTCATTGTACTTGTTCATGGAAGATCTAGAGTGTCCAACAAGCAGGACAAACTAATCCTGCAAAGATTTGTGCATGTTCTTGTCTTTATCCAAGGGAGTAAGCATGGTACTAGGCCTACTCAGATGCCAGAAGTTAAGCATATACATAAGACTGCTGCCAGTCAGGATTTCTGCTCCCAATTACTATTCTGCAGCTATCCCATTTGGTAGTATTTCAACCACGTGACTGTTGATGCCATTCTTAACAGAATTATCTCTGCAGGTGATAGTATTGGGAAAGATAGGGCAGGACTGGATATGCTTCAATCTATCCCATAATTTACATTATATGTAGCATATTATAACATTTTGGGTTTCAAACCAGACCACTAATGGGGTGTGTCATTGTCTGCCCTGCAATCCTGAGGGCCTCTGATGTTTTGCTGTTGTGGTTCACCTCATATACACCAACAGCTAGCAGACAAGCATGCAAGCTTAGTCCAGACTAATTTAGCCCTTGGCCACACTAGCTTTGGCTAGTCTGACCTAAATTCAAACTAAAAAGCCACAGTTAGTTTGAACTTGCCCAAGGTCAGTTTGGATCAATTTCAGACTTTTTTAGTTCGGACTAATAAGTCAAAACTACAAAAGTAGATGCAGACAGCGCCTTAGTGTCTACATGCTGTATGGCTCTGATTTAGCACACTGACCACAGCAAACTGCCTTCAGAGTGATCTTAAAACACTCCTAGTAATGAATTTCCTACAAAATGTCTGTTCTGGGAAAGGGACAGACACATCAGGGCACACAGAAGTAATAAGGCCCATTGGCTGTGTCTAAACTTGGAATTTAGTTCGAATTAATGAGGATTAATTTGAACTAAATTTGTGCATGGCCACACTGGCTTTCATTACTTTGAAGTAAGTGGTTCCTTAGTTCGAAATAATGAACCCTTACTTCAAAGTTATAAAACCTCCCTTAACTTTGAAGTAACAGTTAATTCAAACTTATTAGTTTGAATTAACCCAGTGGAGCCGTGTTAATTCGAACCAACCATTAGTTTGAATTAACACAATTTGACCTTCTCTGACCCAGGGTGCCTTCCTCTTTCTATGGATTCGGTGGGGGCATGGCTCTTTTTGCGTGCCATGTTGCCCCCTTCCTAAATCAAACTAGCAAGTCCTGTCCGTGAACATGCTAGTTCGATTTGGGATTCTAGTGGGGCCATGTTAATTTAGTTTGAATTAACCATTATTAGTTAGATTTAATTAGTTCAAAGTAAGTTAATTCAAAGTAACATTGTAAGTGTAGACATAGCCATTGCTCCTTTAAAGAGACCAACAACACAGCTTGTTATTCTAACTGCAGTTAATAATCACTTCAGGTCAAACACTGGGTTTGTTTACCAGTACAACAAAGTTTATTTATTTATTTATTTATTTATTTTTTAAGTCTGAGTTCAAATACAAGAGGTAGACAAAAAGTTAGAAACATATACTCAGTCACTAAGCCCTCACTTAACTGGCTACATTCTTTGTTCAAAGTAGACTTCTTATGATTTTTCCTTGTTTCTAGCCATAACTGACTTCCCCCCACACTCACTCAGAACCTTCCACAGCAGTACAAATTGCTGGTTTTCCTAATCTGCCCAGGTGAAAGATCTATTCTTAAGCAGGTTTCTCACTTCTAGTCAGTTCCCAGAGACTTCAACCACCTTGGCAGAAGGATCTGTCTTTCTTAGTTTCCAAGAGCTCTAGCACCTTGTATCTGTCCTGTGATGGATGGTGGGGGGGCTTCTTCTCTCAATTTATATTTTCCCAGGCTCGCTCTTTTGTTCCGAGACTTAGGATGGCCTCATGCTGCTTTTCCTTTCCTGTGGGGTTCACATACCTCTGGTTATTCATATATAAATAGGACCTTCACAGGTTTTTCACACCTTGCTTAATTTCATTGGAGATAGGTAGCTAGCTGTCTTTCTTCTTGTGTGAGAAAAGCCCTATTTCTTGATTTATTTATTCACAAACTTTAAAGCATAATCAGTGAGTATTCATATTTACTGAAACAGTCTGTAAATCATTATTTGAGAACTTTAATAACTCAGTCAAACGTTTGAGGCTTATTGCAGGAGTGAGTGGGTGAGGTTTTGTGGTCTGCATTGTGCAGGAGATCAGACTAGGTGATCATACTGTCCTCTTCTGGCCGTCGAGTCAATGAGTCTATGAGTATCAATACAAACATTTTACAGTAATATCCATGAGTGTGTTGTTATCTTTCACAGATGACCTTACTCAAGATAGTTTTGTATACAAGATCACTAATTAGAATCAGGTGATTCAATTATTTTTTTTCTGAGATTCACCACTGCCCCCAACAACTATATAGTCCAATGTACCATTGAAATGGAAAAGTTCTTTTTTTCTTTCAAAGGAGACATGCTATGTAGTTTTGCTAACAGTTCATGCTGGTTCCTTCTCCATATATGACAGCACAGTCATTACTTACCCCCTGCCCCCCATTTGTTGGCTTGCTTCCTTTTTTTTTTTTGTACGTGCACTTTCATAGTCTTTGCCTGCCCAGTGTGGTTATCAGGCAAACAAATGCACAATCCTTTGCCTGGAGCAGATAGGGCTTATGTATTTTTCTCAAAACAAAGAATTCTGGCACACATCCATAACTTTTCATGCATATATAATGCAAAAATATTAATGATCAGTGAGTTAGTTTTTCAAGAATGAAGGATAAAGTGAATTAGTTTTTGATATCTTTTAGAGCAGGGGTCTCAAATCACCATGAGCGCCACATGAGGATTAGTAGAGGGCCGCATGAGGGCTAGTACCACTGCAACCTTGTCATACAACAATATTGCAAATATGGTGATGATAGGGTCATTGCAGGCCGCAGGAAATAGCTTTAGGGGCTGTATGCAGCCCATGGGCCACATGTTTGAGACCTCTTTTCTAGACTTAGATTATGACAACAGCGTAATAGACGTAATGATTGTCAGATCTAATGAGTTGCTGACAAAAAGTAGAGAACTCCTGATAGGCTTGTGTGTCACCTATTTAAACATCTACCTGAATTTCAATATGTATTTATATTCTAAAGAGAACATTAAAATCATACAACTAATATTCTTACAGAAAATCTTGCTATTTTATTGTCCTAGCTGCTAGTGTTATAAACCTGCTTAAACTGAGCTAGTGTTCCGCTTATTCCTGTGAATTTATCTGAAGACAACATTGGTCAAAACATATTTTTGACCTGGTTCCTAGCTATTTCTGAAAGACACAGCACAAACTGAGTTGGTTGTATAATAGAGGCAGCTTAAATCTCACCTTTTCACTCAATTCATCCTTAGGCAGCTCAAGATACAGGTGGTTTCCTCAGTGTAAGTTAACAATTCCAAAGGACCAAAACTACAGCCATGGATTTATTTATTGTAGGGGAATGTTGGCTACATCATCTTTCTTCTAGCTATACCCCATACACTGGCAAGGAGGTGACTCAAACAGCAGTCTGTGCCTGTAAGAATCTCAATGGCCAATATGCCAGCTCTGTTGATAGAGTGTATCAATGGAGCACTCAATTGGCTGTTTATATTTTAACCTGTCAGTTTCAATTTATAACAAATTCATCTTTCTCCAAGCAGAAAAATGCATATTATATCATTCTGCAAATATCACAAGGGCAACTCTGGGAGGCATGGTCACTAGGAGATAATCATGTCCCTGGAATGTTGCAGATATCAGTCTGATCTCTGTGTCTCATAAGACTACCGCAGTGGCATTATCTCATGATAAGTAGCCTTGTTGTGTGTGATAGAATCAAGAAATGTAGAGTTTATCAAAACATTAGATCAGACTAATTTTCTTCTAAATAGAATGGATGAAATATTGGGAAGTTTAGATAGCACCAGTTAGGAAACTTTGAGATTAAGCCTCTAAGAGTAAAAAATAATAGTAAATAAAAAGATAAAATAAGATAAGGTTAGTATTTAGTAATACATTTGTCTTCTCTTCTGTAGAAGAAAGTACTCAGTTTCTCACAAGTAGCATACAACACCATGCAAAGTGGGGTCCCCAACGTTTTTTACTTTTCAAACTTAAATTAGGAAATGAACAAGTATAGAATAACAGATTCACATAATCTATTAATAATTCATTATCTAAGACATTACCTAAGACAACAGGAAATCTGTCCAGATTTGACAAGCATTTTCAAATGCAAGTAACACCCATTACTGTATCATAAAATTTGCAACAGAACACTGGAGCTAAACATAAATACTGTATTGCCATTTTTCAAGTGGGCATTTTATATTCATTGTGACAGTGGGTAATACATTTTCCCATGTAGAAACACTTCCTATTTATATTTAGGTTTCTTTTCTCTCCCTTTTGAGAAGAGAAACTGACTTTGGCAGAGACTTTCTCAGTACTGCAAGGAATTTTGAAGCACTAAACATTCCCACCACTAGCCAGAAATTCAGTTACTTTTAACAGTGGGGCACCTATTTCACAATTTAAAGGAATATAACATTAAAAAAGTTATCACCCCACAGCATCTCCCGAAGTATTCTTATGAGGAAGTTAAATGCATATGGGTTGGGATGAATGGACCATAAATTGAGCAGAAAGTTGGCTAGGCCATTGAGTTCAATGGTGACCAATGGCTCAATATTCAGTTGGCAGCCAGTAACATGCAGAGTACCCCAGAAGTCAATGCCAGGGCAAGACTTATTCAACATCTTTATTAATGATGTGGATGATGGGATGGATTGCACCTTCAGCAAGTTTGTAGATGACATTATACTTGGGAAAGTGTTAGATATACTGGAGGGTAGGGATAGGATAGAGAGTGACCTAGACAAACTGGAAGATTGGGCTGAAAGAAATCTGATGAGGTTCAGCAAGGACAAGGACAGAGTTCTACACTTAGGACAGAAGAATCCCACACCCTGCTACAAACTGGAGAGCAACTGGCTAGCCAGCAGTTCTTTAGAAAAAGGACCTGGGGGTTAGAGTGGACAGGAAGCTGGATATGAGTGAGCAGTGTGCCCTTTTTGCCAAGAAGGATCATGGGATATTGGGATGCATCAGCAGGAACATTGGCAGCAGATTGAGGGAAGTGAGTATTCCTCTCTATTCAGCACTGGTGAAGTCCTATCTGGAGTACTTTATCAAGGTTTGGGCCCCCCTACTACTGAAAAGATGTGGAGAAAGTCCAGTAGTGGAAACAAATATGATTAGAGGGTTGGAACCCATGACTTATGAGGACACAGTGGTGGAAATGGGCATGTTTGGGCTGTAGAAGACAAGAGTGAGAGGGGATTTGATATTGGCCTTCAACTACCTGATGGGGGCTTGCAGAGAGAATGAAACTCAGCTGTTCTAAGTTGTAGTAGACAGTAGGACTAGAAACAATGCTATCAAGTTGTAGTGGGGAGATTTAGGTTGAATAATAGGAAAAACTTCATCCTTAGAGGTTTTTAAGGTGCAGTTGGACAAAGGCCTGGCTGGGATGATTTAGTCAGGGTTGGGCCTGGTTTGACCAGTTGGTAGGACTATATGACCTTCTGAGGTCCCTTCCAACTCTTATCTTCTATGATTCTATAATAATGTTAACTTCCATTTTAGCACATATGAACAGTAAAAGTGGGTCTGATCCTACTCCCACTGAAACCCATCACTGATCCCATTGGCATCAATGGCAAATGTTCCATTGACTTCAGAGAGTGTAGGAATTCACCTTTGCAGTTTTGCCAGTAAATTCAATGTCAGGATGGGCCTGTTAAGAGGCATAGGGATAAGAAGCTAAAAGGATCACGTGAGATTTATCCCTATGCATGTTCTTTTTAAATTTTACTGATTAATATTCAGACCAGAATTCCAGAAGTCTTTACTAAGACAAAATTGAAGTCAGTGAGGCTTCTGTCTGAAAAAGGACATCACAAAAAGGAGGGATGGGCATGAGCAGTGAAGAGAGAAACAAAGCCCTACACTCACTTAGTGAAGATATTTGAATCAAGTTTTCCTGTCTCTCAAGCACATACGATATTTATGTGACTATGGACAGTAAACCCTTCTTTTATGTATATAACTTCAGCATCTTTGTTTCTTTCGTATAGAAGTATGTCATTTAGCTTTGGTAGAAAATCACTACTACATTTCCTCATGAGGGAAAACTGACTGTAACAGGGTGACCATTCTGCTAGCATCCCTTTCTGCTTGGCACAGGATTCTTGCAGAGTAGTCTCAGTTTTCTTCCTGGGACTTTTCAAGAATGCCACACCACTCCAAGCGGTGATTTATGTACAGTTTATTTTGTCCTCTGGGTACATACTGGCTCCTCAGTCCACAACCCTAGTACAATTTTTCATTCTCTGCCCCTTGGTACAAAGCCCCAGTCTCCTTTTTTAGGGACCCATGTCCTTTTGTTTCACCACTTTCACCAGTTCCATTTAGGGTATCAGTTTGCCATCAGAAACAAAACTAAGAGTTGCATCTCCCTTGATTGTCAAAACAAGTGAAGTCTTTACATCAATTTTAAATTAGGCCCAGAATTCTTTGACTTTACCTGACTAGAGCTCAGCCTGCTGGCTGTCAAATGCTGCTTCTTGTCACACTCTCTAGCAGGAGTCTCTTGTTCACCACAACTGCTTTCAACTACCATTAACTCCTTATTGTAGCTTCCTGCTGTTCTTACAGTGAAAATGTCAAAGTCCTCTCTGGTGTGCTCATTCAATAAGTGAGGTTAGCTAGCTCCAGGTACTCAAGCTCTGAAGAGGCAAGCCACCCTGTTACACTGACAATGTGTCAGTTAGTAATGTTATCTTTCCCCCCTAGCACCCACTGTCCTTCATAGACATTTAAGACTCTTTGAGTCTTCTGTCATGGGATATTTAAGGCTTATTTTTATATCATTCATTTGGGAGAGTGGCATAACACATTTATGACATCTCCCTTCATTTACTCTGGAGTGGGGGAGGATCTGGTCCAACAAGAAAATTAAACTGAAAGAGGGAAAGCTAATCCATTTCTGAGTAAGAAAAAATTGGGAGAAATTCACAACAGATGTAAATAATCTTGGGACCATTAAATGAGTGAACTCCAAGGGTTAGTCTATACTTAAAATTTACAGTGATACAGCTATACCAACACAGCTCTGCTGCTGTTAAGTGCTTGTGTACCTGCGTTATGTTGATGGCAGAGAGTTTCCTCACTGACATAATAAAACAACCTAAATGAGTGGTGATAGTTATCTTGGTGGGAGATGCTTTCCCACCAACATAATGCCATCCATATAAGTACTTATGCTGACAAAACTTATGTCATCAAGGGCTGGGGGGAGTATTTTGTCATACTCCTGAGGGCCAATAGTTTTGCTAGCATAATTGCTAGAGTAGACAAGGTTTAAGTAAGGGAACATCATTCTTAGTCACATTAATCACAAATAGGCTTCTTCTTAGAAGCTGGCATGTTCTAACTTCTTTTCTTGAACAAAATTTGTGGCTAATGTGCAGAAAAAGAAACTTTACAGTTTTCTATGCTGGAGTTCCTGTATCCATTGTGCAGTATCATGGTTTCCTTTGTACAAAACACTTTGTTTTTTAATTATCAGATTTTCAGACTCAGAACTCAAATTCAAAGTGAATATTTCATAACCTGGACAACTATTTTTTTTTCTTTTGGGGCATTAAATTATAGATTATTTTTCCTCATCTAACAATTAGAGTTGGCCTGACCCAAAAATCTAAACACTCCAGAAGTTTCTAGAAACTTGGATCTGTGTTTGACTGTGTATTAGGTCTGTGAGTTTTGCCAAAGTCCTAGGTCTAAGCATTCCTAAACTTAAAAAAAGTGTGGATAGGAGGGGAAAGGTCTGTTTGTTAAGGTTGTGGCTCAGCTCAGAAGATATATGTTTAACTTGTTGCCTGTGCTTCTTATGTGTTTTGCCTTTAACCTCACTGAGGCTATGGTTTCATTTTAGGTGTCCCAGTTGCTCATCTGGATAATGAAGGTTCCTATTTCACTGGAGTCATATGAAGTTACATACATTAATGTCTGTGAAGAATTTACATACAGATGGAGATAATAAAATTACCTAAGGAAATTGAGCTTGCAGGCTCAAACATCTAGCCCAGACGTGGACAAATTATGGCACACCTGAACCTTTCTTCCAGTTTGCCAGCTGAGCTTGGCTGGTGGCCTGGAGCATGGCTGCCACTTCCCCCTCCTGGCTCCAGTCCTCACCCACCACATGGTCCCGATAGTACCCTAGGAGCTGTGTGGTGGCTACTCCCTGTTCCTGGCTCTACCCTGTCCCCCTGTGTTACCAACAGCACCTTGGCCAGAGCACAATGATTACTCACCCCAGGGCCCAGCAATGCCCTGGCCCAGTGGTAGCCCCACTCCTTACCTATTCCACTCCTTTCCCCAAAACTGAAAAAAAGGAGTTTGAAGTAAATGTGATTGTCACAGTTGGAAAAAAAGAAGAAAAAACATACAGTAGAACAATAACAACAAAGAATAGTGCAAAAAAAAGTTCAAAAAAGGAAAGTAGACAATGAGTAGGTTTTGTATTTGGCTGTTTATCTAATTTTATTTATTTGTATGTATGTTAGCTTTAATACAACATTCCACCCCTTCCAACCCCACCTCTTCCCTGCCCCTCTCCTACCAGGTGGGCTCAGTGGCAGCCACATTTCTTCCAAACCCCACCTCTCTCCCCCATCCCCTGCCCACTATCTGTGGCCCACCATACAGTGGATGTGGCCTTCAGGCCAAAAAATTTGCAGATCTCTGATGTAGCCATCCTTAGAATTCATAGATACAACATGTTAAATAATATGTTTTATAAGAGAATATAGAGACCTCATAATGGTTAAGAGTTCGTTTATTCATCTTTCTGTCTATGGACACTTCTAGAATGCCAGTCATTAAAGTATGAAGTGTCATTAAGAGGGCTGCTTGGAAAATGGATAATCTTTTCAGGAAACAATGAAATTATTTTTTTTTTAAAAAAAGCTTTTTTTCCCTTCTTTTACAAAAATTTGGGAAATTTCAAGGAATATATATATACTGTTAAATCCAAACTTTTATCCGAATGTTTCTGAGCTTGCAAAATTTGTCTGAAAATCACCGTTAAAGCAAACAAATAAAAAGTCCTCCCTTTTCAGATTTCCAGTGCTTCTTGCTTCCAGTCGGGTTAGAAATACCTCTGTCCTGGTCCTTCTGCTACTGGGCCTGGAAAAAGGAAATCAAATATAGCAGAATTCTCAAAAAATTTCAGTTCAGATGAAATTGCTGGGGAAGGCTTTTGATTCTTTCCAAATGGATTTTCCCCATTTGTAGGGAATTGTAACACTCACAATATCAGAATCAGAAAGTGATGGAATCAGAAATTTTGTGAGATTAGAAGTAGTGTCATTGGGATAGCAAGGTCACTAAGAGAACTCCCAGACCCTGTGATGTGAAACAATCAATGGTCTTGAGAGAGAGTACCATTTAGTTCCTAATGTAAAGTTTTTAATCAGCATTTCCTCTGGCTGTCAAAAAATGGGGACCTTTGACTGATTATCATCCACGTTCAAATACATGATTGACCACACCAAGATGAAATTTCATAACTAGGTATGAGTGATGTCTAGTAGAAAATACAATTGTTCTCCTTTAGGTGAGTAAAATTGTGTCAGCATAGATCAGGAGTCAATCTGTAGAAGATACAAAATGGGAAGAAAGATAAACCATCAATTTGTTTGCAAAAAGTGGGAGAATTTAATGCTTTCTTATGGGAGATGCAAGAATAACATATTGATTGGCACATGCCTGGAAAGTTTGTGAAGTTCATAAGCAACAATACCATACTACTTCTTGAAAGAAAAGGGGTAGGAGGCAAATGGGACTATATTGCATCAGTTTTCATACTGGCTGACTGCAGAAACATCTTACTGGGCAGGCAATTATTAGCAGTTAATCTTCATTCAGCAGTGACTGTCTTGTTGAAGTTTAACAGGAGCAAAGGATTGTGTTTTAAAGATGCCTTTGTTATAGCTGAAAGACATTAAAGAGACATTTCTTTGTATCTGTCATTTGTCTGAGTGAATTTTCAAGGCTTTTTGTCAGTCTTCCAAGCTCAACAAGTAGCAATTTTCCTTGCATACACTTGCCCTGGTTTTTGCACTTTTAGTTTTAAATATACTTCTTCAGTACTAATACTAATGTCTAAACCTGTAATGAATGAGTAAAAAGAGTAATCATTCATATAGAAAATAGGATGAGGTCCTGCAGTGAAAGAAAATAACTTTACAAAATATTCAGTTTCCTGAAAACCCTATAGGGTTCTTATGGGATTAAGAATGTCCTTTTGAAATAAAGCTTGTCATTACATACAGAAATGTATTCTGTAATTAGCACCTAACTAAATGTCAGCCTATGCTAATTATTGGAGAGAAAAAGATTGATAGTACTTATGATATTGGTCTCTTCTGAGATCATTATATAAGCTGGCACTATTAACAAATCACAATCACTGTTAACATTAGAAGTCCAGCACAGGAGAAGTTTTGGCCAGATTAGGAGAATTCTTAGGGTGTTTACTGTCCAGAATTATCCTGTTATATAGACATTTGGTAATTCAGGTTTATCCAGTACAGCCACATGCCAGTCAGTCATGCAGGACTGCTGCTTCAGGGAATATGGTAAAAAGGACAAGGGGATTGGAGAGGAACTTGAAATCACAAATTAAAAGACAGCAGAGCAACATGTTAGGGGATGTGAAACTTGATGTACAAGAGCAGGGGTTAAGCAAGCACTTACTGGAAAGTTATAGTAAAGGTCAGACATGAAAGATTTAGCTGCCCAGCTGTGTAATCAGAAGGAATCAGGGCTCTGCTTGCCCTGTTTGCATGCACTTCTTCAACCATGGATTTATCGAAACACAGTTAAAGTCAATCTGTCCATCTAATCTAGCAAATATAAAGCTGCCTGCAGGATTGATGGGGTAAAAAAGGCTTTAAAGCTTCTACTCAAGTGATTTTATCTAGCTAGTTTTAGTGTTTCTGTCACTTAACTCAAAAGGCAATTGTGTACAGAGCTGAAAAAAGTCTTTTGTTTTTCATAGCAAACCTTGAAATACTTCTGCAATTTGAAGTAATTTTGCTGAGTATTTTGAATGTCATTATAAGACTTGTAGACACTTAGCAAACTTCAGAGTAATTTTTTTCAAATGAACATTTTTACATTAAGTGGCTCACGTATCCTTTTACTTTTGATAAAAAATTGATTAATTTATTAATATACATTGTTAAATAACTTCAGTTTCCTGAATCTGATCCTCTAAAGGCTTATTATGTAAAAGTTATACTAATGGTTCAGTTGTTAACCATCATGAATTCCCACATGCAAGAGTAAAGGATAGTAAAGCACCCAGTTAGTTCCATTCCTGGGCTATTTGTACTTCACTATGTGTGGGAGAGGAGTGGGTCCTGTATGGCTACTGCCTCCCCACTCCACAAAGATAGGAAAGAAGTGGGTAGAGCCTTGCTTATATCCCTAATACTCCAGCAGGTATGATGGATACGACAGCAGGGAGAGAGAAATAATCAGTGCCAAATATGAAGCTGCTGCCGATCATGCCAATCTCCCACCTTCAGCCAGGAACAAGGGTCATCACTTACCAGATTGCTGTAATTCCAGGAGAGAAGAATTATGTCATTGATTATCTGCTTTCCCTTAATCACACTTGTGGTAAAACTACACTTTCCCCTATGTGAGTAACTGCACAGACCCATAGGATTAGTCACATGATTAAGGCTTTATATGATCAAGCCACTATATGTATCTTAATATGTTTTATAAGTTAAGGCTCCAATCCTGAGACATTTTACGGCTGCTACACTCCAAGGGCTTGCACCAAATTGCAGGATTATGATTTAAATACACATCACCACAAAATGAAGAAAGATGAAAAAAACAGTTGACTCATGAGAACTGGTGAGAAGAGGATAAATATTTCAAAATGAACAGTGAGTCATCTTTCACTCTTGAAAAATGATGTGGGATCTTAACAACACTTGAAGATCAAACAGATTTTTCACCCCTTAATGAAATGGAAAAAGCACATGGTGGGTCTTACACAAAGCTTCCATCATTATCTTCACTATGAGAGCTAGACAATGGCAATAACTCAGCACTTTTATTTCAAGTTTGGGTAGCTTATTAGAGAAACTAACAACTTTTCTGGGCAACAGATTTTCTCATCCTACCTTTAAATATCCATTGAATAATAAAAATGCCAGTAACTCTAAGGACAGAAAACATGGAGCCAAATTCTTCCATGTTGCACCAAAGACCTGTTCACATTTCTCTGGCTGTGAGAGGGGTGGGAAGGTGGGAGCCTGAATGCTCAACCTTTTGCAGTCTGTCTAGAAAACCTTTGTCAATTGCACTTCCTGCCTATAGAAAGAAAATGAAATTGACAAAAGATGCTTCCAGAGAGGCAATCAACAAGCCGAAAAAAATCAATTTTAATTCTCCAAAAAATGAAATTGTTTCTAGCAATCCATTCCCATGTAAAAATTTGTGGTTTTGCCTTTTAGCCCAATTTGGAAGGAATTTTGTTTAAAAAAAAAAAAGCCAACTTTTTTATTGGCATGGATTTGTATCTGCCAACCTGCTTTCATAAAAATAAATGAATAATCCACCACTTCCCCTTGCAGTTTTTTCCAATTGTTAATAACCTTCATTTTAATAATTTTTCATTCTAATAATTTCTGCATCTTACTTTTATTATTCTTAATTTGTTTCCTGTAGTGACCACAATCGTCAGGGCTGAGAAGGGATGGGGGAACAAGAGAAAATCGAACTGCAGCCCTGAGTTAAGGTGTGCCCCCAAAATATTTGTAATGTCTGTGTAAATGAAGTGAAGTGGGAGGCAGTACGATCTCAGCAAATGTGATATACCAGTGCTCCAAATTTCTCTTGATGGGTCTGACAACATGAAAGGTTAAGTATCAAAGAGTGTGCCCAGGAAAGCTTACATTTTATAAAATTAATACTGTGCAGCTGGATATTAATTTCCTGTAATAATTTTGAGTCAGTTTACCATCTCAAAAATATTTTGAGAGTTGTGATGAATTAGAAAAAAAAGGGGGTGGTTTGCTTCTGATGTGTAGTGTCATGTTTTATTAGGTATTGTATTTGGCAATACTGAATTATTGGACAGGCTTGTGCTGTAGAGGCTGTTAAATTTGGGTCAGCAGACTCAGCACTTCCATCCCAAAACCTCAGTTTTCAGAGTTACTAACTCAGCCACAAAAATTTGCTCCAGGCTAAAACTTCTCAGGTAAAAGTCACAGTCCAGAATTATTTTTATTATTTTATTTATTTTAACAGATTTTTTTTCCTTTTACTTTTTACATGTGTCTGAAGAAGTAAAGATAGAACTACACTGGTTTGCTGTGGTGATCTATCTGATCTTTTATGGTGCTACAAAATAGACAATAAATAAAAGGGTTAAAACTAAAGTTTGTAAAATGACAATTTGTGGCTTTCCCATTCTGTATATTCAATTTATTAGCACTTCATAAGTGGATTAACCTTCATGCAGACATGCTTTTAATAATTTATATACAATTATATCATATTATTAATGCCAATATTAATTTTAAAGTCTTGATGGTCTAACCCTAGGATGGTTTAGTCCTATATAATAAACATTTGTCTATGCTGTTTCCAGAAAGGTTACCACTGCAATTTAGAGTAACTAGTTATATTTGGCAAAAAAAAAAGAAAAAAAAAAAACACCCAAGGAGTCCTGTGGCACTTAAAGACTCAGGCTATGTCCACACGAGGCTTTTAAATCAAAACAACCACTGTTGTCTCGATTTAAAAGTTGTCATGTCCCAACGATGTTTCCTTCTTTTGAAATAAGAAGCTACCTTATTTCAAAATAAGAAAAATCATTTTGATATAATAAAACCTAGTTATACATTGAAATGAGGCTTATTTCAAAACTGTGGTTTTGAAATAACCCTGTCTGGCTCTATCACATTGATATGACCCACATATCAATGTAACAGATGACCTTCCTCCCTGGGTGCATGGGGAGGTGCAGGGGGGAGGCGCAGGGGATGGTCGGTCGGGATGCCAGCTGGCCCGGCTTGCCGGGAGCTGGCCCGGCGGCCGGTTGGGGAGCTGGCACCCCGTGCTACCTCGGCTTGCCACAGCTGGCGGGGGGGGGCAGTTGGGGAACCGGCACCCTGTGCTGTCCCCACTTGCTGGCAGCTGACCAGGGGACCGATTGGGGAACCAGCACCGCGAGCTGCCCCCACTTCCTGGCAGCTGGCCTGGTGTCTGGCTGGGGCTGGTTCCCGAACCGGCCCCCTTGGCCAGCTGCCTGCAAGTGGGGGCAGTGCGGGGTGCCCATTCCCCAACTGCCCCCCCCCGCCAGCTGCGGCGTAGCCTGGGGGTGTGCACTTCCTGCCTGCTCCACCCCGCAGCTGTCGGGAGTAGTTAGGTGCTCCATGGCCCCTCCCCAGCTGCTGTGTCAGCGGCTGGGGATGCAGGGCACAGGGGATCCTTTCCCTGGGGGATATTTTCCTTTGCCTGGCTCTCCAGGTGCAAGCCAGGTGGGGGACTGGGTGGCAACATGGCACTGCCAGGGGGCCATTGCACAGCTCCACGGGGCCCCTCTCCCAAATTGAATTAGCAAATCCTTTGTCCGGACATGCTATTTCAATTTGGTGTTTTCCCTTAATTCGATTTAAGTTAAATCAAATTAAGGATCTTATTTCGAATTAGCTGATTTTTATTTAACTTAAATTGAAATAAGTGTGTACGTGTAGACATAGCCTAAGAGATTTATTGCATGAAGTTTCGTGGGAGAAAATCTCACTTTGTCAGATGCTTCGAAGATGGGGGAACTTACAGAATGGGATGAAAATAAATGCAAGGGAGTGTAAGAAATCCTTGCTTTTTTTTGCTGAACTAGACTAACACAGCTGCCCCTTTGGAAGTTAATTATATTCAGAGAGACTATTGAAACATCAGTTCAAAATGAAAGCCCAAAGTCTCAATAATTATACACTCAAACTTTCACTGTGTGGTAATTTTGAGTGGACAGTGGCCATACAATTTGATCCTCATTGCCTAGGGCTATGATCTGCCATTCTCAATTACACTGAGTTTTACATAGGGTTTGGTTTTGCTACTGTTCATCACAGTGGTTCTCAACCACTGCGTCAGGACACATTACTGTGTTTTCACACAGTGGTAAGAGTGTCACAGGAAGTTGGGGAGATGACTTGATTTGGGCTGAAGGGAGGGGGGCTAGTGTGTCCTGTAGAGTCACAATATGCTGCCAAGTGTGTCACAAGTCACAAAGGGTTGAGAACCATGGGTTCATCACACCGAGTAGAACCTGCTCACTTAGAACAGTGATACACAACATTAGTAACAGTGGTAGAATCTGATTCTTAATTACTTTGAATTCCTGAGCTGTTTGTTGTATTATTTTTAATCTTGATGCACTCAAGATTATAGACAGATGTTATAAATGCTATAAAATTTCCCAGTATAATTTTGCTTTAATTAATGGCTCATTATGTTAAATTGCTTCAAATGCTTTTTCAAAGCTACACCAGTCTTTCATGAACACTCTTTATGAAAAACTGCCTAAATGCTTTAGAACTGGGTGACTTAATTATAGGTGGTAAGTATGGTCTTTCATAGTTTACTATAAGAAAGAATCTCTGTGGAGTTCTTGATGATCAATAGAATCAGTGTTAATTAGGGGTTTGAAGCTCTTCTTTTCTCCAAAGCATAGTGGCTTAACTGAGTCTTAAAGTGAAGGGCAAACCTAGTGGGCTAGTGGCCATACAATTGGGAACAGCGAGGGACTTATTTATGGAGTTTGACAGACAGGCAAACCGTTCACTGCAGCTCTTATTAGGATCCTTTTGAATAAATAATTAAATTTCATATGAATTGTCCAAATGAAGGAATTAATCTGAAAATAATACCCTCCCACATCTACAGAAGAAAACAGGTCTTGTTTCTCTTGAATTATTAGCATAGAGTGAATGGTATCTGGAATAACTTGCAGCATGACTATATGTGAAACTAAGAGACAGAGCTGTGTTATTGGACATTGCTTATAATGAGAATTTTGATGGCAATAAATCCTGATAACATTTCTCTTTCCGCTATAGCTGTAATTATAATTTATTAATGTTGATGCTGAGATTTCATCCTCCAGAGGGATACTGGTTAGCTGCTGCAGTTGCAAAACAGACATTATTGTGCATTAATAGAAATAAAGAATCTGTCTTCAATGTGATGGTTAGAATGGCTGTTCCTCCCCCTCCATAACTGTGACATGTGTGGCTGAGTGCAAATTATGATGCGGGACACATGTATTGCTGCTTATAGTAGCTGTGTTTCTGTTGGATAGGAACAGTTATTATTTTAATCATCTAATCATTTAAAGCAGACATCTTACACTCATGTATTTCATGAGACTTGGCAAATTAGATGATTCCTGTGGCTAAACTAAGCCAGGATATGTGAAAAATTTGTATTGTTCCTTAGGCTACCTCCTTTTGCAATTTTTTCTTAATTTTTTGTTTCAGGGTTTTAATATGTTTTGAAAACCTTTTACAAATTCTTGTTTAAAATTATTGTTTGACCTAAGCAAAATTCACATTGGAAGTGGCAGTGATGTCTATCTGAAGAGTGTAGGATATGCTGTAAGAAAGTGGAGGCTTATTAAGAAACACCAGAGTGATTCTTATAATGGAAACAGCATGAGAAGTATTTCTCAGTATCTTCAGAACTGAGGTTTTCATTTATATGCTCTTATTTACATAGGGCTAGATTTTCAGGTTGTGATCTATGGAGTACATAGTTGTGCTGCCTAGAAGGGAGATTTTTGACTCCTTGAGTAACAGCCTTTCTCCTATTCTTCCCACCTACTAAGGGGAGGGAATAAACTGAGACAGATCTCTTACTGTGGCTTCATACACTTCTCAATATGCTCACATAAATCTGTGGAACCTTAAAGGCTGTCTTGTTCAGTTCCCCTGCTCCAAGGACTATAGCTGTCACCATGGGATTGATTATCAAGCACCATTCTAAACAGTCTTGTTCTTCCACTTCTACAGGTACAGTAATTACCAGGCTAACAATTGTGAGGGAATCATGGTTGCCTCTGCCACCTTTTTCTGGTTCTTTTCCTTTTAAACAACTGAGTCCTGTGGCACTTTAAAAGACAAACAAATGTATCACATGAGCTCTCATGGGGACAAAAAATCCTACTCAGCCACAAAATCTCATGAGATAAATAAATTTATTAGTCTTTAAAAATGCCACAGGACTATTTGTTTGCTTTGCTGTGGATCTTTTTGTTTTGTTTGTTTGCTCAATGAATCAAAATGTTTTCTTTTTCTGTTATCTTTTATTTCCTTCCCCTCTCTGGTCATATTAGTTTTTGATTTGACACTACCAGGATGACTTGACTATTTTTTTCCAGTTTGGTAGAAACCATTAGGAAAAGTTGACTCAAAGGCTATGTCCACACTTATACAGTTAAATCAATTTAAACTCATATTGATTTAATAAAATCAATATAAGAATCATTAAACTGATTTAAGTTAAATTGATTTAACAGGTCCATACCAAAAAAACCCAAATCGAAATAGCATGTTGAGACACAGGACATGCTATTTTGATTCAGGAGATGGGCACCATGGGAGGTGTGGCAACTTGGCCCCCTCACTGGGCCATGCCCCCACCCAATATATAGAAAAAGGAAAGCACTTGGGAAGGAGAAGGGCAAAAACTGTTAAATCCATTTAACATTTAAATCGAAATAACATGTCCACACTGTGTTATTTCAAAATAACAATTTTGATTAACCGTCACATTGATATAATACTAGGTTTTATTATATCAATATAACTTTCCTTATATCCAAATGAGGGAGCTCCTCATTTCAAAATAATGGACTGTCGTGTGGACCTACCATTTTTTAAATCAAAATAACCAGCATTATTTTGATTTGAATAGTGTGTATGCACATACCCAAATTGTTTAGGTGGACCCAAAGCCACATTTTTAGCAAATGAATTATTCTTTTTTTTTTTTTTTTTTTTGCATAGATTTACTCAGCACCGACAAGGATAAGTGTCAGGGAGGAATGGTGAGAATTGTTCTTTCATAGTAATCTGCCTTAAAGATTTTACATGTAAGACATTACATTACTTATTATACAAATTTCACATGTTGGAGAATTAAGAAGGAAGGCTGCGTGGCCGTCCAACCAAAAACAAAAAAAGGCCACAGTTTGTACTGCAATAATGATTAGTGTTATCAATCATACACCAAGACCCCACTGTGCTAGGCACTGTACATAATAGAAACATGACTGCTACTATAAACAGCTTACAATTTGCTGGAATGAGAGTTTCTTGGATTGTTTCATTAACTCTATTTTAAATCTCTTTCTGGATGAACACCCCCCCCCCCCAAAGAAATAGTGAAGCACTTAATTACAGCAACCCACATATAAGTTCACTAAAAGTAGTTTAAAGTCTGTTTTTATGAAAAACAAAACAAAACAAACAAACAAAAAACACACCTGATTTCTGATGGGCTGAAACCTGATTGTTGTTTTTTTTTAACGTCTATCAGTTACTAAGAATTATCTATCCAGAAATTTGACTGATTTCATTAAATTAAAAAAAAAAAGATTAAGCCTTTCTAGGCCAGATATGAAGGTCTTAGATTCCTTAACTACCATGACTAATAGATTTAATTCACTCATTGTGGTGCACTTATTAACATAGAACTGATTTTTACAAAAGGAGATGCCATCTAGTACTATGTATAGAAAAACAGATTTGAGACACTTCCTAATATAAAAGCTATTTTCCAAGCTTTTAGTTCAGTATGTAGCCATACTTATGGGTTGCTGAGATATGTAATCAACAAGATATTTTTTTTCAAGAAGTATTCTTGCTCTGTCAAGTGTTCTCCATATTTAGCATGTTTTACAGCTGAACTAGCAGGACGAGAAAAGCTGGAGGTCAAGATGAGAATGAAAATATTCAGGGACTCTGCTTGAGGGTGAAGATTCCACTGAGTTCATGTAGTAGGCATATTCAAGCCCAATGAGAAACTGGTTATCTATTTTTCTAAAGAGATCTGCTTATTCTTTAACAGAATGGTACAGCAGTTTGGGTATTTTAGAGCAGCAGCATCAGGTAAATTATGTATTATTCTATGATAGAATACAGTTACATGATTTTCCAGCTCCACTCAATGATATCCAAAATGGCAGATAAAGTTGCATATCATGACTCAACAGCTAGACAAGTCATACAGGAATGTTGAGTTTATTATTGATGTCATTGGTCTTGGCACTTTATGAACATGCACATATTAATTATGAAGGACAAATATAAACAAACATCTCAAGCATGTAGGAAAAAATTAAAAAGGTCAGGGCACAAAATGAACTTAATCTAGCTAGAGAAATAAAGGATAACAAGACAATATTTCTAAAAAAATAGTACAAGCAAGAGGAAAACTAAGGACAAGGTAGGTTCATCACTTAATGAGGAAAGAGAGACAACAGAAAATGGAAATAACAACTGCTAAATGGCTTTTTGGTTTAAATTTTCAGGAAAAGGAATAGTAGCAATTGGACATCTGACATGAATAGTGAATGCCAGTGAAAATGAACATATAACTGAAGCCAAAATAGGGAAAGAAAAACTTAAAAATTACTTAGACATGTTAGATGTCTTCAAGTCACAAGAGTCTGATACAATACAACCTAGAATATCCAAGGAGTTGACTAAGAAGATCTCTGAGCCATTAATATTATCTCTGAGAACTCCTGGAGGACAGTAGAGATTCCAGAGGGCAAATATAATATAGTACCACTCTGTAAAAAGGTGAATAAAGACAACTGAAGCATTACAACTCAATGGCTATGTCTACACTACAGAACATTTTTGAAAAAAGCTTTTTTCAACAAAAATTATTTCAAAATAAATATTTCAAATTAACTTTATTTTTAAAAAATGCTGTTTCAGGAACAGAGACTGGGGAGGACTCTTTGTCCCGAAAAAAGGCAGCATTTTTTTTGAAAAAGATATTCCACAAATGGACTCACTTAAAAAACAAAACAAACAAAAACAAAACAAAACAAAAAAAAAACAGCCAATGGAATAGAGAGGCAGGCTTTTTCAAAAAAAAAAAAAAAAAAAGCCATTACCATGACCTGCAACAGCTTTTTTCAAAAAGCTTATTGAGAAACCCTTTTTTCGAAAAGAAACCAGGTTTAGCTCTTCTGAAAAAGTGCTCCGGTATTTTGAAATACAGGAGAGTTTTTTTCCCCAAAATAGCTTTTTCAAAAAAAGGCACTTTTTCAAATAACAATTCGGTTTAGCTTTTTCGAAAAAGTGTTCTGGCATTTCAAAATACTGAAGCATTTTTTTCGAAGCACCAAAACAGCTCCTAGGAGATGGAAAAGGTTTTTAGGGATAAGGCTCCTTATCCTGAGAAAGCTTTGCAATGTAAACATGCCCAATAAGTTTAACCGAGTGCCTAAGTACCCCAAAAGGTAATAGAACAAATAATCAAACAATCATTTTGCAAACACCTAGAAAGATAATCAGGTGGCAAGTATATGTCATCAGGTATTTATCATGAACAAATCATATCAAGCCAACATAATTTTCTTAGCATGGGTAACAAAGCCTTGTAGATAAAGGAAAGTGGTAGCTATATTAAATCTTTAGTAAGGCTTTTGATACTGTCTTGCATGAGCTTGTTATAAATAAACTAGAGAAGTACAAGCTAGATGGAGCTACTATAAGGTGGGTGCATAATTGGTTGGTAAATTGTTCCCAAAGAATAGTTATCTGTGGTTCACTGTTTAGCTAGACGGGCATATTGAGTAGGGTACAACAGAGCACGGTCCAGGTTGTGTTCAATATTTTTATAGTGATTTAGATAATGGCCTAGAAAGTACACTTATAAAAATTGTGGAGAAGAGTTGGAGAAGATACTAGTATTTTGGAGAATTTTTTATTTGTTTGCTTGCTTGTTTTTAGTAAATAGGATGAAATTCAATAAGAACATAAGCAAGGAAATTAATGAGTTCTTTTCACTTAGGAAAGAACAATCAATTTCACATGTAGAAAATGGAATATGACTGTTTAGGAAAGAGCACTGCAGAAAGAAATCTGGGGTTTATTGTGGATCAGAAATAAAAAATGGATGAACAGTATAACACTGTTACAAACAAAGCAAACCACATTCTGGGATGTGTTAGCAGGTGGATTATAAGAAAGGCACTAGAGCTAATTATTCTTCTCCACTCTGTGCTGCTAAGGCCTTAGCTGGAGTATTGTGTCCAATTCTGGGTTCCACATTTCAGGAAAGATGTGGACAAAGTGGAGAAATTCCAAAGCAGAGCAATAAAAATTATGTAAGGTTTAGACACCATGACCTATAAGCAAAGATTTAAAAGAAAAAGGTTTATTTAGTCTGTAGAAAAGAAGACTGAGGGGGACATAACAGTTTTCAAGAATGCAAAAGGTTTTTTCAAGGAATAATATACATAAAACAATTATTCTTGTTAACCTCTGAGAATTGGACAAGAAACAGTGGGCTTAAACTACAACAGAGAAGGTTTAGATGAGACCTTAGGGAAACCTTCCTAACTGTCTGGGTGATTATAGACTGGCACAAATTGCCTAGGAAGGATTTGGAATCAGAAGTGTTGCAGCCACCCCCCCACCCCCCAAAAAATACTCAGGGCATAGACCTTGGGCCCACAACTCTCTGCTGGAAACCAGCCAACTGCTGCACTCCCATTGCCCACCGCTGCACTCCCATTGCCCACCAGAAATCAGGTCCCCGCCTGAAACCAGGCCCCCATGTTGTACTTCCACTTTGTCACCCTGAAACCAGGCCTCCCTGCCTGAATCTAGCCCCTACATCCAAAAGCAGCCCATCCCTGCTGCATCTTGCCTGGGCCAACTTTCCACTGCCACCTTGCTGTGCCGGCCCGGGCATGCTCTACCTGCTACTGCCTGGTCCTGGCCAGCTTTCCTTGTCCAGCCCACAACATCAGGCCTGGGGCCACACTGCTGCTTGCTTGGGCTTGGGCCGGCTCTCCCAGCTGCCTCGTGGCATGTTTCTGACTCACTCATATGATCCGGGTCATAGCACAGGGGAACAAAGGAAGCACTCCACCCAATCCCGGCTCAGTTCTGCTGTGATCTATCTACCACTCAGAGTCTCAATCACAGCAGGCTAGGCTGGCTCTGGAGAGCCACTGCACTTGCCCCCCCACCATCCCAACTGTTCACTGTCAGTATGCTAATTGACAGCACATTGCATGAATCACAAATAAAAAAAGGAAAAAGTGGCTGGGGCCCGCTTGGGAACAAACAATCAAAGGTCAGCTGGGACTGAGTCAACCAAAGACCAGGATTCTGAATGAGTGAATGGGCCTGGAGGTGAGAGGCAAGAGCCCAGCCCGACTGTCTGTGACTAAGACTGATTTTTGCCTGCCACTGGGTGGTAGAGGAAAGGTAAGGCAGGGACGGGGGAGGTCCAGGAGCCAGTGAAGGAAGGGGAGCCCAAAGTGCAGGGGAAAGGGAAGGTGCAGGGGAGCCTGTGGGGTTGGGGAGGGAAAGAGGAGCCCCTGATACTCTGAAAATGGAGGGGGAAAGGTAGGGGCGTCGCTCGCGCTGGGCACCCGGGGCATGTGCCCTGAATCCCAGCATCAGTGCCCCGGGTCTGGTGGGTCCGCCTCTCCCGGTCTCCAGCCTGATTGGGCCAGAGATCCGGGGCCCAGCCACTCACAGCCGCAGCAGGCCTGTTCCCAGCTGGGGATCGGGGGCTTGGCCGCG
This sequence comes from Podocnemis expansa, assembly GCA_007922195.1. Taxonomy (NCBI): domain Eukaryota; kingdom Metazoa; phylum Chordata; order Testudines; family Podocnemididae; genus Podocnemis; species Podocnemis expansa. Next base: position 1,469,741 of record ML681966.1, read on the forward strand.
GAGGTTGCTCCTCACCCTGTCCCCAGCTGGGGATCTGGGGCCCAGCCGCCTGCGGCCATGGAGGCCACTCCGGGCCTTGGCCCCATCCCCAGCCAGGGATCCAGGACTTGGCCGCCCGCAGCAGCGGTGGCCACTCCGGCCCCATTCCCGGCCGGGGATGTGGGGCCCCGCTGCCCGCAGTGGCACGCAGCAGCTTCTGGCCCTGTCCCTGGCCAGGGGGTGGGGCCTGTGGGCTGGGGGCAGGGCCTGGGCTGGTGCCCTGGGTCCCTCCCTGGGGCAGCGATGCCCCTGGGGAAAAGGTTGAGGAACCCGTGGGGCCATGTGGGCCATGACAGATGTCCTGCCTTCCAATGTGGCCTCCCGCATTGAATGAGTTTGACACCCCTGCTACACATCTATTATATGAATTTAGTTCACTTTAGCAGTACAATTATTAAGGAATAATGTACATGTTATACCCACAGCACCCACTGAAGTGGGCTGGGAAGAAAAGAGAGTGGCCATTTTCCATGGTCCCATACTGACCAGTTAAGCTATCATCTCTCTGAGTGGAACAGCCATTTCACTCCCTCTGAGTTTTGGGAGATACAGTAGCTATGGCTATGTCTACAGTTACCATGTCAGTTTGAATTACTCAGTTTGAATTAGTCAATTCGAACTAATAATTATTAGTTTGAACTGAGTCAATTTGAATTGACATGGCTAGACAAGAGAATTCAATTTGAATTGGCATGTCCATGGACTGGCCTTGCCAATTCGAATTGGAGGGGGGCGGCTTGGAAAGTGTGGCAAGATGGCCATCCAAAATGGCCACTGCCACGGCCAATCCCTTGCAAGGCTCCAGCACTCTGAGCCCAGCACAGGGAAAAGCATCCCCAGCCCAGCTCTAGCTGCAGTGCCACTAGAGCTGGGGAGGGGATGCTTTACCCTATGCCAGACTCAGAGTGCTGAAGATTGTCAGGGGACGTTTCCCCTGCAAGGGGGGAGGGATTCCCCCAGCCCCTCCCAGAAGGCTGCCCCTGCAGGAAAGGGAATCCCTCCCCAGGGCTGAAGCTTACCTCACCTGCGTGCAGAGCTGGAGCTGTGTTGGTGGCACAGCTCCATCCCTGCTAGCGGTGGAGGAGCAGAACACCCTCCCAGCACATGGCTCCTGTGGGGCTGGCTGTGTGGGGGCAAAGCATCTCCTCACACGGCTCCTGTGGGGCTGGCCTCACAGGGGGAAAGCATCCCCGTGCACGGCTCCTGAAGGGCTGGCCACACGGAGGGGAAGCAGCCCCTCAGCATGGCTTCTCCCCAGGCAGCTGCACGCAGGGCTGCTTTTCCCCCACGTGCAGCTGCCCAGGGAAAAGCCGTGTGGGGGGGTTGCTTCCCTCCTGTATGGCCAGCCCCACAGGAACCATGTGGGAGCAGTGGTTTCCCGCTGCATGGCCAGTGTGCCAGGAGCCGCGGGGGGTGCTTTCCCCTGGGTGGCCAGCGTGCCTGAGGTCCAGCTAGGGGGCAGGAGCTCCATTCCCCACCCCCCCGTCGGATCTGGCTAAGGGGGAGGCACCTTTGGGGCTGCCTGCCCCAGGTGCCAAAGTGCTGTTCTTCTTTCCAGGCTGCATAGCTCCCTGGGATGAAAGTCAATCCTTGTCAATTCAAACTCTGAGTTCTAACTGACATGGCCACACTGAGTGAATTCGAACTACTGGGTTCGAATTGATCTTGACTTTGATGTCAAAGAGGTTTGACTAATTCGAAGTCAGCTTTCATCAATTCAAAGTGAGGAGTACCTCACTTTGAACTGAAGAAAGTGGACATGTCCATGAACTTAGTAGAATTTGAATTGATGACAGTCAGTTTGAATTATGTTCTAAGTGTAGACATACTCTATCTGCCTGATGTGAAATGACTGAAAGAGTGATGCACCTCCACGCTGTCCCCTATTGCAAGATGTACCTTAAAAGCAAAATTGAGTTTTGTATTTTAAAAAGGCATTTTTACAAAGAATAACAAATGTATGGAATACAACAACAATTGAAACAAATTTTAAAAATTTAAGCACCAGAGAAGAACAATAACATTGGACAGGATGATATGAACCAAATTATTTCACTGCACACTCACAAGCATTTTCTAATATGGTGTTTTTGACCATATTTCTTTGGGAACTTTGTAATGGAACACTGCTGTATGAAGTCATTTTATTCCCACATTTCCACTTACGTTGGTAGTAAGACTTTATATTTCCACATAAATGTGCAATTAAATATTCATTCTAAAAGGATTGATCACAGTAAGTGTTTGTGGATTCCACAATGATTTCTACCCAAAATACACTGTAATTTAGAAGTAATTAAGATAAATTTCTAATAAGATTATCCTCTTGTGCTCCTTGAGTCACATAAACAAGATGTATAAATATTTTTTTTCCATTTGAGTAAATATATGTCATTTTGAGAGAGTTATGTGTGCAAAAAATAATATGGTACTTATCAAGCTTATATGAACTGATCAAGTCAGATTTCAGGATAAAATGATTCCATTCCTATAGGTAATCATGTTTAATAAATTGAAATTACTAATGACTTTTTTTCCACCATAAATTTAATAAAAAAAGTTTGTTGCTTCAACCAGAGGGTATATAATTAATTCAATTCATTCCTGGTTTAACACCACTGAAACCAGAAGGAACTGTGCCAGGAATGAGTCTTCACTCAATCTGGTTACTATTCATTATGTTTGTGGATGAACAGACAATATAAGATAAATGCAAAGTGAATTATACCACAAAGCCAAGGATTTTAAAATTTATAATTTGCCAGTACTTCTCAACAACTTATACTTGATTTCTGATATAATGGTGTGGGGGGGGGGGATCTTATTTTCATACATTCCCTTTGCCTCTTTCTAGCTCTCTGAAGACAGATATTTTTTTTTACAGAATTCATTTTATTTTCTGAGTTTTCATGAATCTATCACTCAGTGAGTTTAGAAAGAATGTAGAACCTGAGGGAAAGTAAGTAGAGTTCACTAAAGCTTGACATACATATACATTTACATGAGGCATTTTTCACAGATGAAGATAATAATGAGTTACATGGGTACTTATTTAATATAACTATATTAGATGTTTTTAGTTGCAAGCATGTTTCCAACAAATTTCATTAAAAAAAATATAGAAAATGGAAAAACAGGTGATATTTTCAGATTATTTTTACCATATACAAAGTATTGGAGCATCTATCTACTTCTGGAATAACTGTTTAATATTTCTGTTTTTTAAATTTATCTGTAAATAAGTTTATTCTTTATAGATAAAGAACTTGCATGGACTTTATAGTGGTTAAAAAAAAAAGAAAGAAAGCACACAGTTAAAACCTTAAACAAATTTAGTGTGGATTTTGCTGACACTTACCAAGTGATTAACTTTAAGCAGGTGAGCAGTGCCATTGAAGTCAATCAGACTATGCATAGTGTGTAGAGTTACGCATTGTACTTTCATTACTTAAGTATTCATTACTAAGGTCAAGGCCATAAAACGTATTGATTGGCCTTTTGGAAACAACAATCTACCTACCTTCTTGTATTGCTGGCTTGGAAAAAGTTGAGACCCACTAGATTAAGGGGAAAAGTGAACTAAAATTATCTCAAAATGTCCCTTGGTCACAGAATTCCTTTACCACTGAGGACTAATATAATAGTATTCTACTGTATTGGGTGCAGTTATAGACTGGCTTATTTAAGACAAAAGAGTAAGTCTCCTGATTTGGGGTTTGTTAGCAAACCAGAACTTGTTCTAGTGAAAGGTATGTACCTGTGGACTGAATTTCATTTAAACCTGGATCAGTTGTAGAATATCAGGAAGAGTTTTATGCTGTGGGGTACCAATCATATTAATGTTGATGGTTTTGCTCAAATCGTGACCTGCAACCAAACGAAACACAATAGCTTTTCGATTTCATATTGATTCATGTTTATGGGCTCATTTGAACACCAAAGCACAGAAGAAAGACCCACAAAGGCTTGATATGCACTGCATGTGTACTAAAATTACCAAGTAGAGCTCTGCAGATACGTGGCTGTCCATTGTAGTTCTGTAGGTATCCACATCCATGGGTGCAGATGCAGATAATCTCAGACCCATTGCTGTAAATTGAACCATGGATGCAGATTCCATTTTTATCTTCCTGAGGTGTGATCCATCACTGCAGCTACTGCTGTGATCTGTGTCAGCAGCACACAAAGGGAACAAGAAAGTGCTTCAGCCAGTCCTAGCTCAGCTCTGAGTGTGATCTGCCAGCCAGTCAGTGTCTTAGTCACAGCAGGCTGGGGCTTGGAGAGTCTCTGCTCACTGTCAGTCAGTGAGCGTTCTGACCTTTGATTAGCTCATTCTCCATGACCTCCCTACCTGCTTCTTATTTTTCTTGTTTGCAGTTCATATACCATGCTTTTAATCAGAGATTTCATTGGTGGCTAAGGAAATCTGATTGATAGCACAGGGTGCAAACCACAAACAAGAAAAAGAAAAAGTGTGTGGGACCCATGTGAGGAATGAGCAAATCAAAGGCTAAACCGTTGACTGTAAGTCCAAGCTCTGTTGTGTATGTGGTTACAGATATAGATAAAACATGGCATGTGGATTGCAGACCAGATAGATATAGCACTGAGCAGATGCAGATCAGATGCTGATCCACATTTTTGTATCCATGCAGGGCTCTGCTACCAAGATTTCCCAGCTATGATCTTCTATCTACACTTCTCTTTTTATTCTTTTTCCTTTCTGATTTTTATACTATTTTTTTAAATTTATTTTCATTTTCCTAATTAGAATTACATGTACAAAAATAGATTTTTCTCTTCATACCTGTTAGTATGTATTAAAATTTAGCACATAAAACATTTTGGGGTTCCTACTAAAAGCCTTCTGTAAACATATGGTTTATAATTGGAATGAGATGAAGGAAAAGCATTTCTAGACTACAATAAATTTCTCTTTAGATTGCAAAAGCTATAGAACAAATTTACCAAATATTCAGACAGCTCCACTTGTTATAATCAATGAAAAACATTAAGACATTACTTATGTACATACTCTTTAATCCATAGATCTCAAAGCAATTTACTATGACTGATGAGTTTCATTTGCCCAGTTTCACAGATGGGGAAAACTGAGAGGAAAAAAGATTAAGCAATTGTTATAATAGAGGGATAGTGGCAGAGCCAAGCACAGAACACACGTTTCCTGATTTTGGCTCTGGTTCTTGGTCACTAATGCGCAGTCACTGGCACCATGAAAGTGTGTATAAAGTGTTATCATATCAGAATGATAACATTTTATAACTATTTTGCACCGGTGTAAATGATTGATCAAATGCAGAGCAATGAAAAATTCAGTCTTCTGATATTTGTGCCTTATCCAGGGGAACATGCAGCTTTCTATAATATAATATAATATAATATAATATAATATAATATAATATAAATGCAGCAAAGATTGAGCTTAACAGCAGTATTGTTTTTCCCGAGGCAATTAGGAGCAAGGCATACAGTACTCCAAATCACAGTCCAGTTAAATTGGAGTGGTAAAAAATTAGAGAGAGAAAGAAAGAGAGAGAGAGGAAGAGAGAGAGAAGCATCAGTTTAAGTAATTTCACGGTGTACACTAAGAAGAGTTTTTATTTTCATTTCTCACCATTAACAAAATATTTGTGCGTGCATGCCACTTCTGTGCTTAAGAATTGTCTTTTTATTTTGTGATGTTCAAACAATTTAGGGATTTTCTTGTATTTTTACATCTTATACTACATAACATTTCCTCAAACAGTTTGGAGATTAAACATGGAAAGCACTTGTCACAGCTTTTGTTTATGGAAATCACACAGTACAAAAGAAGTGATGATTCAATATTTAGTTCCCTTAACCCTTCTAATTTTGCTCCTGAATCCAGTCACAAACAAGATTTTAGCCCTAGACTGAAATGGAATTCTGATTATAAGCAAGAAAATTAACATACCAACAAGCATCTTGCTTTGCTCAGAATTCGTATATCCAGAGTCATCCCATTATGTTTCGGGCACAAGGCACAATTTTTTGAGAACTATATACTGCATAAGGCATTCAGTTCAGTAGCTCTGATGTTCAGATAATTTGCCAAGCTCAGATCTGACACTCTACAAGGAGATCACCTTCCGAAACTGTCTTCTGGTACTGACCTAAGCTGTTAGTCTCCCTAGGAGAAGGGATTAATGGGCCTTGTTCTATGCTGAGATACTCCAGTAGATCCTTGTACACTAATGACTATAATAATCAACTCTCCTTATTTGCAATGTGTGTGCGTGCATGATGTGAAATGTTCCTCTCTGCGGGCAGGGAGGGATGAACCATAGGTGGTATGGGAGAGCAGAGCCCAACCCCTGGACCAGCCTGCTCCACCCCTTCCCCATTGTGCATGCTTCTCGTTTTTGACGGGTTACAGCTAGTCTCCTATATATTTAACTTAATTTTATTTTTACTATATCAAATCACTGAACTCACTTTCATTGTATTTACAATCAAATTGATGAGGCAGAAGTGTTATCCCTAGGTACAATATGGTGCTTTTGCTATACTTTCAATAATACAAAAGATATTCTAGTGTAAACAGTGTGTTTTAGGTATTGCTCGGTGTAACAGTAGGATTTTGTTTGGTCAGCTCATACTGAGAAAATTGCTAAATAATAAAGAACTGTTTAAAATGTTTACCCTGGTCAGGATGTATCTGAAATTGAGGACAAATATATTGTACAATGTTATTGTTTAGTATAGGATTGACCCCACAAGTTATGGAGCTAGTTTGCTGGCAGGTCTCAAAGGATTCTATGGAACATTGAAGTTTATTGAGCTGTGGCATTTGTGGGCAAAGGAAGGTTGCTATGACAGTGCAAGACTGTAAATTTTCATAGGAAAACCTGTTTGACTGTGGAAAACTTGAAACAGAGTATCTTACAGAGGGTGTTAAACAAAGAAACCATCATTTCCCTACATGTGGTTGCATATGATTAATGAGAAAAGGTTCACAACCTCCCTAGTTGCTCATTCTTTCCAAAATCAAATTCAAAATTGCTCTTCTTGTCTTTAAAATTATCTATGGACTCTTTCCAACTCGAGCTTATGACTCTATTCTGAATCCTTCTTGTCATCTCTTCATCTCAAATCTGAGGAAATAGAGAGGTTATGTGGTAGGTGGTTTTTGGTGATACTCAGTATTATCATAGGTTTCCACACTGAGATAGCAAATACTTTGACCAGATGCCTCACTTACAAGTGTAGACTTGCCAGCATAGGTCTTGACATGATTTAGTGTTTTATTGCAACTTTTATATGTATATATAAAATCCTCATACATATCTTCTGTGCCAAGATGGAAAATATTCCATGTCACTTTTCACATGAAGACCACCAAAGGTAGGTGGTCACTAAATGAAAGCAACCTCACCAGAGAGTTTGCTTTTTCTGTAATAACAAACTCCCTTTGTAGGATACAACTATTTTCTTTGTTGTCATGGAAACTTCTTTTTAACTATTTCGTTTTTCGTCCCATAATCTAATAAAGCCTAATTACTCATTTGCTTCCATCTAGAATATCCAACCATTCTTCATTCTTATCTGCAGGTTATCAGCACTGTTCCCTCTAAGGTGCGCGGCTGCGCGGCCACGCACTTAAGAAACCCCTCCCGGCGCAGGGGTTTCCAGTTCCCGCGCACGGAGAGGGGCAGGACTGGCTGGGACAGCCTGACAGAGCGGCTGAGGCTCAGCCAAGAAACAGAGGAGTTGTGTATCACTTTAAGAATGCTCCTCTTTGCCCTGCCCTCCTCCCTGCTCCAGGCATTAGAGCTGCAGTGCTACACGTGGTTTTGCTTTGTTGCTTTGGCTCCTCACCCCCGGCTTCTTTCCAGGCTCCAGCTCAGGTCCTCTCCCCTTTCCCCGCACCTGATTTTGGGGAAGGTTTGATCTTATTTTTTGGAGGGGTTGGGGCTTTTTTTCACCTTGATGGGGTCTCTGAAGTGCCCAGAGAGAAACCTGTGACTCCTTCTTTGCTTCCTGCTTTGCTGCCTTGCTTGGCTTAGTTTCTGGGGAGGTTTCTTTCTCTACTGGCTGCGCTAAGCCAGATCTTTATTCCTGCTAATGAACTTTGGCTTTTGACAACAAATCTTTTGTTTAGAGGTCCGACAAAGTTCACTTTTGATTGTGAGGAGGTATGAATCTGTAAGATTTTCCTTTTCCCAGTGTGATTTTTCTCAGTTTGTTTCTCCTTTCCAAGAAGAGATTAGTCCACTATAGATGTGTCCTTAAATTTTAGTAAGATACACAGATGTGCAAGTGTTATCCATTCTAAAGTAGCTGCTGGGCTGGGCCTGATCCTATGCTTTAAATGAAGTCAGTGGGAAATTTGATGGAGTAAGGATTGCAATATTTGTCCCTTTGTTAGTTTAGCAAATCATAGAAAACAAGCAGCTTGCTTTTGCCTATGTACTCTATGGTTATTTTTATTTTGGTATATTTAGGAAAAAACTGATCATTGCATTCAAGAATAGGTCCTGTCCTCTTGGGTGGAGCATTTGATAGTCACAAACTTCTACTTCACCCCCCCCCCCGTTTGATGTGTATTTCACATAAAAGCAAACAAAATGTCAACGGTCATAAAATAGATATATATCCATCTGTGGTTTACGGCAGACATGGTAGGATATGATGTTTCCAGACATTTGCATTTTAGGTAAAAGGTTATGTTTCAGGCAGGTCTGCACATAAAAACCAGCAGCTCTCATTTTTTCTGATTTCTCCTTTCCTGTGTGTATAAAATCTAAAGAGCTTGTCTGTGATTTTTTTTTTAAATACTGCACAGTGAGGCTCAAAACTGAGTCTAGACAGGGATTTCTGTACACTCCACCTGTACGCCCCAGTTGTTGGCTAGTAACAGTGTTAGAGCAAATGAGTGAGCACCCCCTATACTCCCCCAAACATCCCCCTGCACCACACCCCTAATTTCAAGTCATGGGGAGAATACTGCTGACAGAGATTACTTTTCCTTTAGAAGCCAACAACTCAAATTCTGTGAGGCTTCATGTAGTCAAGGGCCCATCCCTCTGTGTGTCAAACAATGAGTGAATTCTGTGAAGGAACTTAGTGTGTTAAAACTGATTTTAATCTTGTCCATAATTACTACATTAAATTTATTAGAGGTGTGCTTCCGTTTGCAACTCAGAATGTAAAAACATCAGTCTGGATAGGAGTTCTGCAGTGTGATTCTCCTTGCACCTTGATATAAACATTCAATACTTAGTTTTGTGACTCCTTAAAGTGGTTGGCTTTACGGTTACTTTAATGTGAAGAGGAAAAATACTTAAGCCATTCATTTGATATTCTTGAGCCTCTGTTCTTGCAATTAATCTCATGCTGTAACTAGGGGCTAGACAGATTTTCCTGGAGTTGGGTGATCAATGGGGCAAGCATTTGGGGGGGGAGCATTGGCTGGGTGGATGAAGGGGGCCCAGGCGGAGTCCCAGATGCATATGTGTCCTCCAACATCCTCCTTTTTGTACTCCCCTGTCCTCCTTTCCATGCTTTGGTATCCGGTAACCCTAGTCTGGCAAAGTGGTTGAGGATTGGATGAGGGGTGGGGGGTACAGGCCTTAACTATGGCCAAGGATCAACTGGCGGAGGGGGCAGGGTGGGAGAGCAGCTGAAGATGGGCAGGGGGGCAGGCCTGAAGCCCCACTGAGGATCGGCTGGTGGCGGCGGGGGGAGTTGCTAGCTATCCAAGGGCTCCTTTTTACCTTCATGTCCTTCCTCCCTCAGGCATTCTAAAAACAGGTGATTGTCCAGCCTTTTACTTCTGATAAGTAGACTGGGGGGGCACAGTGCTGGAACCCACAATCCTGATGTTAAGAGTTTGCTGCACAGATGCACACACGGAATAAAGAGCAGTTTGGGGGGGACGGGATCAAGGGGCAGTGGAGTACATAGTTATCCTTTATGCCTAGAAGTTTTTATATATGGAATGCCTGTAGCTCAGTTGGTAGAATAACAGATTTGTAATCACAGGGTCAAGCCCTGGGTTGGTTTTTTTACCTTTTGGCCTGTTGCTCCTTAGGGAAGGGTTAAACTGGGAAAAAAATATATAGCAAACACTAATAAAATGAAGGAAAATAAAGTATACTGTGGTCAACATTAGTAATAGTGACCAATTAAGTAAAACAAGTAAAGGGTCCCATTTGAACTGGCTAGGAACAATTTAGGACCATTTTTTAAAAATTGTAAAATGGGCTGCTGTGCAAAATGAAAAATGAGAGGCAAGTTACTTGCTTTCACTTTAACTTTTTTATGTGTTTATTCATTTTGGAAAATTGACAAAGGCAGACAAACCGGATTGAAGAACTGATGAGACAAAATGTTACATAAGCATAGAATACATTCAAATTATTAATAAAAACAATTTAAATAACATTAATTTTTCATTTTTCTATATTTTTAAATAATTTCCATCATGTGAAGTTGCACAAAAATTTTATTCAGAAAAAGTTTTGCACACGGGTTGAAAATTTTGCACACAAGCCGTCAAACCTTAGAGGGAACATTGGTTATCAGTAGTAACTACTAGTATAAAATACTGTTACTCTGTGCTGCATATGCTCATTCCAGCTGTATCATTTCAGTTAACATAGCTTTGATTGGATAAAATAAAAACAAAATGGGGGGGTGAAAAAATATATCTTTTGCCTATAGATATCACAATTAAAAAAGCGAAGAAAACAAAACAAAAACATATACACACAAGCCAAACTTTCTGCTAATATGATCATTGTAAATATATACACATAGGAATCAGGAAATGAAAAAAATAGAAACTGTCTAGTAAAATATATGAAATATTAATATGAAAATTTGCATGTTGGTTAATGCTGATATGCAAACCAGATGAATTAATGTTGCTACAAGAACATTAGGTTTTTTTCCATTTAGTGAATTCTACGCATGTGACTTTATAATCTAATTGTATTAACATTGCTTTTATTCTTATTGCCTTCTTTATGTAAAAAAACAAAACAATAAACCCCCACCATACTTATGCCCTGATATTTATTTTCTGTCTCTGGTTAATTTACAGTGCCTATGTACTCTAGCTTGGGTAGGGATGTAGATTTTATGCCCTCTGAATTTAAGGTACTACTAACTAGCTATTATGTTAGTTTATTTAAGTTTTTCAATGATTTATAAAACAATGTAAAAAGTTATCTAGCAAAACAGACAAACAGTGGCAATTAACAATATGAAGGATAGTCTTGTCTCTGACATTTAGGAATAGAGACTGAGAGTATGTTTTATTCCCCGCTCTGATATAGACATCTTGTGATCCTTTGAAGAAGTCACATAGGATTAATTTCTAAAAGCTTGACAAATACCAATAGAGTAACATTTTCTAGGTGCAAAAATTGAAGGTGGCTATAGAGGTGTTTACCAAAACCAGACATGTACAACTACATGATGGATGGTGTACATCAGAGATGAGACTCATAGACTCCATACTAACCTAGAGCAAGGCAGCAGGAAGTAATATGTCAGGGCAGCCCCTGCCCCTCAGCAGCTGTAGGGCATGCTCCAGGTGGATGGCCAGTTTAACAGCCCTTCCCTCCCCCCCCATTTTAGATGTGGTTGGGAACCCAAGATCACCCCCAAAGGAAGGGATTTTGTCCCACCTCCCCAGCAGACTACACAGATATTGCAAAGACTATGACTGCACCCCAAAGAGGGGAGCCACAGCCCAGTACTAAGTGACTTGGGATGAGGGCAGTTTATAATAGACCAAGAAATGGTCCAAGCACTTCAGCATCCTGTAGGATCCTGGGTCAGGAATCAACAGAGTGAGAGGGCCCAGGTTCCCTTGCCCTTGGCCCCCTTCCCTTTGCAATGACAGAACTTCAAATGCAGAAGAAAAGATAGACAGGAGAGTTTGGCCTATTATAGATGGCTCAACAGGCCCCTACACCAGAACAAGCAGACTGAAGAGAACTGTGACAACACAACTTGACCACTAGGCAATCTGGCTATTGGACTGATCTGCTTGTAGTGTGGCTTTACTGGTAGGTAAACATAGCATTTTTTAAAAAAAATAAGTTTTAGACTTTCATCAGTCACCAGAACAATTCTAAAGAATTAGGAATTAAAGCACTTAGTGTGTTTAGTGCTTGTTTACTTGCATTGTCTCTAATAGCTCATCAACATAATTTTAGATCACTGATCCCATGGATTGTTTGTGGCTATATTGCAAATGATCACTGAAATGAACATTCTAAGCAAGTGGTTAAACACATAAAATTGAAAATATTGGGTTTTATTTAATCTGTCAAGAGCTCCAGTGAAATCAGTGCGGTAGAATTATTGGATCAAAGGGGCGGGCAGGCGGTTGGGGGGTGGGAGAACAGAAATCATAAGAGTTTCATGAAGAATTCATCCTTTATTTGACAAGTTCTAAAATGGGTGAACTGCTTTTAATATAAAATAGTTACTTAGTTAGTCATCACCTTCTTAACTGAAGGGAGTGTAAATGTCCGGTGCTTTTAGAAAGCCTGTAAGTGGATGGTGGTTCTTTATTGAACTCATTCTCATGCTAGAGACAAAAATCAGTTATGGTATAACAAGATGCAATTCCACTGCTTTCACTTATTAATATAGCCAATTTTGACTCAGTGTCTCATTAGGCCAGGTTTAGTAATTTGTATTATTTCTAGTAAACCCATGTAGTCTAAATAATAATAACCTAATCCCCATCAACTTTTCAGTTAATGTGAAGTTTGGCTCTAGATCTAAACAGTAATCTTAGTAATGCCTCATACAAAGCACTTCCGTGTTACAGATTTGATAGCTTTCATAGCATGCCATAATTCAGGTATTTTGGGGTTAATTAAATACAAGGAAAACAAATTCTGTCTTGGAAATTATCCAAACTAGGGAGCTTAATAGGAGAAGAATGCAACATAAGGATATCAAAACGTGCATCCTACTTGGTGAGCCAATGAGGATGCACCCCCTGCCTGCCAGGTTAACCAGATCTAGAGAAATCTTAAGCCAGTTAGGAAAAATCACATTGGAAAGTTTAACTGCATCTTAGCTAGCCCAGAACAGCATAGAATCCTAGGGTTGGAAGGGACCTCATAGGTCATCTAGTCCAACCCCCTGCCAGAGGCAGGACCACTCCCACTAAACCATCCCAGTCATGGTTTTGTCCAGCCGGGCCTTAAACACCTCCAAAGATGGAGACTCCACCACCTCCCTTGGCAGCTCATTCCAATGCTTCACAACTCGCCTAGTAAAAAAGTTTTTTCTAATATCCAGCCGCGACCTCCCTAACTGCAACTTGAGACCATTGTTCCTTGTTCTGTCCTCTGTTACCACCGAGAACAGTCGAGTTCCATCTTCCTTGGTGCATCCTTTCAAGTAGTTGAAGGTTGCTATCAAATCCCCCCTCAGTCTTCTCTTCTGCAGACTAAATAAGCCTAATGCTTCCAGTCTATCCTCATAGGGCTTGTGCTCTAGCCCTTTAATCATTTTGGTTGCCCTCCTCTGAACTCTCTCTAGCATGTCCCTGTCCTTTTTGTAGTGGGGAGCCCAAAACTGAACACAGTATTCTAGATGTGGCCTCACCAGTGCAGAATAGAGGAGAATGATCACATCCCTTGATCTGCTGGTAATACTTCTTTTGATGCAGCCCAGTATGCCATTGGCCTTTTTGGCAGCAAGAGCACACTGCTGACTCCTATCTAGCTTCCCATCCACCATGACCCCCCAGGTCCTTTTCTACACTGCTGCTACTTAGCTGAATGTTTCCCAGCCTGTAGCAGTGCATGGGGTTTTTCTGTCCCACGTGCAGGATTTTACACTTGTCCTTATTGAACTTCATAAGATTTTTATTGGCCCATTGTTCCAATTTATCTAGGTGTCCCTGAATCCTGTCCTTGCCCTCCAACGTGTCTACTGTTCCGCTCAGCTTGGTGTCATCCGCAAACTTACTGATAGATTTCTGATGTCATAAGATTTGAATACATACTGTGAAAACTGTTATGAGCTGAGAAAGACATGTTCTGCTAGTTAGAGACTAAGAAGCAGTATTGTCACTGGAGAACTGGAAGGAAAATATCTTATGTTTGGATACAGAGAAGGTGGAGTGGTTATGTATTTAATATTCTTTTTGTCTCAGGTAAGAAGCCAGTAATCAAGACAACAGTACCCATGGCAAGTATAGACCTACAGTGATGAGAATTTCAAAAATATATGAGGAGTTAGAAGCAGAAAGTCTCATTAAAAGTTAAAGTGAAAGACCCTTTAAAAAAAGAAATATTATTTTACGTGGAAGATATATTAATTTTACTACCTTGTGCATCATCTGATGGTCTCAGAGCTGCTATGAGCAGCGCAAAAGCAGAATACTTGATATTCAGCTTGGGAGAAGGCGGAGATTCTGTACTCTAGGGCTATTTTTGTTATTGTCTTCAGTGGGCCCAGTATTTTATTGACATATTTCTTAGTAATGACCCGTCAGGTCAACAATATGGTGATGATGAGCTCCCCTCAAGCTTTGGAAGGGTGATTGCTTTCATTGTGACCTGAAATTTGTGCATATGAAATATGGTGGAGTTTGTGGGTCTCAGAAGAACGTGAAGTTCATGGCATTGGTGAGGGAAGGGAAACTATAGAGCAGGGGTGGCTAAGCTTAGGGAACTCAAGAGCCACACAAGTTGATTATTAAACCTTCATGAGCCACACTGAGGCATATAGCCATATACTTTTACCTACTCCAAAATTACTCAGTTTAAAATTCATTGCACAATTTAATTTTATCATAAAAAGAGGGCAAATATTGATCCTACTAATGTCAGATTATAATAATTACTTAAGGTTACCATGAAAAGTAGGCCTACAGTAAAAATGCCGCTGCTTCCCTGCCATCACCGACCATGCCATGCTTCTCCCCACTGTCCCTGACCATACTGTTACTTCCCCACTGTCTCTGATCATGCCACACTTCTCCCCACCATCCTTGACCATGCTGTTACTTCCCTACCGCCTCTGACCATGCCACATTTCTCTTCACCATCCCTGACCATGCCGCTGCTTCCCCGCCATCTCCAACCATGCCACACTTCTCCTTGCTATCCCCAACCATGCCACTGCTTCCCTGTCATCCCTGACAATGCTGCAGTTCTCCCCTCCACCTTGACCATGCTATGCTTGTCTCCCACCATCCCTGACCATGCTGCATTTCTTCCTGACGTCCCTGACCATGCTGCTGCTTCCCTGCCATCCCCTACAATGCTGTACTTCTCCCTGCCGACCCTCACCATGCAGTGCTTCTCCCTGAACATGTCACTACTTTCTACTGCTGTCCCTGACCATCCTGACACTTCCTCCCATCCCCAACAATGCTTCACTTCTCCCCACCATCCCTGACCATGCTTTTACTTCCCCACCATCTCTGACCATGCCACACTTCTCTCCATCATCCCACTGCTTCCCAACTGGCTCCGGCCATGCCATGCTTCTCCCTGCTGTCCCTGACCACGCTGTGCTTCTCCACGCTGTCTCCAACTATGCCACCATTTCCCCCCCCATCCCTGACCATGATGCACTTCTCCCCGCTGTCTCCAACCATGCCACTGCTTTGTCCACCGTCCCCAACCATATGGCCACTTCCTCCCATCCCTGACCATGCTTCATCTCTCTCTGCCATCCCTGACCATGCTGCCACTTTCCCCTGCCATCCCTGACCATACTGCTGCTTTTCCCCATCCCCAGCCATGCTACACCTACCTCTCCCTGCAGTCCCCGACCATGCCACACTTCTCCCTGCCATCTCCAGCCATGCTATGCTTCTCCCCACCATGCTCTTCTGCAAGCCCCAGTTTTCCTTTCAAGAAGCGCATGCAGCTCATGAGCCACAGTTTGGCCATGCCTGCTATAGAGGTTTAAAACAATTAATTACCCACTCTGTTACATAGTTAAAGGCTTAAATAAAATTCAGATATTAGTGCAAAGCAAACAAAATATTTCATTGCAGAACATATTGTCCTAAAATTTCAACAGGCAATGCCTGTTTTATACAATGAGCAAAGTCCTTAACTCACAGTAAACAATAGCAGAATCAGGCCCATAATATAGCACTTAACCAGATGATTTTATATATTCAATTTAGACAAATGTATTAAATGAAATACATGTTAAAGAAACTTAATTTCATGTGTTAACTATAAATATAGAGAAAGAATAGTGATAGGAGAAGAAACAACAGACTTAAATTACAGCAAAGGAGGTTCAGGGTGGCATGAGGAAAAAAATCCTAACTGTCAGAGTGATTAACCACTAGAATAAATTGCCTGTGCAGGTTGTGAAATCTCCATCATTGGAAGTGTTTAAGAGTAGGTTAGACAAACACCTGTCAGAGATAGTTTAAGGTGTACTTGATCCTGCCATGAGTGCAGGAGACTGGACTTTATGACTTCTCATGGTCCCTTCCAGATTCTATGATTCTAGTGGACCCAAGGGACAGGAAAACATAAACTCTGGCAGTAGCAGAGGCATCGCTGGCATTGGGCAGGCTGGGGCACATGCCCCGGGTCCCAACGCCAGTGCTCCGGATCTCCAGCACAATCAGGCCGGGGATCTGGGGCCCGATCCCTGGCCGGCCGTGGGCACAGTGGCCCTGTCCTTGGCCGGGGATCCAGGGTCTGGCAGATGGCCCGACAGGCTCCGCCCCTGGCCAGGGATAAGGCCAGGGGGAGGCTGCACCGCCGCGGGCGGCTAGGCTGTGGCGGGGCTGGGCCAGAAGTGCCCGCTGGAGGCTGGGCCCACGCCCACGGCCGTGGGCGGCCAGGTTCCAGCCAATGATCTGGGCCGGGCCGGCTGCCCATGGCGGCCCCATCCCTGGCCGGGGATTGGGGGCCTGGCCACTCGCAGGCACGGGCCCGGCCTCCAGTGGTCACTTCTGGCCAGGCCGCACTGCGGGCTAGCTGCCCTCGGTGGCGCACCCCCTCCGGCTCTATCCCTGGCCAGGGGGAGGGGACTTCCGGCTGGGGGCAGGGCCTGCACCCGTGCCCCAGGTCCGTCCCTGCCCCAGCACCACCTCTGGGCAGTAGTGTAATATAGGTTTATATCTTAATTCCAACTATCTAAATTTTAAAAGAAAAATTCAAAATTTGGTGATCCTGTAAAAAGATTTTTCTTGCAAGTGTTAATATACTTTCTGATCTCACACCAGTATAAGTCAGGAGGAATTTTAGTGAAGTTAATGTAGTTATATATATATATATCTATATAAAACTTTTGTTGGTGTGGTAAGAATCAGGCCATATTAGAAATGCCAAAGTGAAAAATGAGTTGCACTTAGGAAAGGACATAAAACAAGAAGAAGAGATTATATAAATACATTAGGAACAATAGAAAGATGAAAGTAAGTGTAGGTCCTCTACTTACTGGGAAAGGAGACCTAACAACTGATGGCATCAAGAAACCTGAAGTATTTAGTGAAGACTGACACAAACTAGACATTAAAAAGGTTAGTGGTGGCCAGACACATAATATAATTATTATTACTAACAAGCTGTAAGGAACACAAGCCGTAATAGGGAAAGAACATCTACAATAATATGTATATAGTTACATGTATTCAAGTTGGCAGGGCCTGATGAAATGCACCCTTGAGTAATTAAAGACCTGGTTGAAATTCTCAGACCCACTAATGATTATTTTCGAGTATTCTTGGAGGATGGGTGAGAATCTGGAGGATTGGAGAAGGGTAAGCATAGTACTTATCTTTAAAAAGATGGTGGGGGGACGGAGGATTAGAGAATTACGTAATTTTGGTTTCTGGAAAGATACTGAAACAAATTATTAAAAGCTGTAGATTTGTAGGCATGTAGAGGATAAAGAGTTCAAGGATTTATTGTTATTAACTATTTGTTAATTATTATTATTTATTGTTAACTATTATTAATATGGATTTATTAAGAACAAATCAAGACAAGGCAACCTAATTGCCTTCTTTGACAAGGTTATTATCCTAGTAGATGGGAGGGAGGAGTCATAAATGTGAGCTTTTGATTTTTGTAAGGTTTTTCACACAGTCACACATAAGCAGTGAGAGTCCTGTGGCACCTTACAGAGTAACAGATTTCTTCAGGCATACACTTTTGTGGGCTCCAACCTGCTTCATCAGATTCATGAGCCCACAAAAGCTTATGCCTGAAGAAATCTGTTAGTCTATTAGGTGCCACAGGACTCTCTCACTGTTTTAGCTGTACACAGACTAACACAGCCACGCTGCTGGAAGTCCCACATCACATTTCTTTGGGCAAACTATGGAAATATGGTCTTAATTAAATTACTATAAAATGAGTATAAAACAGTTTGAATGGACATACACAATTAGTAATTATCAGTGGTTTACTGTCATACTGGGCAGGATGTATCTAATGGGATCCCACTGAGATTTGTCCTAGACATGGTAATACTGTATATACTCACGTATAAGCTGAGATTTTTTTATGTCTGAAAATTCCTTTAAAAGAGGCACTCGGCTTATATGGAGGTCAATGCAGCAGACAGGCCCCACCCAGGAGTTTTAAGTCTCCAGCCTGGACCATGCACTGAGCATGCTCTGGGATGGATCCCCAGCATGTGGTTGGAGGAGCCATGTATGGGAGTCAGCCTGGGCTTGGGTTAGAGTAAGGAGTAGGCATCTGGAGCATCCGGGGTAGGGGGTTGGCTTGAAGGAACCAGTGCTAGGGCCCAGGGGGTCAGTGGTGTTGGGGAAAAGCAGTGACATGGTGTGTTGGAGAAAAGCGGCAACAAGGGGTGTTGGGGAAAAGCAGTGGCAGGGGTAAAGCAGCAGCAGAGGAAAAGCAGCAGCAGGCACAGTGGAGAAAAGCAGCAGGGGGCAGCAGGGAAAAGTGGTGGCAAGGGCAAAGTGGCAGGACGGGAGTTAGGAGAAAATTGGCGGCAGCAGTGGCAGGTAAAAGTGGTGACAGAGGTGTCAGGGAAAAGTGGCAGCAGGCATTGGGAGGTTAGGAAGGGTGTCGGGGACTCTGGGGGAAGCTGGTGGCAGAGAGTGGGGGGGTTAGGGGCTGAGGCCATGGCTGGACCTTGGCTTATACATGGGTCATCCCATTTTTACTATTTTGGGGGTTCAGAATCTGGGGGTCAGCTTATGCATGGATCAGCTTACCCGCGAGTATATACATCAGTCAGTAGTTTCCTTACACTTGGATAACAGAGCGAAGAGTATATTTATAAAATTTGTGAATGACACCAAGCTAAGAGCAGTTGCTAGAATTTTCAACAACAAAGGTTAGAAATCAAAGTGACCTTCACAATTTGGAGAATTGATCTGAATTCAACAAAACTCAGTAAACACAAGTGCAAAGTATTATACTTTGGAAGAAGAAAAAAATCAAATGTAGAACTATGGAAACATGGAATAATTGGGTAGGTGGTAGTACTGCTGAAAATGATCTGTGTATTATAGTGGGCTACAGATTCAGTGAGTTAACAATATGATACTGCTTCTGAGAAGACTAATATGATCATGAGATATTTTAATAGGAGTGTTTTATGTTCAAGGTAATTTTCCTGCTCTATTCAGGACTGCTAAGGCCTAGCTGGAGTTTGGTGTCCATTTTGGGATGCCAGCTTCCATAAAGATGTGGACAAATTGGAGAGACTCCAGAGGAAATCCCTCCACCCCAAGGCAATTTTAGAAAACATGCCATAGTAGAAGGTCAGCCCTCCCCTGGCCACTCCTTTAAAAGAGGAAGTGGCTTCAGCACCTTCCGCACTGTGCCTGAAAACACAGAGCCTGAGCAGGTCATGGAACACACTCTTCTCCTGCACTTCATCATGGAGCTGCGTGACACCAACCAGATGCTGGGAAAGCTCCTTCAGCTCTAGAACAGGCATCCCCAGCACCCTCACCCTGCAGGGGAACATAGCAGTCTGCTGTCCCTGCAAGCTGCTATGCTCACCATGGTGTGCCCTGCACTCCATCACCTCTGGGTATGCAAGACCAGAACTGACTTGTGGGAATGCATTGGCCTCACCACCTGGGACAAAAACCTGCAGCTACAGAACTTCAGGATGAGCAAGAGGACCTTCCCTTCACTGGTCTGTGGGCTCACCCCAGCTCTGCCATGCATGGATACCTGACTATGACCCACCCTGCCTGTAGACAAGCTAGTGGCTATGACCATCTGGAAGTTGGCAATCCCGGACTCCTACCACTCCACGGCCCATCACTTTGGTGTCGGCAAGTCTACCGTGGGGTGCACCCCCTGACAAGTGTGCCGGGCAATCAACCGGGCCCTGCTACCCTGCCTTGTCGCCCTGGGCAATCTGCAGGATAGCCTTAATGGCCCCACCAGACTCAGTTTCCCCAACTGTGCAGGCATCTTGGACACCATGTACATCCGCATCTGAGCCTCTTGCCACCAGGTTCTGGACTATAACAACTGCAAGGTATACTACTCCGTTGTCCTGCAGGCCCTCATTTACCATTGTGGGCTCTTCTGAAACATCTATGTGGGCTGGCCAGGGAGGGTACACAACACCCGCATCCTGCACAATGTCGCCTGGTACAGGCACACGCTGCTGGGCACCATCTTCACCTCCAGCACCTGCCCACACCTGCCCCCCTCCACCCATTTAACCCCTTCTCCACACCAATAAAATCCACAATGTATGTTGGTCTACAAGGTTTTTATTTACAGGGGGAACTGGGGGTGGAGGGCTATAGGGGAAGGGGGTATGGAGGGTGTGATGTGGGCCTCCTAGGCTAACCTTCTGAATGTGCCAAAATCAGGGCAAGCTGCAAAAGCAAGGGCCAAACCCCCAAACCACTGATGGGTGGTACTTAAACCAGTCTTCCAGTCAGTAACAAAACATGCTTCTGATTCCTCACTCTGGTCATCATCAAGCATAATAAAATAGAAACAGCCCCGTATTGCACATCAGCTCCTCTAGTCCACATCTAGCCACTGGCTGTCTTAAAGAAATAGGTTCTCCTGATCCCAAAGGGCCAGCCACATTACCCAGAACAATATAAGCCTGAATCTTACCCAAAGTAACATGCTGCCAGCCAATCCTTTAGCAACTACAACTAAACGTTTAATATAACAAAAAAACAAAAAACAAACCAAAAAAAGATGTTAAAGGGTCAAAGTGAATCATGTACATATAAATGATTTAGAGTCCATAGAAAGCAAGTCCTTGAAGAGTCTGTAGTTTGCAGGTTAGTCCAATTCCTCTGGTATCTAGTATGTACCCAGCAGCTGGGTGGGTCTCAATCCTTTGTTCAGTCCCAGAAGAATAGTTCCAGAGGACGGTGTTGGCTGCAGGTTGCAGACTGAAGACAAAATGGAGATGGGGTCAGTTGCATACTGCCTTTTACTAACTTTGGCTTTCCCCATGCTCTCAAAGTATGTCCACACACAGGTTTTAAATGGAATTAATGTTGGCTATTTCGATTTAAAAATTGTTAGGTCCACTCAACATTTTCTGATTTTGAAATGACAAGCTCCATCATTTCAAAATAATGGGAGTTATAGAAACTCAGTAAAACCTTGTTTTATATTGAAACAAAGCTCAGCTTGAAACCACTAAATAGAAATAACCCTCTTGGGATGTGTTATTTTGATTTACCATTTTTTTCTATCTAACACTTTTGCCCTTCTCCTTCCTGGGGTGTCCTTCTCTTTTCATGTATTGGGTGGGGGCATGGCCCTTCTAGGGGACCATCTTGCCACACCTGCCATGGTGCCCCTCTCCTAAATCGATCTAGCAAGTCATGTCCCTGGACATGCTAGTTTGATTTGAGACTCTTGGTGTGGACCTGTTAAATTGATTTAACTTAAATCAATTTAACAATTTTTATAGCTATTCAATTAGATCACTTTAAGTTAAATTGCTTTAACCGCATATGTGTAGACACAGCCTCAGAGTTCTTGCCAAATCAAAATGGAGTTGAGTCACATGGTCAGACTGGGTGACTCATCAAACAGGTTTCCTCATAGGCCCACTGTAGGTGGAAGCTTCCTTAATGGGCCATTTAAGAGGACAATGGATTTACAGTCTCCCCTTCTGGGAATGCCTTAGAATCCTATAACTTGGAAACACATAAAACAAATACATTCCTAACTTCTAATACAGACATAACACCTACATATGCACAATATAGTCATTCCTGGTAGATTATAACCTTGCTGTTGGTACAAAACATGTCATATCACATATGAATTATTGCAAATATGAAATAATATGAAAGATAAACAGACCCTGACAGCATCACAGGGGGAGTTGTGAGGGTTGGAACCTTAGGGGGGGCTCTGGGGGAACTGAGGGTGTTTGGCGCTTTGGGGAAAGGCGGCATTTGGAGTGGGGAGGAAGGTCGAGGTGCAGTGCTGGAGATATCAGCCAGTAGCTGGCTGGTCCTGGGTCTGCAGGCTTCCACCCCATCTTCTTGGCCTGTGACATAGAGAGCTGGTGGTAGAGTGCTGGGCAGGGTGTGAAGGAAAAGGTGCTGCTCCAGGTGCTGGAGGGACTGGTTCTGCTTCCTGCAGGAGGTCTGCCAGCTTCTCAAGCAGCCTGTTCTGAGTCTCCCACAGCCCATGCTCAACCCGGTGGATGGCAAAAATCCTGCTCCATTTACTCTGTTATCCACATGTCTGAGAGCTCTGCGATCTGGATGAAGTCCTCAAACTGCTCCTCCCGGAGCACAACATCCTCTTCTTCCTCCTCCTTGGGGTTGGGGCTGGTGGTGCCCTGGGCATGGTGGCAAGCACGGATGCTGGGGCTGCTGGAGAGAAGCAGAGAAGAAAGTGCCTCCCATTAGTTAGTGTGGTCTGCAGCCTGAAAGCAGCTGCTGTTGCCTAGCTATACCTGCACTTCCCTGTCCCCTTCTTTAAGGGCAGCACTCTCTTCATATGCACTGCTGTGCTGTGCTGCCCCCCTCAGGTCAGGTGCATTTACCATGGTGGTGGCCAGCAGGCAGACATGCTCTGGAGTTTTCTCCAGAGGCCATGTGCCAGCAGGGTCAGTTGCATACTGCCTGTCATTGGCCAGGACAGGCTCTTCCTGTGCCAGGCACCCTGGGAGGAAGAGCTGTCCAGGGGGAAGGTCATAGGAACCCCAGTTAATTCTAATTACCCCATTCCACAGCTAAAGAAGAGTTAATTCAAATTAATAACTTCAAATTAAATTTAATTCGAAATAAAAGGAGGATTTATATACTGAATTAGCCCTTCCATAATTTGAATTAAGAAACTGCTTAATTTGATATAATAAAATGCATCTTTGGTCAGGAAGTAAGTTATTTTGAATTAAGGATCTTTAATTCAAAATAACTAATAAGGCTAGATATAGCCAATGTGTAAGAAAAAAAGTTTATAAAACCAAAAACGGGCATGTTTAATCCTGAGACAAGAATACTAAGTGGGGGCCTGATAGCAAGCTTCTTATATGTTTAAGGACAGTTATAAAGAGTGATTAAGTGTTCTCTAAGTCTCCTGATGTTAGGACAAGAAGTAATGGGCTTAATCTGCAGCAAGGGATATTGAGGTTAGCTACTAGGAAAATCTTTCTAACTATAGTTAAGCAGAGGCAGACTCTGTAATCATTGTCTTTTGAGATTTTAAGAACAGGTTATAGACAAATACCTGCCAGGGGTGGTCTAGGTACATTTGGTCCCTCAGTGCAGCTGACTGAAGTAGATGACCTCTTGAGATCTTTCAGCCTTATATTGCTATGATCACAATATCAAGAGCTGACATCCCTATGTCTAGCTTACTTTGGATTTGATGGTTCTGTTTTAGTCAGTGTTGGTAGTCTGCCTGTGCTAAGCCCTAGTATGGGCAGCATTAAGACAGGATCCCCATCCTCTTTTTGTTCTGACACCTGACTCCCCCATTCTTCACATCACATTATTGCATTTTGAAGATTTTTTTTAATAGGACAAAGTGGACTGAAGGAAGTATTCTGTGCAGTTTTGTTAAAACAGGCCCATATATTACTGAGGAAATGGAATGATGGTCTCTGTCAAAGGATGCAGCAAACCTATGATGTCTGATCTGGGAATGAAATATTTCTGTAGTAGTCATCAAACTGAAATAGCCCAGCTGTATTACATTATGCCATAGTAGAAAAATATCTATGAAAAGTTTTCTGCTGTATGATTTAAACGCTGTTATCCCTAACAAAGGACAAGACTATTAAAGGAAAGTAGAGGAGCTTAAGCTCATACATTTATGTCACTGAAGTGCAGTAATTCATTTTTTTGGCAGTGCTAAATGATTTATATTACACACTGAAATTTACTATCCAGATTAATAAATATTGTTGGATTGCATAAATGGAGGGTTAACATAACACATACAAAGCACTTGAGTGAATTTTGTCTTTTGAACAGCTTTTCTGGATCACCAAACACAATTTGTGAAGAGCTAGTTAGATTTCCATGCAATCTTCTGATTATTTGTTGTTAAACAAGCAGGGAAATACTTTAAAATAAGATATATGTAAATTTACATGCTTTTGCTTTTGTTTTAATGTTGTCTTACATACTAATGAAAGAATACTCCTGGCAAATCTCAGGTTATCCACATCTTCTTTTCCAAAGATGAACAAAAAATCTGATTTAAAATATTAATATTAGCATACAATATGGGCCTGTTTTGTAACCATTATTCATGTGACTAATCCCATTGGCTGTGTTCACACACAGGGGGTTATTTCGATACAAGTTGTTTCGAAACAACTTGTATCGAAATAACACCTTATTTCGAAATAACTTAATTCGAATTAACAGTTTGTTAATTCGAATTAAGGGAAAAAGCTCAAAGCAAAATAGCAGGTTCAGGCAACAGTTGTTTCAAAACAAGTCACCGTTGTTTCGAAACAACGTGTTCACAAGGCGTTGTTTCGAAACAATTGTTTCGAAACAACGTTGTTTCGTCCCCGCATGGGGTTTAACTTGGTTCGAAACAACGGGACCCGTTGTTCCGAAACAACCGTGCGTCGTGTGAACAGCCTAAATCTTATTTCAAAACAACCTCTGTTGTTTTGAAACAAGAGGGCTGTGTGAACACAGCCATTGTGAACAATGGAATTAAATGTGTGAGTAAGGGCTGTACAATTTGCCGAATAATAGAGCCCCTTGGTGGTTCCCCCAGAAATGAGACAAATTAAACAATATTGTCATCTTGCTTGATTTCAGAATCAAATTTCTTGTTCTTGTTGAAAGTCCTAGAGTATTCTGACTTGCACCATTTGATGGTAGAAGTATAAAAGATACCTAATTTTTCTTTTACATTACTCCCATTTCTTAAAGTTCTGCAAGATCAAGACAATCTTAGGAATCTTAAAAGGAGGACTATATGGTCAGATCATATTAAAGTCAATATTTGCTGGATCAAGCTCTTAAAAATATCTAAAGTATCTGGATGAATATACAAGGTCTCAATGTGCAATTCAAATGGTGACTATCATGGATTTTTTAATGCCTAAAGGTTGTTTGAACAGTGAATCAGTGACAATAATTTTATCTTTTTCATTTCCTTCTATTAATATGAGTATTTCAAACAAAATTGTATAGTGCCACTGTTGCTTCTTTTCCTATAAAAATGGGACAGTTTGAATGCTCAGAAGATAACATGGTTTGTAGATACTTATAGACTTCTAACTATTTCATGTACTTACTTGAAACGCTGTATGTTGGCTCTACTACCAATTCATTTTATCACATCTAAAGTTATAGTGTATCATCAAGAAGTCATTTTAAAACAGTATTTGATTGTGCAGGCAGGATTACATTAACTGCGTATGACTCTAGTTGTAACTGTTGCAGTGCTAAAGTTCCTTAAATCTCTATATACAAGCTGCTATTCTAGAGCAGTGATTCCCAACCTTTTCAGTAACACAGCATACTTCAATGGGACAATTTCATGACACATATACTTTTTTCAGCTGAATTGATTGCTCGTAAACATCACATTTACTTACATTTGCTGTGGTTGTGGTCTTACTAGAGAGGTTTGCAACATAGTGCATATAATAAGCTAAAAAAGGATCAAATGCATTAATGTTTCAAATCCATCAGAAAAAAAATATGTCATCTCAATTTTGACCTTTGGCCACCTGAGTTTATAATTTTCATGTTGTAGAATTGAAAGACTGATACCTCACTTTTAATCTGATGATTAATTCTCACAAGTTTTATTAGTTGTAATTTTGGTTGGCTAGAATACTGTTCACGATGAAACAATGTTTGTTTTGCATTGATTTTCATTACCTATGTACAAAATTTCACAAGACACTGGGACTGTTCTCCCAGCCCACCAGTGTGCTATGGCTATGGTACACTGGTTGAAAGACACTGGGTTAGAGAATTTTGTAGACATGAAAGGAGCAATAGTTAAATTAGAAGAACAAACACTGTGAACAGTGGCAGCATCCTTACAAAACTTGGCTTTTGAGGATGGAGAACAAAGACAACTATTCTGTAAGAGAAAAGATGAAAAAGAAAATACATAAGCAAATACAGACCAAGTCAAAGCAGCACATATTTCATTTAGAGATTCCTTGGAAAGCTGCTTTAACAGATTTCTGCATATGAAGAGTTAGATCCGTCCAGCAGTAATTTCCTGAAAAACAGATGCACGTGTGATGCTGAGCAAGCACTTACAATAAAATAGCGTACACCCTGTATTCTAGAGTTGTCTCTTAACAAGCAGTTGTGGAAAGGTTGTAAAAACTATCCTTCCCCTGCCCAGACATCCATTGTGGGAGGGGTAAGATGAGTTTTTCTTTTACTGAAGTTAGACTTTAAGGGAGTCACCAAAAACAAACATTAGCCATATGGATGAAACAATGAAAGTGAATGTCTCCACCCCCTAAGTATTCAAGTGCACGTGATAGATGCTGCTCCACTAAAGAAAGATATGAGATAGATCAATCTGAAATTACTTTTCAATTTGTGATTAAATAAGTCTGTTGGCTTTATGTTTTGGTTGCAGACAATTTAGCAAGTGTTATTTGACCTATATAATAACGAGCAAGATTTTATTGTGTTGTAAAATTGTCT
Organism: Podocnemis expansa; assembly: GCA_007922195.1. Taxonomy (NCBI): domain Eukaryota; kingdom Metazoa; phylum Chordata; order Testudines; family Podocnemididae; genus Podocnemis; species Podocnemis expansa. The sequence goes on from ML681966.1 coordinate 1,496,877, forward strand.
TGGCTTACAACGACCATCTTCCTCACTTTAAAAGTAAAATGCTGCTACCAGCATACTTACTGTAGTAAACTGACAGTAGGAGCATTGTTTATAATATAGTTTACATTTATTCACAAGTTTCCTGAAATGTGGTCACTTCAAAAGAGCCAATGGGCTTTATTTTATTAGTTCAAAAGATGCTTTATCACTAAAGAGTGACAGAACTGGAGGAGGAAACATTCCATAGATAGGTGAAGTTGCAGTGTCTCAGAAATAGTTGTATTCAGTTCAAAATAGTGGATTGTTGCAACAAGTCTTGTTACTATCCTGAAATCTATCTACTATCATGTAGCTAGATTCTGGGTCTGGCTCAGAATGAGCTCTAAAAGGAGTTCTTTTTCACAGGTTCCTAGAGATTGTTGAAGAGATAGTGCAGCTGTGCGAGTAGCATCTAGCCTCCATCGTAATGATTTATGGTATAAAAACTCAGAGGCAAGTACTTCTGGACCCTCTTCCTGCTGCTCACCATAGTAGAAGTCCTAAAGTAGATGAAAGTGTATAGAGTGGGAAGAGGAGTCTTCATTCTGAATCCAATTGAATATGGTTCAAAGAATGTTTGAAGTTCTGTGGTAGGTTTCTGGTAGAAGTTAAGGGTATTCTTCTTCACCATGACATCTTAGGCATTTTAACTCTCAGAAAACTCCCAGGTGGAAGAAGGCTTGCTAAATTCAGGCTGCTTTCTCTTGGCAATAGTATTTGGTGAGATTTTTGTTTGTTTGTTTTGTTTTATTTGTTTTCCTGTGAGGGACTTGTGACCCAGGCCCCCTGGGATAACCTTCTGAATATGCCAAAACCAGGGGCCAAACCCCCAAACCACTGATGGGTGGTACTTAAACCAGTCTTCCAGTCAGTAACAGAACATGCTTCTGATTCCCCCACTCTGGTCATCACCAAGCATTACCAAACAGAAACAGCCCCCTTTATTGCACATGAGCTCCTATGGTCCCCTCTGGCCACTGAGTCTCTTAAGGAAATAGGTTCTCCTGACCCCAAAGCGCCAGCCACATCATCCAGAACAATACAGGCTTGGATCTTACCCAAATTACCATGCTGCCAGCCAATCCTTTATTAACTGCAACTAAAGCTTTAATATAAAAGGAAAACAAACAAACTATGAGAGATATTAAAGGGCCAAAGTGAATCATGTTCATATAAATGATTTAGAGTCCATAGAAAACACACCTTTGCAGATTCTATAGTCTGCATGTTAGTTCCACTCCTCTGGTGGGCACCCAGCAGCAGCAGTGGCTGGGTGGGTCTCAGTCCTTTGTTCAGTCCCAGGAGAATAGTTCCAGAGAAGGGTGTTGTTTGCAGACAGACTGAGGGCTGAAGATTAAAAACAAAATGGAGAATGGGCTATGGTCTTTTATCACCTTCTGGCCCTCCCCATGCTCTCAGGGTCCTTGCCAAATCAAAATGGAGTTGAGTCACATGGCCAGCTTGGGTGACTGGCTAAACAGGTTTCCTCCTAGGCCCACTTCAACTGGGAGTTGCCTTGATGAGCCATCTGGAAGATAATGCTATTGCAGACAGCCAGTCTGGGTATGCCTTAAGATCAACTCACTTGGAACATGCGTAAAAACAAATAGATTTCTAATTCAGGCATGATACCTACATACAAACATATACTCATTCTTAGCAGATTATAGCCTTTTTATGGACACCAAACATGGCATATCACATATGGATTATTGCAAATATGAAATATTATTTTGAAAAGTAATCATGAACAGCCTCCCAGACTCATACAGTGTCACAGGACTTTCATCTGTTTTATAGAAATGGTTGACTGTATATGGTTTACACTGACCATTATTATTCAACTTACGAGGCAGAAAGTGCAACATCTTTTCTGGTCAAGTTTTGGCTGGTTACATTCACTGGCTTGAGAGGTGGTAAGACAGCTGGGGTGTGACATGTAGGAGAATTTCTCAGACCACTCAGTAGTAGTACAGGCTGTGGAAAATGTGGTAAATTTTGTAGTATTTTTATGGAAGAAAATATGCATTATTTAGTTTCCCCGTCCACTTTTTATTGTTACTCAGAATATGTGAAGGGGTTAGTTTCTTTCTTGGGACAGGGGAAGAGGTGAGGATCACGCAGCCAGATCTTGTTTAGTATGAACAAGCTATCAATAACTGTTTATGAATGAAAGAGTTTGTCTTTCAAAAGCAATGGAAGATCCAGCATCAGCTTTTAAAGACTGAGGCTGTGTTCACACAGCCTCCTTATTTC